>OZ026523.1:93253854-93853854 GCA_964019695.1 Loripinus fragilis
AACTGCTGTTTCTTTGATTGCTTATCGATTTTACAACATGGATCAAAGTGAAGGCATCGGGTCACGGAAAACCTACCTTTTCAATGCTGTTAAACATCGAATTTACTGATCAGAGTGAGGTATTCAAGCAGATGAGTCTGTCCATCGGACAGACGTGTTATGTTATGTACTAGAAAAGGCGATGGTGATTTGGCACTTTTCAGGCATTATTAGCGCAGACTCGCCAGAGTCTTCGCTGCTCGTGTACAGGTAGGTACATGAGACAGTTAACCCCTAAATTCAACTTACGTATCGACTGTTCATAGTCTAGAAACAAATTGCGAGATGGACAGTTAACAGTTAAAAATTTATACCCATCTTACCAACTTTAGCACGAAATAGATGTAGGTGGTATAAAATAGTTATACCCTCCAGAAGCCAGCTGATATGGATCTAAGCGATAGGCATTTAACAGTTAAAAATTTATACCACCCTTACCAACTTTAGCACGAAATAGATGTAGGTGGTATAAAATAGTTATACCATGTTTTGTCCTCCTGTACGTAAGATACTTGTTTAACTTTTATGTGCATGATAAATACAACATCTGAAAGCAAAAGTATGTATTTTTCAGTATTTTAGTTGAAATTTCATGCAGAACGTCCTTTTGATAAGCCTTGCAGCTTAGCAGTGTGCCGCTAATTAGCACTGATTATGAAACGGGCAATATAATTGATATTAATGGATTTTTCTCTGGGGTAATCATTTAAGATAGTTGGGGGTCCCTCTGGGGTCAAATATAATGAGTTGTTAGATCAAAGACAATGGCACGATGTAGGACACGTTTAATTAACAGTTAAATTGGTAATCTTAATTAGTAAAGCTTAAAGGATTCTTAATCGCTGTACGCTTATATTTTTAAAAAGTCTTCATGCTCTGAATCTATGTAAACCACATTCTTTCTTCTGGTTTTGGTCAGTATGGAAGCACGTGCACGGTATTGACTCAGTCACAACAGGGTTCATTGGATCCGCGCAGGCTGATCAGCGCCTTTGCTATTCGCTTATTACAAAGCAAACATCTAATCTTGCTTCATGCAAATTTTCATTTTAGCTAGTCTCTGAAGCTGAACTGACTAGTTTGAGTCACCCAAACTCACAGGATAAATTTTCTCGTGGCATCCATAATTTGTGAGTGCGAGCAGCGATGATTCTCGCTATCAAATTAATACACTTTAAATGCATGCGTCAAATATATGTTTTGTATATTATGTATTGTTGTGAAATTTTCTGTTCTGTTCTGTATGTTAATGTATCTAACGCGTGTGATCAGCAAAAGCTCAGATCAGCCTGCGCAGTCTGATCGGAGCCTTGCTAGTCCCTTACGTATTCTATTGACTGAACATCATTTGGAGCGTCTAAGCTGAAAAGGAGGCTGCACAGCCCCATCTAAAAGACTGTTTATTGGTGGAATTGAATCGATGATGGAATAATTACAAATTAAACGTTAATCTACCTACCTCACACGTGAGTGTAGTAGTATGTAGGATGCCTTGGATTCAATGATGACCCCAAAAGTTAAAAAAAGAGCTTACGTATTTCGAAACCAGAGACAACACATGTACTTATCATAGGTCTTTATAACGATGTTACTAAAAATAGTACTGTTATTAAACATACCAATCAAAAGACGGTACTGTTATTAAACGGACCAATCAAAAGACAGCACTGTTACTAAAAGTAGAATATGGTACTGTTATTAAACAGACCAATCAAAAGACAGCACTGTTACTAAAAATAGAAAGTGACACTGTTACTAAAATTAACCGACCAATCAGAAGAGACCTTGAAGAGAGTCAAGTATATAAGAAGGAGTGAAAAGAGATTTTCTCATTCTTAACATAGAATTTCAACAATCGACATCATGAACTCTGAGAATCTGTCAGAAGAAATCCAAGAAAGAGGTCGTCTACTGTTGGCAGACGGCCCCTGGGATCCTTTAGGGGACGAACCTAGACCCCTGGAATATACCATGAGAAAGAAAGGGGAGAGAACCTATGCAAAAAATGAGGCCGTAGACACCACCTTTCAAGTCAAAGTTAACGATAGATACCGCGGCCAACGCCTCAGAGACATACAACGAGGTCTTCACGGTATGTTCGAAGACATCCTCCAAGAGGCGCCCGGCAATCTGGCGGGCAACGATTTGGGACGTGTGGTGATTCATCACGACGGGTTACACGACCCCATCGTGGTTCCCTTAAGACCTTGGGACCATTTAAACGTCGACGTGGTGATGGAACATATAGAAAAGGTGCTGAACAGTCATCAAGAATTATCCGTGAATGACAGTTTTGACATCACAATCGGGACAATAGACTTACCCAAAGGGAACGGGAGAAGACCTATTAGCAGTCTCCATGGCCAAAAGAATTCGATAAAAATCAAGACATCTCTCGTCACTATAGACAATAACGACCAATTGTGTATGGCGAGAGCCATCGGAGTGGGATGGGCCAAACTCAACTTATGTACCCAAGAAGAATGGAACGATTTGACCCGATACCAGAAGTCCAAGAGTAACTCTGAATTAACGTTAGAGCACAGAAAAGTACCCGAAAGTCACTATATGAATCTGAGAAACAAAAAGAGTAAAGAACAAAAAGACCTGGCTGTGGCTATCAGCCGATTGGCCGGGGTACCTTTAGACCGACCCGCGAGTTTGAACGATATAGAGGCGTTTGAAGAAGTCCTGAACACCCGAGTGATGGTGGTGAGCACTCGACTGGGCAACAAATTTATCACTAGTCCGAGCACCGACCCTGTATCTACATTTACTTGGTCGACGATTGTCATTTTCATACCATCTCCAACATAACCGGCTTCTTTTCGTCGAGATACTTTTGTTCTAGATGTCTGAAACACTATGCCAACAAAGAGAGACACGAGTGCGAAGTGACCTGTATTGTGTGCAAAACGACAAACTGTCCCAAAACCGAGTCACCGGTCACGTGCGCCCAGTGTCACATGACGTGTAGGTCGACGAAGTGTTACCAAGAACACAAGAAAGTACCCCTACACAAGAAGGGGGCAAAGAAGGGACAAGATAGGGGACCTTCTGAATGCGATAAATGGTGAAAATGTCTGACGTGTTACAAAGTCGTCAACACGACCAAAAGAGAGAAAAAAGACCATCGATGCGGAGAATACCTTTGTACGTCATGCGATAAATACGTACTGAGAGATCATCTTTGCTACCTGAGATCCATACCGGCCAAACAGGAATTTATTCCACAGTTCATCTTCGCCGATTTCAAATGTAGCCAAGATGAGAGATCCGAGTGTACGGAGGGGTACGCGCCACTGATGAATCCCGATTGTACGGAATGTCAACCAAGTAGGACATGTACTCCCTGTTCAAAATGCCAACGATGTAAGACGTCCTGGTGCGGAAAAGCCACCCACAAACCCAATTTCGTGGTGGCCCATACAGTCTGTCCTACCTGTATAGATAGACCTGTGACGTCCGAATCCAGGTGTCAGGATTGCGGTACCAGTTGCTCCAGATGCAAAGACCTAGATGTTCCTTGTACCGGAACAGCTTGCGATTTGAGAGAGGTCGTCTTCCAAGGACAAGACACAGCTCGTACGTTCAGTAAATGGTTATTTTCGAGTCAACATAAAAACTTTAAAACCGTTTGTCACAACATGAAAGGATACGATGGATACTTCCTGTTGGAGTACTTGATAGACCAATCCATGAGACCGGAGAAGATTATCTACAACGTGTCCAAAATCATGTATTGATTGTAGAAAAAGACCTCCACATCAAAGTCATAGACAGTCTGAATTTTCTACCCATGAAGTTATCCAAGTTACCCAAAGCCTTTGGATTGAAAGAACTAAAGAAAGGTTGGTTCCCCCATTTCTTCAACACCCGGGAAAACCAAGAGTACCTCGGACCATACCCGGATCCTAAATATTACGGATGTAACTTTATGGGAAACGAGGAAAGGGAGGAATGCGTAGCATGGCTCAAATCCAAAGAGAACTGCGTCTTAGATTTTAAGAAAGAAATGTTGGACTACTGCCGAAGTGACGTACACATTCTACGTCAGGCCTGCCTCAAGTTTCGAGAACTGTTGATGTCCGCCACCGGCGATTGTGTGATGGACCAAGGAGGAAAACCTCAGTGGACTGGGGGGGTGGATCCCTTCGACTCGGTGACCATCGCCTCGGTGTGTATGAACGTGTACAGAACCAAGTTTCTAGAAGATGAGTGGAGGGTCAAATTAGCGGAAGACACGAATTGGTTGACGGCCAAGTACAAGGATGGCCGCATGAAAGTCTTACGGGGTGACTGGTGGGTGTCGGAGGATGAGGTGGTCATCGGGGAGAAAGAATTTGTTCGTTCCCCTATCGCCAAGATTCCACCAGGCGGGTATAAGACGGACCAGTACAGTAAATCGTCCATCCAGTACTTAGAATGGGTATTTAGAAGGGACAATATAAAAATACGGCACGCCCTGAATGGGGGAGAAATACGTCTCCCGGGAACCAGATACAAGTTGGACGGCTATTCCTACGAGACTAATACCGCTTTCGAATACCAAGGATGCGTCTATCACGGATGCCCCCGATGTTTTCCCGAGGACAGAGAAGAGACGAAACACCCTCTGACGCAACAATCCATGAGAGAACTCTTCGCCCTAACCATGAAAAAGAAATCTTATATCAAAAGTCTAGGAATGAAATACGTTTGTATGTGGGAACACAAATTTAGAGAAACCTACCAAAACCACCCAGAACTTAGACACTATCTCCAGAATTTTGACATCAGGGACAGATTGGATCCATGAGAGAGTTTCTTTGGCGGTAGGACCAACCCGAGTCAACTGTATTATAGGATGAAAGAAGATGAAAAGATAGAGTACATGGACTTCACCTCCTTATACCCCTGGGTCAACAAGACCCGTCAGTACCCCGTAGGACACCCGGAGGTAATAACGTCAGACTTCAAAGAAATCGACCAGTACTTCAGAATCGCCAAAGTGCGAATATTACCTCTTCGTGGACTGTATCACCCCGTGTTACCCTATAAATCGAATGGAAAGTTAAAGTTCCCAATGTGTCAGACCTGCGCCAAAAAAGAGAGTCCATCTCTCTGCAGATGTTCTGGCGAAGATCGAACCATGACCGGGACTTGGTGTACTCCCGAACTTCAGACAGCGGTACGACTGGGATACCAAGTCCTCAAAATATACAAGGTATACCACTGGAAGGACACCACCCAATACGATGCAGAGACAAAAGAAGGAGGACTGTTTGCCTCTTATATCAACACATTCCTGAAGTACAAGCAAGAGGCGAGTGGCCCTCCTGACTGGATCAAGAACCCCGAAGATACCAAAGAGTATATCGATCGGTATTTCGAAAAAGAAGGGGTATCCCTCGACGGGGAGAAAATCGAAAAGAATCCGGGAATGCGGGCATTGGCCAAGCTCTGCCTAAACAGTTTCTGGGGGAAATTCGGACAGCGACTGAACCTGAAACAGTCCCAATTCTTTCACGAGACGGAGGTGGATGCCTTTTTCCGAGTTCTTACCGATCCTACCAAAGACGTCCAGGATTTTCACATTGTGGCCAACGATACGATTCAGGTGGAATGGACCTATAAAAAGGACTGTCAACCGGAAGACAACAAGACAAATATCTACTTGGCGACCTTTTTTACGTGTTGGGCCCGACTGAAACTCTACAGCATCCTTGAGAAAATAGACAGAAACGTTTGATACAGACTCGGTGATTTACGTGAGTAAGACGAGAGAGAACGATGTACCACTAGGAGACTACCTGGGAGAAGTCACTAACGAACTAGAAACTGGAGAACATATAATAGAGTTTGTGTCTGGAGGACCAGAAAAATACGCCGACAAGACCAATAAGGGAAATGAAACGTGTAAAGTGAGAGGGTTCACCCTCAACTTCACTAATAGCCAACTTATAAACTTTGAATCGGTGAAGACCCTATTGATAGACCCCTTCGAAAAATCGACCATTACCGTCACCAATCCTCATAAAATATGTTGTGATAAGGGAAAAAGAAAACTGTATAATAGAGAAGAAGAGAAAAACTATCGAATGGTGTACATAAAAAGACAACGACTGGACAATTACGATACGGAACCCTATGGATATTGAGAAAAAAAAAAGACAATAATAAACTTCTAAGGTCTAAATGGCCATTCAATTTTTGTTACTATCAAATACATTTTTGTCATCGTTATTTCATTTTTTGTCCTTGTTAATTCATTTTTTGTCGTTGTTATTTCATTTTTTGTAGTTGTTGAAGAGATGTTTTGTACTTGTAAGAATGCTTGAATGTTGAAATTTGTAATAAAGATGACAAACTGGAAAGAGTATCTGTCTTCTTTGTATTTTAATCCCAAGTTACCATCCAGTTTCTTAGGGCCGGAAAAGCTATATCAACTGGTCAAATCCCAAGCCAAATTTAAAATAGGTAGACACCGTATACGTAAATGGCTACAAGATCAAGAGGCTTATTCTCTAACCAGAGGTGCCAGGCGCAAATATATTATATAATCATGGTCAACCAACAATTACCGGTGAACCTACGATGATAGAACATTCTACAACAAGTATAATGGCCGTAAAAACAGTGATCATGATAGTTCAAATTCATAATGAAGCTAGCATGGAGGAGGAGAGGGTGAGGAGGAGTGGGGAAGGAGGATACAGTGGGGATACAGGGAGGATACAGTGGGGATACAGTGAGAGTACAGTGGGGTACAGTGGGGATACAGTGAGGGTACATAGGGGCACAGTGAGGGTTCAGTTGGGGTACAGTGGGATTAGGAGGGAGGAGGAGAGGGTGAGGAGGAGGAGGGAAGGAGGATACATTGAGGGTACAGGGAGGATACAGTGGGGGTACAGTAAGAGTACAGTGGGGTACAGTGAGGATACAGTGAGGGTAGATTGGGGCACAGTGAGGATACAGTGAGGGTTCAGTTGGGATACAATACAGTGGGGATACAGTGAGAGCACAGTGGGGTACAGTGAGGGTACATTGGGGCATAGTGAGGGTTCAGTTGGGGTACAGGGGGATACAGTGAGGATACAGTGAATGTACAGTCAGGAAACAATGGTCCACCATGTAGTGGGAATTGGTGGTGGTGGTGGTGGTGGTGGTGGTGGTTGTGGGTGGTGGTGGTGGTGGTGGGTGGTGGTGGTGGGTGGTGGTGGTGGGGGCGGTGGTGGTGGGTGGTGGTGGTGGATGGTGATGGTGGTGGTGGTGGGTGGTGGTGGTGTCGGTGGGTGGTGGTGGTGGGTGGTGGTGGTGGGTGGTGGTGGTGGGTGGTGGTGGTGGGTGGTGGTGGTGTCGGTGGTGGTGGTGTTGGTGGTGGTGGTGGTGGTAACAATGATCCAATGATCGTAAGAAGGATGACACCCGTATGAAGGTAGAGAAACAGAGACAAAATGCAACCAGTCCTATAGTAGGCGTGATGCATTGCAAGGACATGAATGCAATGTCCATGGACGGAGGGCGTAAGACAGCAACTTCGGACTGGAATTCATTGAGATACTAAAGGACGAACAGCAAATAATTGCGCAATATGCTCCTAAGTTAGCCAGACGCCATATGCATGGCAAGGAGCCTGTTCTACGTTGATGGACAATCATATCCCTTTCAGCCTTTACGACCCAATTACGAAGCCGATCAGTACATGGACTGTTACACAACGCTGACGTGCTTTCGGAAAGATATAAACGTTAAACGAAATGACTATGTTAAAGGCTATTGCTTATACGCGTTGGAGATCGATCCTTACCACTCATTCAATGTCAAGAGACAAGGGCACTGCCGACTAGAAATGAAGTTTGCCAAGCCCTTACCGGAAAGCGTCACCTTGATCCTATACGCTACCTTCCCAGAAATCCTCAATATAGACACCTCCAAATCCGTGTTCGTTCGATACATGAGAAGCCGTAGATACCCTTTGTATATAGAGAAGAACGACACCGCGCTCTAGGACGTGACGCTACCTTCTCGTGGTCTAGGGCGTTGACTCACCCTCCGAGGTGTAACCAAACGCGTCACAGGGACCACCATCTTGTATCTGACTTCGTGGGGCCGCCATCTTGGATCTCACGCCGTGGGGGCCGCCATCTTGGATCGGAAGTCGTGGGGGGCGCCATCTTGGATCTGACGTCGTGGGGGCCGCCATCTTGGATCGGAAGTCGTTGGGGCTGCCATCTTGGATCTGACGTCGTGACGTCATTTACCCTATAGTGCCACACATACTACTGGTATTCTGCTTTCCGTCAGAACCCAATATTCACGAAGGTCCAGAATATGAAAAATATCAATACTATATCGATGCATGGGGAGAACTTTTACCAACTCTACACAGAAACAACGACATCTGTTGCGACTTCTAAATAATCTGGAAACGGATCCTTCAGAAATAGAGAGAAAGTTTGCAAAAATGTTTCTGGTCACATGACCAATATGGCCGCCACACCATTTTCTCTGTAACCAAAAAGGCCAATGACCATGAAAAATTTTAGCATTGGGGACGTTAGCCCTACCAAGTTTTTACAATTGATGATTCTGGGTTGACATTGACCTACTTTACGCCAAGGTCAAATTTGATCTATAATGCATTTATATGGGAAAAATCTTGAAATGTTGATTTTTCCATAACTGTTAAAGCCAAAATCATTATACTTGCTATACTAAGCTTAATGATACATTGGGATAGAGATAAGTACCAAAGGTCAAGCTGACCTTTGACCTTTCATCCAAGGTCGCTCATTTTTTACTGCCACATACATATATAAGCATCTTTTTCGACGAAACCACTTGGCTGATTGAAGTCATATTCTTAAGTTGGGAGATGGAATTTATTTTACAAATGCTCATGGTCACATGACCAAGATGGCCAAGATGGCCGCCACACCATTTTTAAGGTAATCTTCTCTGGAGTCGAATGCCTATGGCCTTAGGACTTGGTATGTAGCATTAGTACGTGAGCCCTGCCACAATTGCTCAAATTATGATTCTGGGTTGACCTTGGCCTACTTTACAGCAAGGTTAAATTTGATTCCTTATGCAGTCATATGTCTTTTTTCCGTAACTATTAAAGCCAAAATCGTTATACTTGCTATGTATGTTTAACCTAATGAGACATTGGTTAGAAGGTCAATCTAACCTTTGACCTTTCATTCAAGGTCGCTCATTTTTTACTGCCACATACATATCTAAACATCTATTTCTCAGAAAGCGCTGGGCTGACTGAAGTCAAACTTCATGGCCTTAAGTTTAAGAGAAGGAATTATTTTACAAATGTTTATGGCCACATAACCAAGATGGCCACCAAGCCCATATAAAGTAAAAACCCTTTAAAAATCTTCTTCTCTAGAACCAAAAGGCCAATGGTCTTGAAACTTGATATGTAGAATTGTGGATGATGGTCTTACCAAATTTGCACGAACAATGATTCTGAGTTGACCTTGAAGTATTTTAAGACAATGTCAAATTTGATTCCAAATGCATTTATATGGGAAAATGCTTAAAATGTGAAATGTTGATTTTTCTATAACTGCTGAAGTCAATGTTATAATAAACATATGCCCTGGTCATATAACCATACTGGCTGCCGTGCACATCTTAAGGTAATAACTAATAAAATGTTCTCTCGTTTTTCAGAACAAAACTGCAAATGTCATTGGATCTTGGTATGTATCATTAGGGATGTGGACCATGCAAAATATGTTTAAATGATAAGCCTAGGTTTACCTAGTTTAAAATTATTATGGAGATCTTGCTACTCAGGTGAGATTTTCAGGACCTTCAGATCCTCTAGTTAAGGTTAGCTATTGTGATCGGTCTTTGTCCGGCATCCGGCATCCGCAAACTTTTTCTTTAACCGACATCTCTTCCTGAACCACTAGCCTAAATTTAAAAATATTTCACATGAATTTTCCCCATGTTCTCCACTGAGCAAAATGACCGCCAGAGCTAAAACTAGAGAAAAAATCTTTAAACGACATCTACTTCTAAAACACTGGTCCAAATTCAAGATAATTACACATGAATGTTTCCCATAATGCCAACTACCAAATTTTCACAAATGGTTTCGCAGAACAAAATGGCCACCAGAGCTAAAAATAGAAACACCTTTAAACGACACCCCTGAACCACTGGCCCGAATTAAGATTGCACTGCATGAATGTTCCCAGCTCTCTAACAAATTTCCACTGAACAAAATGATCACCAGAACTAAAATAGAAAAAAATCTTATAACGCCATCATTTCCTGATTTAAAATAATTTCACATCAATGTCCCATCTGTAACCCTTTTCGTTAAACGACATCTCCTCCTGAACCACTAGTCGAAAGGGGCTATTGCATGGTATGGGAAATTAACATGGGAGTCTGCCCACGCTTGGATTTTGAAAATATTATGTTATTTAATTGTCTGGGGTATAACTTTAATATTTATGGTGCGTTTGAATTTTTATGCAGTTACATTGCTAATTTATGACGTCATGAATGATATCACTATAATACCTTAGGGAACCCAGTTATAATCATTTCTAAAGTAATTGACATATCATGTAACGGGCAGAGAAATGTTTCATTAAATAGCTATATCATTGATAAGATCGCTGTTACTTTAAATGACTTTGTATGTATTAGGATATTGGGTGGGCATTCATTTTTATAGCATGGTACCCCAATTTTCGACTGTATATTTTGTATTCAGTCAAATTTGGAATTAACATTTTTACAGGTTGCTGTCTTTGTCAAGATACCATTTCAACATATAAACTATCCATATATGTTAAGAATATGTAGACCAAATTTCATGAAATTCAAGGACCGGTAACATATTTTTTTAACTTGATGTAAACACATGGCCCTAATTCATCAAAATGTACAAAATACAATGATTATGTTTCAGTGTAAAACATACTTGAATACTTGCTTAGTTTGAATCATCATGCTAGTCGTATATTGGTAGAAGTTGATATGTTCAGTGTTTTCCCCTATTATGGATTGGAAAAAGAAAAAAAAAACAATATTTTGATATTAAGTGCCACGATTCTTATTCAATGAAGTGCTTACACAATAATATTAGCCAAAATGATACAATATGTTGCCTCCTGTACTTAACAACTCTAGTTTCTAACATTAAAACTACATCTAGCCAATGAAACACTTAATATGTAACATTATTAAGAATTTTAATTCATACAGAAGAGAAACCTTATGACAAGTTTGTTCATACAGGAGAAGAACCTTATATCTATGATTTTATAATTGTAAGACTCATTAATGAACCTGCTTCACAAAATAACTCCTGTCAAACCTATTGGTTTAAATTAACCATTTTGGTCACAGATAACTCTTGGCTTCAAAGGTATTGCTAACTTAATGCTTAAATCTTCTCTGTTCATTCTGTTTTGTGAAACTGATGCTGATTTCTATCAAATAGCAACATATACTTTAGCAGCTGTATATTCTAGGCAAACAGTTTTGTTTCTGGACCTCACTTATTCATGTAGAACACTGTTTTATGTTACCTTTGATAAGACTCTGTTACACATTATCCTGGTCACGGCACCAAAATGTGGTTCTTCTAGTTCAGTTGGGATGTAAAGGAAATATTAATTCTTCTTGTTTTCACATGTTTATTGTTAGGATATTATTTTTCTTAAACAATATCATGCAGGACTTGAGGAAGTGATACACATTGTCTTGGCCCCATAGTGTCATGACACAGGGCCATGACCTTCAGCATTGCTGACCGTTGAATCATCTAAAATTGTCTAAACATGTCTTTCCTTAAGAAAAGTGGAAGTAGATTAAAAAAAAACAACCTCCTTATGTCGAGTTATTGATTCATTTGAACTAAATAATTAATTTTGCGAAAACTGACCTATACCCATAAGAAGTAGGAAATGACAAAGTTACCGGTTTTGAATTTTCATGATATTTGGCTCAGATCAGCAGTATATGTATGGCATGTTTTTGTGATAATATGATATCTTGACAAGACTAGAACACATCCATCTTTTGAATTGAATGTTGAATATTTTGTAAATTTTTGAAAAAAAAAATGAAATTTTACAATCACTTCTTCTGAAAACGTAAACCATAATTTATCCAAATGGTTTCGTTGTATTAAAATAATGTCTATGGTTTTTTTGATTCAATCTAGATGACAAATCATAGAAATAAACAAAACTATAGATTTGGGCCATGGAAATTTAGAGACAGGTACCACCTCTAAGGTGGAGTACGTCAGGGTTGCTTCCTAAGCCTTATTCTTAACTATCTGATTCGATAAATACATTTTCATAGTTCGTATATAATGAGTTATTAACATGCAAAGTTTGAAGAAAATCCATGCGTGGGCACAGATGAAAGAACCCCTTTAAAATATTTTACATGAATGTTACCCATTATGGCTCTTATCAAACTTGCATAAATGGTTCCGCTCCACTGAGCTAAAATAGAAGTATCTTTAAACAACATCTCCTCTTTGACCACTAGTCCAAATTCAAATAAATTCACTGAAAAAAAAACATAATTCCTCTACCAATACAAACTTGTACAAATGGTTTCTCTCCACTGAACGAAACGGCCATCTGAGATAAAATTAGAAAAAAACAACAACTTAAAACGATATCTCATCCTGAACCACTGGTCCAGATTTGTAATAGTTTCATATCAATGTTCCCCATAATGCCCTTAACCAAAACTGCAAAAATGATTGCCAGAACTAAAACTAGAAATTTCTTTAAACAACATCTGCTGAGCCAGTGGCCCAAATTCAAATAATCACACAGATATGTTTTCCGTTATGCCATTTATTAAAATTGCACAAACCTTTCTCTTCTACTGAACAAAATAGCAACCATTAAACCAGCAGGCCCCGTGGTGATATTTTTTTTATTAAACGTTATTAGCAAGATAAATACAACATCTAAGAAAAATCTTCATTTTTCAGCATTTTAGATTTTATGAGCATTTGAAGTCAGTTGAGTTGAGAATGAAACGTTTTATAACCTCGGGGTAAGGACTCGGGAGAGCGATCCAGTGTATCATTGCACTCTTGTTATTGCTGTTAACACTTTGTATACTAATGAATTCTTCCTTCTGGTTTGGTACAGTAAACTCGGGATAGTCCATTGAATATACATGTATCGGGGGTGTCACGGTATAAAATTTAAAAAAAATGTATATTTTGTCTGAAGATCTTTTTACCTTAACAAACAGTGTAGACACTGATAAAATGTCGCATTATGTATTATGCGGCATTTCATCCTATGTGTCTTTACTATTTGTAAAAGTACCCGTTTAGGATTTTCCCGCATACATAGTGTTAATAGTTCACACCGACAATTGACTGAAATTGAGGGGACATATTTCCTTGAGAAGGTGTGTCCCCTTTCCTTTTGAGAAATTCGTTACTTGTTTAGAATGTCCAAATTCTGCATCAATTTAGAATTTTTTAATGGTGCGTTATTTCTGGAGTTGAGTACACACTGCATGCGCGGATCCAGAGAGTTTTGTCAGAGGGGGTCCAAATTTGATAACGTCCAAATACAACTACAAATGGACCATCATCAGCCCGCCAGCGAAACGCCATTAAAATGGCGTTTCGCTGGTGGGCCGATGATTGCCCAACATTGAATGCTGGCTTTGTAGCTTTGTGATTTTTCAGGGGATCCGGACCAGTATTGCTTAGAAACCCTATATTTTTGTGATTTTTAGAGGGGGTCCGGACCCCCTGTTCCCCATCTGGATCAGCCCGTACACTTATAAGGTTTTCTCGTAGCGTGGCACAGTAATTACTGATCAGTTCATTTCATCCCGCAGCAGCTTATATTAATATAGTATACATTGTACAGTATCGAGTTTTCACCAACGAGTCACACGTCTCAGAAATGGGAAGAAAAAATAATCGAGGACTTTTCAGGCTTTGCTCTTTCGTTCTGCTGCTTTTTGGATTTTTGTGCTTTATCTATCTACATATGAACAACCACGATACTGCTGAGCCTGTAAAAAGAAACCATGTGACCAATGGGAGCTTGAAAGATTTACCAGCGGATTACATAAAATGGAATTCAACAAGCAGGGCTAGTAATTCTCTCAATGATAAACCTCTGGCTTTGGTCATCTTAAAGGATACTTTCAGCAGCAGTAACTTTTCTCAACATAAAAAGACAAATTCGGTTGTTTTGAAATTAACTTCTAATCACTCGGTGAATGCCAGACAGAGCAATGTATCCACATGCAAGAAGTTAGTTCCTCGTCTATCTGAAAAGGTTCTTCCGCACACAGGGTTGGTCAGTTTTTGTGGATCTGGCAACACTTGGACTAGGCATCTCCTGCAGCAAGCATCAGGTTGGATTTTACTCTAGTTTAAAAACAGTGATGTGTAGTTTGTTTCTTAAATATTTTAAGTGTTTCTTAAGTATTTGACACGAAAAATGACAATCAACTTGAAGCATATTAACCCATTGGGAAACGGATTTGAATAAGTCGTCAAGACTTCTTTCTGAATCCCATTTTATAAACTCTGTAATAGATTGTATGTATGCTCTTGTTTGTACACATGTAAAGAGTTTATCAAATAAAATATGTTTAAACTAACCCATTGTATACTGGGCACTCCTAAATGATTACTTTGGAAAACAGTGAAGACCCATAAAATGCCGCAACATCATTTCATCAAAGTCTACACTGTTTACTAAGACCAAAACTATCTTCGGAGACAAACACATAATTGTATTTGGAAATTTTATCCTTTGACCACTCGATATATATAGACGGATGGCTGAGAATGGGTTTGCTCCCCCCCTAGGGAATTTTGCAGACATATCCTATCTTGTAGAGAATTGAAAGCCGAGTCTTTTAAGAGATGTTTGCAGTCTGTGCTCCGGGGCGTTAGTCTGTAAGAGCCTGTAACATACGTTACTTAATCAAACTAAGAAAAAGTAAATTGAAAGTTTGGGCTAAAAATTAAATACATTAAAATGTATATTTTTAAAAATCATTCATATAGTCTGCATACTGGATATCTTAACTACGTATGACAGCCATTTGAACAAAATTGCAGCTTCCTAAGGTGTCATATGCGTTACATAAATCAGATAACCCATTAAAATTTGCAAGTGTAGCTAACATCTTTTACATTCACAATCTCTCTGTGTGTTTTGCAAAATGTTTTTAACCATGTCTGACTAGCTTATGCAATTGGCTAACAGAAAAATTAAAGTTTGTTTCCCTAGCTTAAATATTTTTTCTGAAATAAGCAATTAAACAACCCTACCCCTACCCAGTTTTTAGGTGAAATGTTTGGTATTAAAACTAAAGTAAAAATAGTTAAAAAATATTTGCAGTTGATGAATGTGTTTCATTGTTTGGGATTTATTTGCTTATATAAAAAGACTCATAAATCTGCAAGTTTGTTGCAAAATTTTTAATATCAGAGGCTGTAACATATGTTACCTGATGTAATAGATGGGCAAGCTCATTGTCTTTACGTAAGATATGCCTAGAAATGTTTTAATCTCCTCGAGGGAATTTTGCAGACATATTCCTTCTTATAGTACAACTCAAGCTGCATCCAATAAGGGATGTTTGTACTCTCTATGTTGGGGCGTTAGTCTGAAACAGCGTGTTACATGCGTTACTATATCAAGTAAAGGAAATGTAGTTTGAAAATTTGAGCTAAAATTGTGAAGAAACTCGCAGCTGTTGGATATCTTACATTGTTTAGGGATTTTAAACTGGCTCGTATGATAAATACTTATAGATCTGCTAGTTGTCATCAAGTTTTAAAGATCAGAGAGCGTTACATATATTAGCGCTATAAGTAAAATCATCAAACAGTATTTTGACATCAAGCTGAGTAAGGGCCTACTCCATCCTAATCCCCTTTGGAATTCTGCAGACAAATTACATCTTATGTAACCATTCAAGGTGCATTTAATAAGAAATGTTTGCACTCTGTAAGTCGGGGCGTTAGCCTGTAACAGCTTGTTACATATGTTACTATATCAATTTGAAAATAAGAAATTTGAATGTTTGAGCTACCAAAAGAAGACATTAAAATTATCTAATAAATTGACATTCTTATAGTCTTTATACTGGATGTCTTTACTGCATATGGTAGCTGTTTAACATTAATACGGCTAACTGTGGTGTGATGTGCGTTACATGAGCCTAATTATAATTTAAAAGCTATAATCGTGGCTATCGTCACGTAGTTAAACAACTACTATGACTTGGTTTCAAACTGTTTTATTAGATTTTACAAACATATACCCAATTGATGAATAGGAAAAACCAAATTTGCTTTTCTATCTTAAATATATTGTCTTATAGGAGCTAATACACAGCCCTACTCCCAGTTTTACAGAGAAGCGAATTTTGTTATTACCGTTTAAGTAATACACATGAAAGCGATTACAGCGTGTGGATATTTTTCATTTTCTTAGTCTGTCTTACACATATATCTACAAGATGTCATTAAGTTAAAGATCAGGACACTGAATGTGTACTTAAAAGTCTTTGGTGCCAAAACACTAGAAATTATATTCATTTCTGATTATCAAGCCCATGGACTGGTGTTACAGATGTTATCAATGACCTTTTGGACACATTTCCTAATATTGTGCATATAATGCTAAATATAGAGCCACAAATAGAAAAGATAGTTTTACATTTTTACAAGAAAATACAATAAATGAAATGGTCCAAACTATTTCTCATCGATTTAACACTCATGTTTAACGTTTGTCGTTGTCTGCTTCTGTGGTTATCATTATTATCACACGCCTCCTTGCAACTAGTAGAATCATCACACAATATTTCTATCATTTACTGTTATTCAATTTTACCACCAGTCCACTCAAAATTGATGAGCCATTATCAACTTTCCAATTTTGCCATTTATGGCTTGGAACATTCGGAAACTGATATGAATTCCTAATAGTTGGCTCTTTGAGTAAGTGTTTCAAGTGATACTCTGCAAGTAGGAGAAAGACATAAGCTTTACAAGGAGGAAAACTATGCCATTAAGAGCAATGAGTACCTGGACTGATGTACCTTGATATTTCTGTGATAAAGAATCATATCTTAGCTGGTTAACTTTTATAAATGTAGCCTTTCCATACATGCAAACCCACATATTTTCATCTAATAATGTCTCTGCACTTATTATCTTTCCCCAAGCATTCAAAAACTTAATGATGTCTTAGTACTTCTGAAGTGCTGAAATCGAGGTAACTCTTTCCCTTCAGATAAACAAACTAGATGTATAACAGCAGGTAAAGCAATGAAATGCAGGATGAACAGAGCGCAAATTAGACCCTTTCAATTCAATCATTCACTAAGTTTCTAAGATAAGAGCGCTTATTAAAGGATGTAACATATATAACTCGTCATAATAAATGAGCAAGGGCATTGTCGTGACATCCTTTTTGATTACACAGTCAGAGGCAAGTGTTTTCAATTTCAGTGTTTTCAATGGATCATGACATGAGGCACCTTACCAACTCGTTTACTCTGTAAAAATCTTCCATAGAGCATAATATAGAACTACTGGTTATTCCATTCTACCTATAGTCCACTTTCCTTCTTTTGAATGCAACAGCTAATGATATGACTGCAAAAACTGGGAAATCATAGGTTTTACATTATTTTAAGACATGTTTCAATGTACTGACATCAAAAAACAACCAACTGCAAACATAATTGATGGCAATGTCCAACTTCATATTCTTACTCTTATACCAGATAACTTTCAAGGTGTAACAGATATTGTTTCAGACCGTCTGCCAAAACCATCAAGAGTCAATATTGTAACTCAAGAAAACTTATAAAGTTCTTTGGGCGCAGCAAAATACTATTGATCTAAGACCTGAGGACTTAAGCACCAAAAGCCTTGATAGGTTCCATGGCAAATGATGCAAAAAGCAGCATATCAAATTTCTGTTTGACCAATGGCAGAAATCTTAAAGTATTCTTAGAGGTGCACGGTAGAGACATAGATTTTGCAAAATCAGAGCAAAGTTATCATTTGACTAGCACGGATGCAGAGGCAGCTGCAGTAAGATTGCTCTTGCCACTTCACAGAAAGAGATATATACCAGAGTCATACTCCATTGTATGCATAGATGTGAAATGGCATTAAACCCATATTTAATCAGGTGTTTGATCCAATGACACTGACATGCTGTTTCTGCTTTTGAAGAATGCTAAGGATTCAAGTTTGGCTGAGTCAAGTTGTTTGACGCTGGCACTGGCCACACATACAAATAAAATTAAGTCTTTTGATGGCTAAAGAGGAGGATCACACGAAATGCTTATAAGTGATGTTTGTCACAATTACCAATTTTAAAAAGTAATCTTAATTAATGTTACACATATAACACCATAGGAAGCTTTATATTTGTTAAAAAATCTTTTCTTATGTATCAAAGGTATTCAGCATGCAAACTACATGAATAATTCAAATAAAATAGATAGTTTTATGTCTTTTTTCTGTTTCGCAGACTGTCAATTCATTTATTCTTAAATTGATATGGTAACATACGTATCATACCATTACAGGCTAACTCCCCAGTTAATAGTGTGCAAACATCTCTTATTTGATGCAGCTTGAATTGTTATTCAAGGTAGGATATGTCTGCACAATTCCCAAAGGGGTGGAGAGGAACAGGGTTGTACTCAGTTTGCAGTCCTAATACAATGCCATGATTCTACTGGTTGTGATGAAATGGGTGATTATTTAGCAATAGAAGCAGACACAATGATAGACATTGTGAAGGTGACTTGAATAAAGATTGTTTTTGAATAATTTTATTTAATAGGAATATTTATTAAATTGTGTCATTTAAATGAGAACTATTATTTTCTATCTATATGTCTATATATTTTAATATTATAGGCAATAGGAAATATGTGATTAAAAAGGTTATATATAACATAGGTAACACAATTCCAAGGGCTTGTTATCAGCAATGACTGTAATTACTAAGACAAAGGCACCAGAGGCTAGAAATTAATAGGAAAACATGTGAAAAATGGTATTTTTCTGAAATATCATCTCTTACTCCAAAGAAAATTTCCTAGCTCATTCATTATGCCATGCAACATACGTTAAATACTTTAATAAGTGCTCTGATACTGATGTCAAACTTGCAAATGTATGATTCTTTATTGCATTAGCAAGACAGTGCCAAAAATGTAAGATATCCTCAAGCGTGAAATATTTTCATAAATTTTTCTTCAATAATAGATACCAAAATTGGATACTTAAAATTGGGGGTAGGGTTGTTTAATAGCTTATATAAAACAATGTATTTGAGATAGAAAAGCAAACTTTGCTTTTTCTATTAGTCAAATAAGTATTTTAGTAAACTAAGATTAAAAACACTTGTAAAAATGCACAAATCGTCTGTAAAATGAATGATGTTAGTCACGATTTCAACTTTTAAAGGGAAATTTAATCTATGTAACGCATATAACACCATTGAAGGCTGTAATATTGTTAAAAATGCTGCTTTTATGTAGCTTAGGCATCCAGCTTGCAAACTACATAAGAAATTTGAATAATTAGATGGTTTAATGTCTTCTTTCTGTAGCTCAAACTTTCATTTTGAATTTTTCCTTAGTTTGTTACAGTAACATATGTAACAGGCTGTCAGAGACTAACGCCCCGGAGCACAGAGTGCAAACATCTCTTAAAAGATGCGGCTTGAAATTTTCTTCAAGATAGGATATGTCTGCAAAATTCCCTAGGGGGGGGGGGGGGAGCAGGACCTTTTTTAGCTCGAAGTCTAATAGAATGAGCCATCCCAAGTTTATTGTTTTGTTTGATTGATTTGATTCCTTACGTCTCAGTCAACAGCTGTTGTCATGTTAAGACGGCCAGTTCACCTCACCACACATTTTCCTCGGTAAGCTTGACTATGCGGCTTACCAGTACCTCGTGCACATACTTTCGCTTGTGACACAAGCCCTTCTTAAATCAGGGGAAGGGAAGAGAATGAGATACAACAAAAATTACAAACAAACATTACACAAAGAGAACATATGGTGAACCGAGCCAGAAGTGGCCACTCAACTACATGTACCTAAGCCTTACTTAATTTTCTCTAGATACATATGTGAAAACAGAACAGAAACTGACACCAAAAACGACCAACATAGATAATTACAACAAAAGTACCGCGTAGAATCGCCATTGATTAAAAACTATTGGGTGGTTAAGTAATAGTTATACCATGAGTTGTCCGCAAGTACGTGTAGATAATCCATGACCTTTAGCAGAACACAGGCAGTGAGTCTAGAACTAGCAAAGTAAGGAAGAAGGCATAGATCAGAAGTTGATAAACCAAGTACCACTACTGATTCAAGCAACACCCTTCTATTCCCAGTCTAATGGGCTACCAGCTGAGCCACTGGGATCCACCAATAAACCTATCAAAAGACAGCTGGAATCTATGACGTTATGGTCATGGTGCAATTAATATTCAATTTTAGCTAGAAAAATGATGTGAGCGTGATCAGAGTACTATCGTTATGTACTGTAAAATCGGAAATTTTCGCGAGGACTTTATTTTCGCGAAACTTCGCATATGCGCAGTTTCGTGAAAATAATCACTCTGTCGTTTATTGATATAGGTAAATCTTGCCTTAGTCGCGAATTTTTTACATCACTAATATGTCTTTAATGCTATTCGCGAAAATAAATTTCTCACGAAAATTTCCGAATCTACAGTATGCTACAATCAGGATAATATGATATGTAAATGAATGTATGTTTAAAATGAATTGTATTGATGTTCATGCAAGTTTGTTTTGCAAATATAAAGAAAGATTAACTCCATTGTATATTCAGCGAGGCTTTAATTTTGTGTTTTAACAGCAACAGAATCTAGGGCGAGGATTTGGCGCCAGTAAAATCCATTTAAGTCCTCCGGTGGATTAGGCTGCGGTCCGCTCAAAGGCGGTGATTCTGTTGTTGTTGATCTATTGTTTAATGCACTTTCCATTGTTTGTGGGAGTTCTGTGTGTGTCTTTGTTTTGTTATGCATTACTTTGTGTCCATTCTAGTTTTGCAATCATCTTAAAGAGGAAGAGAAAGCTGGTTGCTTTGCTTTTATTGTCTTACAGATGTATTGTTACTGTAAATGTTCTATGGCTGTTCCTCACGGTGCCGTGGGTTGGTCTGCAGTGTGTGATTGTGGTATTTCCTGATCATACTCACTTACTTCTTAATGTAGATTTTAGTAATCATACAATACTGAAATGTAGTGAAGCCTATGTGCAAATAAAGATCTGTTTTAAAGGAATTGATTTTAGCATAGCATAAAAGGGAAAAAGAGTTGAACATGGCACTTATTAGTAAAATTAAATTACTTAATGCAGAAGCTGCCACCAAAAATAATGTACTATGGCACACTTGCTATTGTAACGTAAGTAACATTGTAGCAACAATATCCTCACTTAGCTACAATAATTAATGAATAAGAATTAGTTCTTTTTCTTCGGATCTTAAGACAAAATGATTTAGGTGACAGTACTGAGTTTTACATAAATCAATTAAGTTACCTAGATAACATGCTGAGACAATTAAAGGCAATAGCTTTCGACCCAGTCATTATAAGACTAAGAAGTGTGTCCATTCCTGCAGAGCTGCAGTTTGAAAGCACCATGTAAATGAATATGAACATTAATTCGACAACATGTTTAATATACAGACGAACAAAGCAAGATTTCTAAAACCTAATCAGGTATAAATTTGATGTCAAAAGATGCATGGAAAACAAATCCATTTTCCATTTTTCATAGTGCCACCATAAAAAGGTCGCTCTAAATGTTTATTAGTTTCAATTTTCCTCCAATAACAAAAGTGCGTACATGTTTATACCTGATGCATAACTTGTTTTGAGTAGTATGTGTTGAAGTAGAGGCACATAATATGCCTAACTCAGTCAATAAAGTATCAAGTATATTTTAAGCTGAATGTATTCTAATAAAAATGCAACAGTTTGAGCTTCTACCCCAGGGGATTTTGAAAGTTACTTTACTTTATGGTGATGGGGTGTAAATTAGGCGGATCTCTCTTGTGCCCCGTGTCTACTTGTTAAAGTCTCGGTTTATGACCATCATGCTGTTTCCTCTAGTGTTTGCATTTTCTAGGGACTGATGATGTGTCTAGTGTCAGGACTTTTGGATTTCTTTTGCTCCTGTATTCATTTGTATGTACTGATAAGTCCTTATCTCTATATTATCTTCTTTTTTATATCTTCGTTTACATGTACTAGGAGATGATTCGTGGATAGGCTAGGGATCTTGCATGCAAACCAAACATCTATGTGCCTTGATCCACATCAGAATTAAGGGTGAGGTTGGTACCGTGTAACTAGTTTAAGCCCTCTAGTAATTTTTACTACTAACCGGTCCAAGACGGTTCTTCTTTTCTGGATCGTTTTTATTATTAATGATTGTCTTTGCCAAAATGCCATTTCTGTTTCTTATAGCCTTGTGGTCACCTATTGAGAAAGGGCTGACCTCTTGGCTCTCTTGTATATGGTGTTTTCCTGTATTTTTGTCACTTTCCGATACTGTATTCTGGGTCAGGTGTGGTAATTGATTGCATTGATTCCTGATCTTTGCATTCTTCCTTACTTTGATTGTAATAAAAATAATAAAAACATTATCTTTTATTAAATTAATGGCAGAAGTTGTTTAAGGAACCACTAACAATGTGAGACAATGTGCTGCTGTGAATCAGAAACTGATGAACCAAGAGACTTGATTTCCTTCCTCCTGCTGTTTAATCCGGATACCCTTAAAATATCTGCCCCAAGATGTTTGGATAAAGGCAATAGGCAATAAATACTGCTGTAATTACCTAAGCAGGTAGAAAAAATGATCTTTGTAAATGAAGCTAGTACATAATGAAGTATTTGTTGTTGTTGTTGTTGTTGTTGTTGTTGTTGTTGTTGTTGTTGTTGTTGTTGTTGTTGTTGTTTATTTCATTTAAGTACAAAGTTCAAAATCATGAACATACACTTTGATAATTTTGTGGTAGGAATGTGTAGCTGGGAGGTTTCACCCCCCCCCCCCCCCCATTTCATATGATGGAAAAGCTGAAAAAGTATACCTTTTCATATAATATAAATTTATAACGTGCCACATAGACTGACTGAACCTTTCGATTTTGACAAAAACTAGAAAACTTGTCTGCAACCTAAATTTTGATATAAGGGGGCCATTCATATAATGACTAGGGGAATAACAATAATTATTTAAGTACATATACCAATATTTGACTGCTAAAATATTAAAACAAGGTTATCAATATCATATAAATCGTAAAGCATGTTCTAAATTCTACCACAGACACTTAGAGCTGATTGTTAAATACAATGTTGGTTTAAAAATATAATGCAACATGGCAGAGCTGAGTCATTATTTTATGGTGATTAAGGTTATAAATTCAAAAGAATTGTTGGAAAACCTAATTTTAATTTTAGTGATCAATTCAAAAAGATAATCAAACGTTTTGAAAAAAAATGGATACAATAAGGATACCATTCAAAAGTCTGCATGTCTGGTTGTAAACCCAAGCACTATTTATAACTATGGTTTCCTCTTTAATTGCACGATTGTAGGCCAGGTCTCAGACTCAATGACTGTCTTGACGTAAACCTTTAATTGGTGGGTTGGTGCCTGATGCTTGCCCTTGTTAAACTTCAGGTATTCTTTAGCTCGGACTATCTGGGAGTCGT
This sequence comes from Loripinus fragilis, assembly GCA_964019695.1. Taxonomy (NCBI): domain Eukaryota; kingdom Metazoa; phylum Mollusca; class Bivalvia; order Lucinida; family Lucinidae; genus Loripinus; species Loripinus fragilis. Next base: position 93,277,680 of record OZ026523.1, read on the forward strand.
GAGACATTTTCTTTGTTTTTATCATGGTGTGTTAATTTGATTAGATTTTTTCTCTGAAATGATACATGGCAATAGTTGGGAAGGCTCCGTGTGTTTTTAAACAGCAACAGCATCTTTGGTACCAGTAAAACCCATTAAACCCCCCCCCCCCTCCCAGGGGCTAACGCTGGTGTCCGTTTTAAGGTGGTGGTTCTGTTGTTGTTGATTCATTGTTTATTGTTGCTCCAATTGTTGGTGGGTTCTTTGTTTAATAATTGTTTTGTTATTCAGTACTTTGTATCTTTCTAGTTTTGCAATCATCTTGATGGAGAAGAGAGAGCTGGTTGCTTTACTTTAATTGTCTGCCTGGTGTCGTTTAACTATTAATGTTCTGTAGTTCTTCCTCACCGTGCCGTGGGTTGGTATGCAATGTGTAATTGTGGTATTTCCTCATCATACACACGTGTTTTTGCTACACTACATTGTGTTTTTTTGTTTTGTTTTTTCATCTTTCCTTATTTTTACAAATCATGTATTTTAGTTAAAGGCAACTTAATCAATCAATGCACCTGGTATAACTGTGATACGTTATATTCCTTTGGAAACACTATTTTAATTTTGATGCAATTCGAATACTATATTAGTTCAAACAGCATGTGTGTGAAATTGACTACTGTCCAAGTGCTAAATAATGGGAGAAAGTGTGTATATTATCTATACTGATCAACTTCAACAACACATTGGGTGCTTGATTAAAGAGAAACAACTTAAATTCAAAGGGAATAACCAAATCGCAACCCGCTGACAAACACATAGCACCCAAGGAATGAGACACTTGAACATAAAAGGGATAATACTGTAGTTTTAAGGAATACAGACTGTGAGTGCTTATTGGGAACACTTTTAATCGGTTCCTAGTGGAATCGTTCATAAGGGAAAATTTACCCCCGTTTAGCACTGCAGCCTAGCTTTTATCTATCAAGGTGGTGCTTCTTTTTTGGATCTTTTTTTGTTGTTTGTGTTTGCCTTTGTCATGCTGTCATGTCTGGTTTTGCGACCTTGTGGTCACATGTTGGGAGGAGCTCTTGTGGTCACATGCTGGGAGGAGCTGGCCTCTTGTCTCTCTTGTATGTGATGTTTTCTTGTGTTTTTGCCGCTTTTGCATATGGTGTCCTGGTTCAGGTGTGGTACTTGATTGCATCAATTTCTGATATTTGCCTTATTCATTACTTTACTTACAATCGGTATAATAATGATGGGAAACAATTTATGCTTATGCTAACAACTGTTATCCTGCTGCACGATAATTTGTTAGTTTGGTGTGGGTTTCATGCCATGCAGTACACTTGATAAACTGAATGTAAATTTTAGAAAGGTGAAAAAAATGAAGTAGCATTCCAGTGACTTTTTTTTCAGATATTCGTTTAAACGTAATGTCCAATCTTGATTGGTGTTAACAATAAGTCAAGAGCATGATGCATGATACATTTAAACTCACATGAAAATTCTCAAGAAAGACCTACCCAAAGGTCAATGATATACAAGCATAAGCTTTCACAAAAAAGCTTGGTCTGCTCTAACCATATATTTTATGCAAATGGGGAATATAGGATTGCCTTGAACTTGGCCATTTTAACACCAAAAACTTCATGCTCCTCCATCACAATTCTGGAAATTTTCAACTGACAAATAGTGTAATCAGTGATCTAGCTCCTAGGGAATTAAAAATTTCCAAAATTTATTTTAGAAGATCACATTTTTTGCCTATATTTGATAGCCATAAATCGTTCCCATCAATACTGTCAGTGCTTTGATTGTTTTTAAGAAAAAAAAAATCATTTCAGGAATAGGTACAGCGAGTGTTTATTGTGACGTAGATCTGAAACAGAGAGAATTTCCCTTTGAGTGTCACAGAAAGTTCGAGAACGTTGTTGTGGTGAAGACTCACGATTACAACCAAACGATGATTGGAAAGTTTGAGCGGGCTATAGTCCTTATAAGAAACCCATATGACGCAATCTTTTCCTACTACAATCTTGATAATGGACTTCATATGGGACATGCACCAAACGCCGCTTTTTTCTCAGATGGTTAGTAAATGGTTCCATAGCTTAGTAGGTCCAATCCTATTGATCGCTGTTGCACTATATACCTGTATAAGGAGTTATTTCAACCATTATTTCACCAACTTTATGATCCAATGCCAGAAAAGAGCAGATAGAGTTATTTTAAACAAGGTTGTTGATACAATTTTTTTGGACACATTTAGAGAGTTAGGTGATGTCCCAGATAAAGCAACGTACTAAAATGCTGTTCAGAATTTTACCAAACACACGCCTACCAAACGCTTGAATGCTCAACATCTGGATGAATATTAAGACCAACTGCTCTATGAAGAGAATCGAAAATCGGGGAACGTCATGCAACAGCCTATGGATTCCTGCGTTTGTGGTATAAATACGAGCTCAGCAAGTATTCTCATTAGGTCATATTTACTTTTCGGGCGATAAACACTTCCTGTCGAATTCTGGTACACCTATTTTACGCGAAATGTAAATCTGACAAAACGAGAGAGCTTTCTGGCCTCAAATTTATACCACAAACGTAGGAATGCATAGTCTGTTGCATGGCATTCCCCGATTTTTGATTCTCTTCCTGGAGGAATTGCTTTTAAAATTCAACCAGATGTTGAGCATTCGAGCGTTTGGTAGGCGTGAAACATATCTTAGATAAACCACAGAAAAGCTTGCTTTATGTGCCAAAACCAAATTTTGAACTGTTTATGAATTGGTCGATTCATTGCGGATGCACAATAATGGAGTATGTAAAATTAACTGCCTCCGTACACACAATTTAAACCTATGCATTGGCAATGGTTCTTCACTATTATATAAAGGTACTACATTGTTTGGGTAGATATGTGTCCAATCATGATAATATTGTAATATAATATTAGAGCAGATATGTAACTTACGATACTATGATTTGATATCTAAATTCCAAATTGGACTTAAATCTCTCTTGCGAAACCTGATTTCTATGGTGACTTGGTGCATAAATTGAGGACGATTGTTGGGTCTTATAACTTTTCAGCGCAGTTTATTAAAATAATTTCTCATTATAAAAAGTGGCTATAACATTAATGTATTGCAACAGACTGAATGCTTGATGGTCAACCGAATCACAGTTGGCAACTTTGCTTTTCCCTTTAATTGCACGCCGGTGGGTCGGACTTCAGACTCTATGACGGTTCCGACTTAAAGACTTATCTATTGATGAGATGGTAGGGGTCTGATGCTTTGGCTGTTGTCAGGCCCAACGGGGTTTACCTGTTGGATTTCTTTTGCTCCGGTATTCAGTTTTATGTACTGTTGAGTCCTTATCTTTGCTTTATTTAATTTTTATATCTTGATCGATATGTTCTAGGAAAGTTAGGGGTCTTTCATGCAAACTAAACATCTATGTGTCTTGATCCACATCTGAACTAAGGGTGAAGTTGGCGCCGTGAAACCGGTTTAAGCCATCCAGTAAAATATTTTTACTGACCATTCCAAGGGGGTACTTTTTGTGGACCATTTGTGTTATTTATGTCGTGTGTTTGTCATGCTTTCGCATCTGTTCATTGCTGCCTTGTAGTCACCTGCTGGGAAAGGGCTGGCCTCTTGGCTATCGTTTTCGAATCTTTAATTGTGTATTTGTCACTTTCTTATGTGGTACTCTAGGTCAGATATGGTACTTTATTATATCGATTCCTGGTCTTTGCCACCTTTCTTACTTTTACTATAATATCATGGTTATACATTAAATGTTTAACCATGATATTATAGTAAAAGTAAGAAAGATGTTGAGACGTCAGTTCAGTTAGCTAACCAAGCCACATCTTATTTGGACAGTCTTATTTATTATGAAACGGCGAGTCCATGCAGGATTTGATATGATTAATTTACTGCAGAATGCTGTCGGCCGAAAATTCTTTCAATTAATCGCATTTTATTTCAGCCCGACTTGTCTAATTTGTCGTAATTTTTGACGCTCACTTTAATTACGCGCGGCGCGAAATATATGCGTCAGACTTTACGACGTCATATCTCATGACGTAATAAATCTCCCGAAGACACATTATCGCATGGCGCGGCTCATTTGTTTGTTAGATATGTATAATACTACGTGTCAAACTATGATAATATTGTAAATATTTTGTTTGAGTAGATATTTATCTTACTATGACATTATTTTAAATACTTTGTTTTGAGTAGATCTGTATACTTCTATGGTATTATAGTAAATAATTTGTTTGAGTAGATATTTATCCTTCTATGGTCCCATTGTAAATAATTTGTTTGAGTAGATATGTATCCTTCTATGGTATTATAGTAAATAATTAGATTGGGTAGATATGTATCTTTCTGTGGTATTATAGTGAATGCTTTTTTTGAGTAGATATGTATCCTTCAATAATATTATAGTGAATGCTTTGTATGAGTAGAAATGTATCCTTCTAGGGTACCATTGTAAATAACTTGTATCATTCTACGGTATTATAGTGAATGCTTTGTTTGAGTAGATATGTATCCTTCTACGGTAAATAATTTGTTTGAGTAGATAGGTATTCTTCTATGGTACCCTTGTAAATACTTTGTTTGAGTAGATATGTATCCTTCTATGGAATTATAGTAAATACTTTGTTTGAGTAGATATGTATCCTTCTATGGTATTATAGTAAATACTTTGTTTGAATAGATATATATCTTTCTATGGTATTATAGTAATTACTTTGTTTGAGTAGATATATATCCTTCTATGGTAAAAAATTTGCTTGAGTAGATAGGTATCCTTCTATGGTATTATAGTAATTACTTTGTTTGAGTAGATATATATCCTTCTACGGTATTATAGTAATTACTTTGTTTGAGTAGATATATATCCTTCTATTGTTAATAATTTGTTTGAGTAGATAGGTATCCTTCAATGTTATTATAGTAAATACTTTGTTTGAGTATATGGTATTATAGTAAATGAATTTTTGAGTAGATATATATCCTTCTATGGTATTATAGCAAATAATTTGTTTGAGTAGATATATATCCTTCTATTGTTAATAATTTGTTTGAGTAGATAGGTATCCTTCTATGTTATTATAGTAAATACTTTGTTTGAGTAGATAGGTGTGTAAATGATTTTTTTGAGTAGATATGTATCCTTCTATGGTACCATTGTAAATACTTTGTTTGAGTAGATATGTATCCTTCTATGGTATTACAGTAAATACTTTGTTTGAGTAGATATGTATCCTTCTATGGTATCATAGTAATTACTTTGTTTGAGTAGATATGTATCCTTATATGGCATCACAGTAATTACTTTCTTTGGGTAGATATGTATCCGTCTATGGTACCATTGTAAATACTTTGTTTTTAGTAGATATGTATCCTTCTATGGTATTATAGAAACGGCTTTGTTTGAGTAGATATGTATCATTCTATAGTATTATAGAAACGGCTTTGTTTGAGTAGATATGTATCCTTCTATTGTATTATAGTAAATTATTTGTTTAGGTAGATATGTATCCTTCTATGGTATTATAGAAACGGCTTTGTTTGAGAAGAAATGTATCCTTCTATGGTACCATTGTAAATAATTTGTATCCTTCTATGGTATTATATTGAATGCTTTGTTTGAGTAGATATGTATCCTTCTATGATGTTAAAGTGAATAATTGTTGAGTAGATATGTATCCTATATGTACTAGAGTATTGTGGTAATACAACTGATTGAAAAAACATGTACACGATATGTAGACGACAAAATCATGAAAAATTACCCACTTCGAAAGAGTTAACGATGAAGATTGAAAAGCGCTAAGTGTTTGACAATGTTATTTGAACCCTAAGAGTTTCATTAGTTTCATTACTGAGAGTTTCAGTATTTGAAGATTCTACACAGCCTTTTGTCTCTGTAACTGGGATACCTTTCACACAGGAAAGCCGTTTTTTAACCATGTGTGCATGCCTTGAAGCAGACTGAGTACAAAGCCCTATTTTTTGTCTGCCTATTTATCTACACCTCTATAGTCCTGCCACAATAATAAGAAACGCGAAAATCGGGAATATTATTTTATTACATGCATTTTTCCCAACATTAAGCTCAAATCTGGATTTAGAATATCCTGCAGTGTCAGAAGAAAATTGTTTGGAGAATCTACTACCACTGCCCTGACCCCTAATCTCTTGGGAATTTCGACATTTTTAGGCTTTCTGAAAAGCGGGGGGAATTCAAATGGTGTAACAGCCATGTGACGGCCTATATATCTGTACTTAAATTTCTACAGTAAAGTGTCAAAAGCATCACACATTTTAAAATAGTGATTGCTTTCAGTGTTCATGCCAGTTTTATTTTTTTAAGCACTGCCATTCAGTTGAAAGTACCAATTCAATCAGCGTAGACACAGATCCAACTGATACAATACGATCAGTTTGATCCGGATAAATACTGTTTGCTATATTTGTAAGGACATTTTCTACTAGAACAGTGTGATGTGGCTATTATCGACAGTTTTATAAAACAACTTACGGCCTAAACATTATCAACTACACATATGTAATTTTATAGTCAGCCATTCAAGTAGTGCAAAACAATTATAGTTTTTTTTTTCAGAAAATGGATTAGGCCTATCCGAGGTTTATCCCTGTAAAGTGTCAAATAAGTGGAACAGAATGCCCGAATTTTACCATCAGAATTATTAGAACAAAAGTTAGCCATAATACCAGGAAATAATTGCCTGAAATGATTCACGATTATTGAATACTCAATGTAATGTAAATTGAAAACGTACATCTAAAGTCATTTATTCGCGATCCTAATTTATGCAGCAGTACTTTATATGTACAATACACTTTATGCGATACTGAACAAAAGTGAAAACGCTACACTACAATATTAAATTTTTATATTTTGTGAGAAAGTATTGGACGAAAAGTATTTACTAAAGATTAATAACGTTTTCCAGACATCCAGCAAGCGATTCGTCGAAACTCCACCAATTTTTCTCTTTTGATCTTTGAGTTATGTTCCTTATTGTGTTTAATGCTTTATGCACTGAATTTTGCAATTGCGCATGCGCAAAAAATTGCTATGCTTATCAGAATTCGTCATACTTGTGTTGCATTATTACACTTGAAACAAGCTCATAAATCAATTTCGAATTTAACAAATTTGTAGAAAAAAGGAAATGTCTCCCTTTCACGAAAACAAATAGGGAATATAATATAAATATACGTTCCCTGATTGGGTGATAGTCGAAAATATCATTCTGAGGAATGCGATTATCTTATTTCCAGAGATGATATTTTCGACTATCACCCTATCAGAGAATGTAATATTTATTTTATTATACCGAATATTAGATCTATTATTTTCTACCGTCTTAGGCCTACCGTGGTGAGGAGAGTTCCAAATGGAAAATGGTGCACAGCCTCTTATCTATATGCGTGAATGAAAAAACATCTTTCACAAAAATGGTTCTTTTAAGTAGTGTGAATGATCGACTGATTATGACGTTCGGTCAAACAAATAACGTCATAATAAGTCAACGACGCCAAACCTAATACCAAGCAGCGTCATTTAAATGGGATACTGTACAAGATGTGGTTTTGTTGCAAAATAGAAAATTTTGCCAAATCGGCTCAAATTTGGTCTCAACGGGTTCCTCTCGCCCTAACTAAGAAAACGAGTATCTACAATTAATGTTTCTGACCATAAACAACGAAGTTATTTGGAGTGGAAAGTGGCCAAATCATGCCTCATGTAGAACGTCTACTGACGTGAACGAACCGTACGCGCATCGGCGTTGCGCATCAGACGAACGACTGATATTTTTACTTTCACGCGCTGCTATGACAAACGAGTGACAGTATTCGCCGTCACTATAGTAGCGGGTGATTGGAAGTTTTGTATGGGAAATTCACGTGAGATATAATAATAAATATTTGGCAATCTTCCATTTATCACGATTTTCGATAGCTTTCTTTCTTTTACCAAATCAGGTAGACCTATCAGCACATTGTTCCTACCATTTCTCGGCCAGCAATGTGCGCAGACTAAGATGCATTAACACATTTATTTTTTATGGAGATTTCAGTGATAAAATTTCAAGCTTGGCCAATTTGATGAATACCCCACTTTCTAAGGTTGCTTTTCTAAACGATCAAAACACATTTCTGGTTGTCAAATGTCTTAGACTATAATTTCATTCAGTCGAATCTGGTTGGCAGTGGATTTCTGAAGGCATAAACTGTGTTAGATTTCTGTTCAAATTTGTAACCTGAAAAATTGGACCCCTGTCACATTTTAATGACTTCCATGTGTTTCCTCGTGACAATATCCGTAAACTTTTACTATATGCATAACCCAGTCTTTGCACATTTAGATACACTTTCATTTGCTTTACTGGCTTGCGACATTTTGCATATAAATGGCAAACAATTCAGGTATAGCGTTTTCACTTTTGTTCAGTATATAACCTACACAGCGATCACTGACCTGAAACGCCAGCGAATGAGTAAGTCAACCGTTGCATATTATTAATAAACTGGGTCAGTTTATGTCCATTCTACCAACAGTAATACTCCCCCGTTGAAAAGAACCAAAGATATGCAAAAATTCCATCTAATTACAGAAAAACTCAGCAAAAACATCAGGTTAAAAATTTTGTCAAAAAATACTGCAGCTTTTTCTACCCGCTTATCGAAAATATCAAAAGAAAATAACGTGAAAAGATGCCCTTTAAGTCGATTTTTCGCGTTTCTTATTAATGCGGCAGTACTTTAGTTTATCTGCTCGAGTAGTGAATGCTCTACCTTTGCTTGTCGTATATGCGATAATATCAAAAATGTACTGGCCCATTAAATTATATAGTTGAACATTTTTTTTAACTTTTTCATTTATAGTTGTGAAACTAGACTGGCCCAAGTCCTTATAACAATTTTCATCAATGTGTCATATCATATACTTGTAGCCAGTCTAACTCTGATGGCTCTGTTTTAAAATTAAAACAGAGCCATCAGAGTTAGACTGGCTACAAGTATGTGATATATGACACATTGATGAATTTTTCTAAGGACTGGGACCAGTCTATTGTGTACCTTGTATTTCAGACTGGCATACATATGTATTCCGAAAGTGCAAGCAATGGCGCGATACCTACATGGCATGGCTTCTCGGATTCCAAGGTCCCTTGTATCCACTCTTTTATGAAAACCTCAAATCCGACCTTTCTAACGAACTCTTGCGAATATTCAAATTCCTAGGAATACAGCTGGATTCATCTGAGTTAGCATGCGCCGTATCTAATCAGGAAGGGGAGTTTTCACAGAAAGGCGAGACCTATTATAGGACAGTCAAACCAAGTGTTGAAGTTGAAAGACTTATTTACTCATGAGATGATTTTAAATATAACAGCAGCGACTGATGAACTTTCCCAAATATTGCAAGAAAAGTTTCAAATTACCTGGAGATACGAACTGCCCTCATAAACAAAACCTGGCCCCGAGGAGGTCATATGCTTGTCATGCTAAACTCAACTGAGCAAGAAATTTATCATGCTCATAAATGTTAAAATGCCAAAAATTATTGTCATTTTATCATTTATAAGCATGACAAATACAACATCTAAGAGTTTGAAAGCAAGAAAAGTCTTTGTTTTTTAGTATTTTAGTTTGTTATGAGCAGTTGAAATTTCAAGCTCAATTGAGTTGAGCATAAGTGAAGTTTTATAACCTCGGGGCCTGGCCACTCTACGACAGGATCCACACATAAGGCAACAGTCTGTATTCATCAGTCTATTCCTTGACGGAAAACCATCCAGCAGTTTTTGGATAGAAAACCCTTCGATGAATATTGATATATCAACTGGACTTCGTCTATGGGCATATTTCTGATTTTATTTATTTTTTTTCCAAGAAATCAGGGCTTTGCAAGGGGCACTCACTGCCACGGAACCCGCTGGAGAAATTAGGGGAGGTCTTCTAGAATAACTTTGTCACAGTGATGTAGGGCCTAAAACGACTTATAAAAGCAGGAACTATGAAAAACCGGCGCCACACAATTTCTGAACGGAGTTTTTTTTTTTTTTTTTTTTTTTTTTTTTTTTTTTTTTTTTTTTTTTTTTTTTAAGGTAAATATCATATGAGACAGCGCATGGGATTTTGGTAGTTAACGCATTGGCGAGTAGCCAAAGCTCAGACGAGCCTATAGCTAATTTCATACCGAGTTTTCCGACATGCTCCGATTAGCTCCGGGCTCTCCCGATTAGAAAAATATCTGGCCAATCAAAAAACTTCCCAACAACGTGACGTATATTTAAATAAGCATTGCAGATACCCAATGTTGACAAGTGAAAACGTGCGAATTTATGTAGTGTTCGGTTATATTAGGAATTTCTATCGCTAGATTGACTTGATAGCTCGATGCACATGATCAATGATGTTTTTATACCCGCTTTTTTCTTTAGAAAAAAAGGGTATATTAATTTCGTGTCAAAGTCGGTCCGTCGTCCGTCCGTCTGTCCGTCCGTCCGTCCGTGCGTACGTCCGTCCGTCACGTTTCTTGTAAATGTATCTCCTCCTAAACCGTTAAAGGTAGCAACTTCAAACTTTGTAGGTGAATAGGTCACATGATGTAGAGGGTGCTGGGCGACAGTTCATGTGACCTTGACCCCAAGGTCAAGGTCAAAGATTGTATTTTCTTGTAATTGTTTCTCCTCCTAAACGGTTAGACGTAGCAACTTCAAACTTTGTAGCTTAATAGGTCACATGATGTAGAGGGTACTGGGCAACATTTTGTGTGACCTAAATATTGAATTTTCTTGCAAATGCATCTCCTCCTAAATCTTTTGACGTAGCAACTTCAAACTTTGTAGCTGAAAAGGTCACATAATGTAGAGGTTACTGGGAACATTTTGTGTGACCTTGACCCCAAGGTCAAGGTCAAAGATCAAATAATGTATTTTCTTTTAAATGTATCTCCTCCTAAACGGTTAGACCTAGCAACTTCAAACTTTGTAGCTGGATAGGTCACATGATGTAGAGGGTACTGGGCAACATTTTGTGTGACCTTGACCCCAAGGTCAAGGTCAAAGGTCAAATATTGAATTTTCTTGTAAATGCTTCTCCTCCTAAAGCTTTTGATGTAGTAACTTCAAACTCTATAGGTGCATAGGTCACATGATGTAGAGGGCACTGGGCAACATTTAGTGTGACCTTGACCTGAAGGTCAAGGTCAAATAATGACTTTCTTGTAAATGCATCTTCTCCTAAACTGTTGGACGTAGCAACTTCAAACTTTGCAGATGCAAAGGTCATATGATTTGGAGGGCACTAGACAACATTTGGTGTGACCTTGACCCATAGTTCAAGGTCAAATTGTTAATTTTTTGTAAATGCTTCTACTCCTTAACCATTGGACATAGCAACTTCAAACTTTACAGGTGCATAGGTCATATTATGTTGAAGGTACTGAGCAACATTTTGTGTGACCTTGACGCCAAGGTAAAGGTTATAGGTCAAAAAGCGGGTATTTGCGATGGTGTACCATCGACTTCTGCTCTAGTTGACGCTATTTTGAGTCATTCTTCTGATGGTGAAATGTTTACACAAACACCGACTCACGGACTCAGTCAGTAACACCGGTGCTGTGACGTACTAAATACTGACGTCATCAGCCTGTAAACAACTACGGGTGCTGTTTGAAAAACATAAACTTGGTTTTCGAGGTAACAAAAACATACGAAGCGGCTCTAAGTGGTCCCTTACAACTAATCCTCACTTCGTATGCAATATATACAAGCCTGTTTGCTTACAAAACAGAATTTCTTTTGGTGTTTTGATGCTGGCCTCGAGCACATCGTCACCTTAGCGCAAAAAGTCAATAACTCCAAAATTTCAAAAATCACTTTTTTGCATTTTTCAATGCACAATGATGTTTTCCATATTGTATAAAAGTATTGGTCCAAAATCAGATATGCAAATTAGGTAATTTGCATAAAGAGCAAAATGGGTTAACTACATCTCCAAAATAAATGAGCGCAAAAACTTGTTAAGTGCACTTGTTGAGTTTTTGCACCAAAAAATATGGTAGTTAAAATCAAATTTTTCGGTGTAAAAAGTCTATAAGTGCGTTTATTGAGTTTACACAAAGTCTGAAAACAATCGTTATGTATAGTTTTGGTGCTAAATTCAACTTATGAGAATCTGCAATATTTCATTAAATCCTTCATGAGCTATCAGACTTAAATATTTTCAATTTTACATTTCCATTGCACTGAAGTCTTTAAGTAATAGATAAAGGATACTTTTCCGAGGCTTTCTTGTTTAAACCGCGAGGTGGGCGTAGCTTGTAGTATGGTGCAGGCGCAAATTAACACGTGTTACGGACACCTGGCGAAATTTACATTCACTCCTCCCAGCATCCGGCCTAAGTTGTCAATTATATTACATTTACCTACGGGTTAATTTGTCGCTATTTAGGAAGTTCCCGCCTACATCGCTGTTTAACTAAAATTGGAAGTTAGAGTACGGTTTTAAGTTACTCCTTCGTCGTTATTCTAGGGTGTCTGATTTAAAAATCAGCAAAGATCAAAGAAAAAAGCATCGGCCATACTGCAATGAACCTTTACATTTGTGATGTTGTTCATACTTCATGAAAAGATCTATTTAAGCTACCCCCACATTTGTGTAATTTTTTTTTTTTGGGGGGGGGGGGGGAACCAATATCAATACCATCCAATAACATAGTTTGTTTACTGACCTTTGTGTGACGTTGAACACATATCACCATGTCATTAAGCATGGGAATTCAGGATTTTGGCTATTCCTAAACCTCTGTTATGTCTAATTTTATTCAAAATGTCTGGAAAACCAGCCAAGTTAGGTGAAATTTTAAAATTGATACCTGACTGATAATATAAAATGTTTAAATATGCAAAAGAAAATTCAATTTTTGGTCAGTTCATGAAATCATGAACATGGCGAGTCTCTTGCTGAACATGGTGGGTCTCTTGCAAAGCAAGTGAAGCCCAAAGACCAAAAATTGAATTAATTTCTTAAATAATCTGTTGGGAAATCATACTTTAAAGTAACTCATCTTTTTTAAGTATACTGCAATCATGCTAGAAGCAGACATTTTTTTATTTCTTCCTTGCCTGGTGTTTAATACACTGATACCACCCTTACCAACTTTAGTGTGAAATATATCGTGATGTGCAAGGTCTACACTGATATATTTATTTTACTTATACCATGTTTGTCCACCCGTATGTAAGATAACCCACCCACTATAAGGCTGCGTGGATTTTCTCCACATACAGGCAGACAAGCCATGGTATAACTATTACTTAGTCAACATCATTTTAGCCTCAATTCGATGAAGTCATCGCAGAAAAGCTGGCATGTAAGAAACTACATTTCAGTATTAAAATGATTTAGTTGAATGAAATCAGGTATTTTTTCTCATTCTAAATAAGATTTTCACATTGATGCTGAAAGAATGAAAATTAGACGGCGAAAAAGGTCTAGAAATATCTTTGTTTATGTTTTCAAAATTGTAAGTACGGCATTTTATGGCATGTAAATTAGTTCATAGGAAATATTTGTTGATTTTTATAGATCAGTATTAAACCACCATTGTTTTTAAAAATGACACAATAAACAGAAAAAATTGTGTGGTGCTTTTTAAATATGCAGCTTTTAAAATGCATTTAAGCCCCCCGGTGGCTTAGGCTGCTGTCCGTTCTAAGGCGGTGGTTCTGTTGTTGTTGACTTTCTGTTTATTGTTGCTCCCATTGTGGGAGTCTGTAATTGTTCTATGTTTTGTTGTACATTACTTTATGTCCATTTTAGTATTGCAATCATCTTGATGGGGAAGAGAGAGCTGATTGCTTTGCTTAATTTGTCTTCCTGGTGTCTCGTGATGGTTGAGCGGCTCTTCCTCACGGTGCCACTGGGTTGTCTGCAGGTGGGATTGTGGTATTTCCTGATCATACTCATTTACTATTTTTCAGGCGTAGAAATATACACATAATCTTCACTCCGAACACCTCAGCCAATTCTATGAATCAAACCTTGGATGAAAAACTTAAGATTTCAGGATCACTGACAACCACATGATATTGATGTTGTAGAAAACCATGACAATACAATTTAACAGAGCATAATATATGCAAGATGACAATAAAATATATAAGCTAAAATGTAGCAAAATTAATGACTATGTCATGCCATTAATAACATTGAAGAAAAGAAAATGCCACAGCAATATGTTACAGAGAAATGTAAAATTTGTTTATTAGACAACTCTTGGGGTCACCAGAATAATCAATTTTAATCAGGTTAACATCCACCTTACAAAATGCTGCATTTTGGTACATAATACTAGGGCTGAGGCATTCCGATTGACATAATTTTATCATTAACCAAGAAAAAATGTCCTAAAATTGGGGAGCAGAGGATTTTTTTTTCATTCCGACTTGAGTTTTCTAGAAACATCACTGCGGCAGATAATGAAGTTCTAAATTTTGTATTACCTGCCTTGCCCGCATGGATTCCTTATTAAAATCAAAAGCTTTACTGAGCTTAGCTGACTGATAACAAAGTACTCCAGCAACCATGTGAAAAAAATCCCAAAATAATGTTTTATATTTCTCACATTACTCATATCAAACCCGTCTTCTTTTACCTTATTTTTTATCAAGACATTTCTTGTTATTTGTTAACTTATATTACTGATGCGAACTTTAGGACTTGATAAGTAGAAAAAAGATTATTGAATGTGTTAATTTGCATGAAGGAGCTTTTACAGAAGGCCATTCACATAAAATAAACCCACATTTTATGTTTTTAGTTTGATTTGATTATTTACGTCCCATCAATAATCTTTCAGTTATTTAGGGACAGGTTTTCCTCGGTTGAACCAGTACTATACTAAGCTAGGATTAATGTGTCTTGTTCAAGGACACAACAGAGTGACACCGGTGGAGCTGTTCAAGGACACAACAGAGTGACACCGGTGGAGCTGTTCAAGGACACAACAGAGTGCACCGGTGGAGCTCTTACCCGCCGCCATTCGGTCTTGAGTCAAGCACTTTACCTGGGATGAGGTCTAGAAAACCCAGGTTTTAAAAAGTGATTACCATTGTAGATGTGAAGTCCATTGAGTCTGATGCTCACTTCATTGGTTACTTTACAGGTTTTAATATAGAGATGTTATGATGTTTAGTTCTTACTTACAGAGTAAGCCTAAATATCATAGCTGCATTCGAAATTTTATGAAAAATTGACAAATCTAAATCAAATAGAATAGTTTGATTTTATAGAGTAATGCTACTTATTTTTAATAGTTTTTATTTGATTGGATTATTCAAATCTTGAAGTGAGATATGACATATTATTAAAGGCCTAATGTACCCATTCAATGTTATTGCCACGAAAAATGTTGCCAAAGTTGTCTATTCCATTTCACAAGTTGATATTGCTCAGAAAAATTTTCATTTGCTTGAAATAGTTTAACCATTGCTCAATGAAAAAGCAGCATATCAACCTTTCATCCAATCTACAGAAAATATTTTATCTATTCTCCCTGGTTATGGGTTTGCTATAGTTACAACAAAGTGATACACATAGGAATTTAAAGCATAAAGTTGGTTAAAAAGTGCAGATAACTCCTAAAAATGATGGGTTTTTTTTAAATAATTTGGAATTTGTTAGTTTGGTGATCGAATGATTAAAGTATACAAATGCAGAGTTATTTTGCATACATGATTTTCATGATGGTTTGTCAAGTTCACGGTTAAGGTTTATATAATTTTGATCCAAATCAAAACTTTGACTGAACACTATGATCAAATCCTGCATAAAAACACTTTGATTAAAATTTATTATCATATGCTGCATCAAAGCACTTTTGTAGTTCATTTGCATCAAAGTATCTAAGTCAATATGCTACATAAAAGCGCAATTACCAAGTTTTTGCACCAAAATTTTTCAGCGCAAAAATGGGTTAAGTGCACTTATTGAGTTTTTGCACCAAAATTTTCAGTTGTCAATTTCCAATAAGTGCATACTTTCTTTAATTTCACTTTTATCATAAAATTATAAGATTGGAGATTTTCTTCACATGAAATCTAACAGAAAATGCATTTGAAAACATTTTATAGCAATAACATGAGTTGAAAGTGAAAGAAGATAAAATGTTTTTTGCCTCTCCTGAAAAGTTTGTAAAATGGAGTTGTTGACATTTTGCGCTAAGGTGACGACATGGCTGCTAGGTCTCGTTAGATTGGTTCCCCTCGTTGATAAAGCTCCACTTCCGCTACGCATATAACGCCTATTTCATTACAAGTAGAGAATCCTACTCATTCGACTGCGCATGCTCCAGAAAAAAATTCAACACAAACTTCAGTATTTTTTTTCAGTTGCTATAATTTGATAATTAAGTAAAAGAAAAATATATAAACTCCCAGAACAAAAAACTTAATAAAACGGCTTGTTTAAAAAATGCACTTTATGTCAAGGGTATTTTCCTATACCACGTCACTCATGACGTCAGTGTGTATGCTATACGTAGGCGCAATGGCGGCTAGTAGTTACCTATCTTAATATGCTGACAAGCTATTAAAGGGAGAGAACCAGTCTACGGTCTCGTGGTAATGGAACAAACTTCGATTGGCTGAGAAGGTCATGTGATATAAGTACACGTGACTTGAGTCCCGATGGAAATCCGGAAAAGTACGGAAGGCCTATGAAATCAGCTAAAGACGAGCCTATAGACGAGCAGATGCATCTGCACAGTCTCACCAGAGCCTTCGCTGTAAGCATACGCAAATAAGGAACATAGATGAAAGCTCAGTCCAAAATATAGGTTTAACAGTCACCTCTTATATTAACTGCATTGTCGCACGTTGCCTGATAAACGTTGACTATCTCCACCCTGTCCAACCCTGCGGTCTGTGAAACGGTCCTTACACCGGTAAAATGGTGTAACACCGGAGAAGTGCCGCTTCGTATAAAAAAACCGATGGACGAACAGACATCCGGTAAGAAATTACTATTTTCTTTGATTTTACATAAACGTTTGCAATAAAAGCATTAGTGCATTCGGTGGAGAATTGACGTACCTTTACAACTGTATTTGAATGGTTAGCTATTTCTGGCTGATTTCTTCAAACATTCAATCCCAAGTTGGAAAAAAAGTTTCGTCCATAGCCTGTTTGGCGGATTCGTACACAAAGATCTCGTACTTTTGAAATTATTCAGAAAATATAAGCAAGCGAGCTGTATGCAACGATTTTTGGAAAACACTGTTGGCCGTTTTTATTGTTTATATATAAAAAAATATGTAAAAAATGTGTGATAAAGGTTTTATGCCAAAAAACAGAAGTAACGTCGGTGAAAACGTTACAATAAATCGCTGCATTTCAACTCCCATCTCCTTTTCAGCTTTTAAAAAAGACTGTCCTTCGTCCACGTCGTCTGTGTGCCAAACTGGAGGTATTCACAAGTTTTCATACCGGGCCGCGTAGCGCAGTCGGTAACGTGTCTGGCAACAGATGCGAGTCTGACTGCAGATCCAGGTGTCGCAAGTTCGATCCCGGCCCGGTCCCATACTTTCATGGAGATTGATCATGAAATAATTTCTACTGTCATTCTCTTCCCTTCCGCTGAATCATTCAAGAAGGGTTGGTGTCAGTTACAAGCGAAAGTATGTGCACGAAGTACTGGTTAACTGCTTGTTCAAGCTTGCCCAGGAAAAAGTGTGGTTAGGTCAATTGACCGTCCCGCAATGACCATAGCTGTTGACTTGGGACGTAAAACCACAAACAAACAAACAAACAAGTTTTCATGATACGTAGGCTTGACCCCAGCACCTACTATTTACCCATATATATATATATATATATATATATATATATATATATATATATATATATATATATATATATATATATATATATATATATATATATATATATATATATATATATATATACAGGATCAGAAACTGATGCAGATTCAGACAGTAGATAAATACAGAGGGATATAGTGAATCAACTGAGCCGATAGATGCTGTAAATATTTTGCCTCTAGCGAGATTCGAACCCACGACCTCGGCAACACCGCCTAGCACTACACCAGACGCCAACGCTACCAACTGCGCCACTGAGACATCCCCAATAAAGGATGTTCAGGAAGCGCTGATATTGACGACGACTGATGCAGTACACGTCGTATATTGGTTCTTTTTCAATGGGTGGCATCTATTTCGTTCGCAAGTGAAAGCCTGATGGATCCAAGGATACAAGTGAAATTAGATAAATATCAGAAGTGCGGAAATACATGATGTTTGTGAAATTGTATTTCCGCACTTCTGATATTTATCTAATTTCACTTGTATCCTTGGATCCATCAGGCTTTCACTTGCGAACGAAATAGATGCCACCCATTGAAAAAGAACCAATATACGACGTGTACTGCATCAGTCGTCGTCAATATCAGCGCTTCCTGAACATCCTTTATTGGGGATGTCTCAGTGGCGCAGTTGGTAGCGTTGGCGTCTGGTGTAGTGCTAGGCGGTGTTGCCGAGGTCGTGGGTTCGAATCTCGCTAGAGGCAAAATATTTACAGCATCTATCGGCTCAGTTGATTCACTATATCCCTCTGTATTTATCTACTGTCTGAATCTGCATCAGTTTCTGATCCTGTGTAGCTCGAAAGCAATGATGTTTGTGAAATTGTATTTCCGCACTTCTGATATTTATCTAATTTCACTTGTATCCTTGGATCCATCAGGCTTTCACTTGCGAACGAAATAGATGCCACCCATTGAAAAAGAACCAATATACGACGTGTACTGCATCAGTCGTCGTCAATATCAGCGCTTCCTGAACATCCTTTATTGGGGATGTCTCAGTGGCGCAGTTGGTAGCGTTGGCGTCTGGTGTAGTGCTAGGCGGTGTTGCCGAGGTCGTGGGTTCGAATCTCGCTAGAGGCAAAATATTTACAGCATCTATCGGCTCAGTTGATTCACTATATCCCTCTGTATATATATATATATATATATATATATATATATATATGTGTGTGTATGTTCAGAAAGAATACACATACAAGGTCATAGATAAATAAAACAAGATTAAGTCCGATTACACAATTTTTTAAACATAATTTTCTATTCCTCTATCGGTTTCACTGTTATACAGATCATCAGGAGTTTGATATGACGTTGCATAGAAACGACGTTAGTAACGTTACTTTCCCATAATGCAACGCTACGTTCCCATATTGCAACGTAACGTTCCCATGATGCAATGTAACGTTCCATTTGCAACGCCATAAATAGTACAATACAATACAATATAATATAATAATAATAATATAATATTTATGGCGTTGCAAATGGAACGTTACATTGCATCATGGGAACGTTACATTGCAATATGGGAACGTAGCGTTGCATTATGGGAAAGTAACGTTACTAACGTCGTTTCTATGCAACGTCATATCAAACTCCTGATGATCTGTATAACAGTGAAACCGGTAGAGGAATAGAAAATTATGTTTAAAAAATTGTGTAATCGGACTTAATCTTGTTTTATATATATATATATATATATATATATATATATATATATATATATATATATATATATATATATATATATATATATATATATCAGGTATACCAAAGCATCAACCCACAAAAAAAGTCCCATTCTGTATCTAACTTTATGAAACAACCATAAAATACATAGGAATGACCTCCAAAAATAATCCAAAAATCTTCTTACCTCAAATTATATTCATTTTTGATCCCCTACCCACCAAAATCTTATTGAAAAAAAAACAATGAATATAATTTGAGGTAAGAAGATTTTTGGATTATTTTTGGAGGTCATTCCTATTTTTTTGATCCCCTACCCACCAAAATCTTATTTGGGTCGCGAGTTCGATCCCGGCCCGGTCCCATACATTCGTGGAGATTGATCATGAAATAATTTCTACGGTCATTCTCCATCCCTTCCGCTGATTCATTCAAGAAGGGTTGTTCTCAGTTACAAGCGAAAGTATGTGCACGAATTACTGGTTAACCGCTTGTTCAAGCCTGCCCAGGAAAAAGTGTGGTTAGGTGAACTGACCATCCCGCAATGACCATAGCTGTTGACTTGGGACGTAAAGCAACAAAACCAACCAACCAACCAAAATCTTAATGAACCCCTAAAAATTGGTTAAAGTGTATGTTCATGCTTTTTAACATTTTACTTTATTCACAAATAATTTTCGTTATGGACTAATTTTATTTTCACAGATCATTTATCCATCTGGTTAGTTAATAACACAAGCTTTTATAGCCGTTTATCTAATCTTCAGGAAGCAGCCATCTTACAGCTATTGGCACACATTAACCTGAGTTAACCTCAATATGCTTGTCTGGCAAATGTTTGAAGCGGCACCTTTCAGTCAATTTCTTTATTTCAATATTGGATAATGGGTGTTCCGTTTTAATTACAATCAACAGCCAAATCATTGCAAATTAAAATGTAACAACTGTCAATGAAAAGTATTTTGTTTTTCAATAAGTTTCATTTGATTTTATTCTGTCTTTTTGTTATCAAAACGAAGAAAATTGTTACAAAATATGTCGTCTGCTATAGTAATAATTAGTGCTTTAAGACTTAAATTCTAGAATTAATTATTAAATATGGACCAAGTATCAACATATACTAATCAATGCACACTCTGCTGAAAGCATTACTCTGAAACATTGTTATTTTTTTACTTTTGACTGATTTATAATTCTGCTTTGGTAGTGTGTAAGCAGGTGGAAGTGATTCCAGTTTTGGTGTGTAGAGATCATTGACCTGAGAATGACCAGACTCCCATTAAGAAGCGAAAGTGATTAATTACGGGCTAATAGAAGGGCATTCACAAACATTTAATGAGGGATTATTCCTGCCAAACTGTAAACTCTATAATAATCACATTTGAAAAAAGGTGTGAATTATCCCTTTAAGCGCATCTACGTATATATCAGAGTGCCCCCACCCCGTGGGGTCCAATGGCGTAGCCAGAACGCTGAAAAGGTTACACACAACAAAGGGAGACTACTGAATGAAGTGATTCTCTTCAATTGCGCCACTTTTTGAAATGGGAACTTCTCTTAAAGGAAAGAATTTGCTCCCAAGGGGAGCAAATTCTTTCCTTTAAGAGCAGTTCCTTATGGTATGGAAAATCACTTTTACCACAGTAGGTGACATCCCTTAAATGTAACTTTTTTTTATTACGCACGTGCGTAACTCCGTAATGGGGAGCTACGCCAATGGGTCTGTGTAATTAAAAAAATGTAATTTAAGGCTGTCTGTTTAATGTTAGAAAAATATCATTTTGTGAGTTAACACAAATTGATTCTAGGATGAAGATTGGTATCAGTAAATTGCATGTAAGCTTAGGCTGCTGACCATTCTATGGCGATGGTTCTGTTGTTAATTCATTGTTTATTGCTGCTCTCATTCTTTGTGTAGATTCTTTGTTTCTGTGTTTTGTCTTTTGTTATATAATGTACAGTGTCCTTGGGTTACTGTGACCTTGATTTCTGAACTAGTTTCTAGAATTGGCATTGATTTGGGTGTGTATATCTCCTATATTCTTTGAGGTAGGAATTGCAAAAATTGGTGTGTGAATGCATCTTGGGATGATGGAGTGTCACATATCATTTTGGGGTCACTGTGACCTACAACTCTGACCTAGTGTCTAGAATAATCGTGTCCAGAGCATATCTCTTGTATTATTTGAGATAGGAATCCCAAATTTAGGTCAGAAATCAAGGTCACAGTAACCCAAGGACACTGTACATTACAGGTCCATTAAAAAGTTATTTCACTACGCAATTTTTCAAAAGTTTTTTTTCACATTTTTATACATTAAAGGCCTAAGTTGTACCATACATGTAATTGAATTATCATGCCATTTTATTTCTATAATTCATATCAACGTATAATCAGGCAACATTTATATATGAATATTAAATGCATTCCAATGAAAACACAACAGCATCATTAAATACGTTCCAATAAAAACACAACAGCATACTTAAATACGTTCTTATGAAAAAAACAACACAATAGCTGTATGCATACTACCTATAAAGTCAGTATTCATTGCATCTCCCGTTCCTTTGATTAGATTTTCATTTCTACTTGGTATTGAATTGTAAAGTTCTTCCAAAACATTTGGTCTTACACTATACCACACTTCACATACTCGCCTCTACATCTCTTCTTTTAAGCACGGCAGTTGGTTACCAATCTCTTTCTTCATTATATTCCAAACGTTTGCTATGGAATTAATTACTGGCAAATTCCCTGTCTATTTCAGAATGTGTATTTCGTTACCTTAAAGATATGTTCTAGTTCATTTAGACTTATGGAATGTCGCAAGATCATGCATAAAGATATATCCCTTCTGTGGGAACACAACCCATTCACATTAGTCTGTATTTCACAGTCATGACAATCGACGCCATTGCAAACAGAATGAGGAATGTCATGCTAAGTGGCTACTGTGAAATCGCCAGAAAGTGTGCGAGTCTGTGAAGCCATTAGCGACAGATGCATCTCTCTTCAGAGAAAAGTGAATGGTTACATGGATAGTGCAAAATGCCAGAGTGATATTATCCATGATATTGAAATATTATGTGAATACGGTGTGTTCCCACAGAAGGGATATATTTTTATACACGATATCGCGCCATGCAATAACTCTAAAAGTACTAGAACATTCCAAGAATGTAAAGGAATACCCGTTCTAGAATGACTAGGGAATTGGCGAGACATGAATAACATAGAGAACGTTTGGAATATAATGAAGAGATTGGTAACCAAATGCCATGTAAAAAGAAGAGATGTGGAAGCCAGTATGGAAGCCAGTATGTGAAGTGTGGTATAGTGTAGCACCAAACGTCCTGGAAGAACGTAACAATTCAATGCCAAGGAGAATTACCGATCTAATTAAAGCAAAGTGAGATACATAGAAATACTGACTTTATGATGTAGGCGTACAATGTTGTTGTGTTTTCATTGGAATGTAATTAAAATATGTTGTTGTATTTCATTGGAATACGAGGGTTAGTCAAAAATAACTGAGCCCTACCTCATAAAATTTGAATCAAGTAAAATGGACATATAATTAGATGATATTTCATTGTAGTTATATGTAATCTATTTAATTACCAAATTTATTTCTGTTGGTATGCTTTTTGTTACGGTTGCTAGGCAACAGAATATGACCTGTCAAATGGTGCGTTCACGCTGTGATGCATCTAATTCTAAGCGTTGCTATAGAAACAGTAATGTTAAAGCGAGGCTTTATTCACTGTCGTCTGATATCTTTAACATGTACCTATTCAGTGTTATAGAACAGAAACCAACTGAACCCAAATTATAGATGCTGTGGCAGTTTGATTGCAGAATTTATCAAATTTTAACATGCCTTACGTCCTATAATTTACCCCACCAATATTCAAATTTACACAATTCTAATAGTAAACATAAAATATTAGCCTAATAATGTTTTAGCAGTACTGCATACACAAACCAACCCTCAGACATATTAAGTTCCTTGATTTAAATTCACAATTTTGTTTCAATGGCAACACAATTCTCGTGTATTTGAAAATTTGTGGTATTTTGGTGTTTTTGTTGCTAGGCAACGCATGCAATCAATGCTCACCTAAACATTAACAAACTAAGTAAAATAAAAAGACAATATGATATATGTCATTCAAATAAATGTCAAATATGTCTTTCAAAAAAACTATCAAGCACGCAAGCTTTTTAAAGACATACTGTATATTCATGGTGGCTGAGATCGTGAACGCATCGATCTGACTGACGATCTTCAGTTGCCTAGCAACCATAATAGGCGCTTCACTAGGATAACTATTTAGGGCCAAAACATCGATGACATATGATACTTATAGAAAAAAAATCACATTTGATGTCTACAATACCAAAATAAAATATAATGAGGTAGGGCTCAGTTATTTTTGACTAACCCTCATATATTTGATACTTATTTACAACTGCTTCCTGATTATACGTTGATGTGGTTTATAGAAACAAAATGGCATAAGCATTTAATAATACGTGTTGTAAAACATAGACCATAAATGTATAATAAAAATGTGAAAAAACTTTTGAAATATTGCGTAGTGAAATACCTTTTTTATTGGACCTGTATATAACAAAAGACCAAACACATAACAAAGAATCTACACAACAAATGAGAGCAGCAATAAACGATGAATTAACAACAGAACCATCGCCATAGAATGGACAGAAGCCTTTTTTTAATTACACAGACCCATTGGCGTAGCTCCCCATTACGGAGTTACGCACGTGCGTATTAAAAAGGTTACATTCAATGGATGTCACCTACTGTGGTAAAAGTGATTTTCCTTACCATAAGGAACTGCTCTTAAAGGAAAGAATTCGCTACCCTTGGGAGCAAATTCTTTCCTTTAAGAGAAGTTCCCATTTCAAAAAGTGGCGCAATTGAAGAGAATCACTTCATTCAGTAGTCTCCCTTTGTTGTGCGTAACCTTTTCAGATTTCTGGCTACGCCATTGGACCCCATGGGGTGGGGGCACTCTGATATATACGTAGATGCGCTTAACCAATTTTTAGGGGTTCAAAATTTTAAAGTTCAATAAGATTTTGGTGGGTAGGGGATCAAAAATGAATATAATTTGTGGTAAGAAGATTTTTGGATTATTTTTTGGAGGTCATTCCTATGTATTTTATGGTCGTTTCGTAAAGTCAAGGTACAGAATGGGACTTTTTTTGTGGGTTGATAAAATTTAAAATATGCTTTGGTATTCCCGATATATATATATTTGGGCAAATAGTAGGTGCTTGGGTCAAGCCTACTTATCATGAAAACTTGTGAGTACCTCCAGTTTGGCACACAGACGACGTGGACGAAGGACAGTCTTTTTTAAAAGCTGAAAAGGAGATGAGAGTTGAAATGCAGCGAGTTCTTGTAACGTTTTCACCGACGTTACTTCTGTTTTTTGCCATAAAACCTTTATCACACATTTTTTACATATTTTTTATATATAAACAATAAAAACGGCCAACAGTGTTTTCCAAAAATCGTTGCATACAGCTCGCTTGCTTATATTTTCTGAATAATTTCAAAAGTACGAGATCTTTGTGTACGAATCCGCCAAACAGGCTATGGACGAAACTTTTTTTTCCAACTTGGGATTGAATGTTTGAAGAAATCAGCCAGAAATAGCTAACCATTCAAATACAGTTGTAAAGGTACGTCAATTCTCCACCGAATGCACTAATGCTTTTATTGCAAACGTTTATATAAATTCAAAGAAAATAGTAATTTCTTACCGGATGTCTGTTCGTCCATCGGTTTTTTTATACGAATCGACACTTCTCCGATGTTACAACACCATTTTACCGGTGTTAGGACCGTTTCACCGACCGCAGGGTTGGACAGGGTGATCTCACGGTATGTGCCTTTATCAGGGCATGATGACCTTGCACTTTTTGAATGACGTCGCTAATGACGCTGCATCGATACAAAATCGAAAAATACGTCATAATCGCTAGTTTGAAGAGTGAAACAATGGGTAAACTGATAGATAGAATACCAGGTTCGCGTCTTTTGATATCAAGTTTACCAGGCTCGGCTTCGAGAACGCATGCTGAATCGCTCGACAAGCCTCGCGATGTCAACAAGCGTTCTCAAAGCCTTACCTGGTAAACTTGATATCAAAAGACACTCACCTACTATTCTCTATGTAGATCTATATCTCCACTACACAGCTGCGCATTCGTGCGTTTGAAATGACTTTACGCTTGAACAAATATATATCTCGTATGCTGGCCCATATATATACTCAACTACAAAAGAAACCCGCCAGTTTTTGTTCGTTCGTTATTATTTCTGTTAAGATTTAAAATTTTGTCATAGGTCATGACAAACAACTCAATTAAAACAAAGCAAATGAAATTTAGAACTCCAGTCACTAACGTTTGACGTCACTCTGGCGTTCATACGTTTTCAGATAATTTACATTGTGCAAGAAGCTTGAGTGTTTGTAAAAAAGTAAACCAAGTCGACAGTATTGTTTGGAGATTGCCAAACAAATTGCCGCACTAAAGTTGCAAAAAGTTGTCCTCAGTGGAGACTTGAGTAAGGCGTAAATGAAACGTAACTTTGATAAGGAAAAATCGATTTTCTCCGTCAATACTTAACCGTTTCTCATAATTTCTCTAATAGATGCACCGTTTTAGTGTCAGCTTTTCCGTTGCAGTTGAAAATTAAAAGGTATTCCCATTTTTTACCGAGAAATAGCCGTTCGAAGTTTGACGTTGACGTCCCCATAACACAGAATTCAACATGTGCATGATAAAAGTTAAAACTTGATTTTACGAGCACATTAGCTTTGTTATATATGTTCATTATTTCACCAGAATCCGATCAGTATTAAGGCGTACAGAATGAAAAATCATAGTTACAGTTGAAATATATGACATGTTATTTCTGTAGGTCAGTATAGTTTAGTTGGTCCCGCCAATGACATAATGCTCAATCACCCGAGTGCTTTATGTCAAGATTAGTTCTTGTGAACTTCTCAGGAATGGCAATTAACAAAGGGACGCTTGCTACTAATGTCCCTAGCACTGTCCAGTTCATCCATTTGATACCAATGTGATCTATGTTCAAAAGAAACAGAAATATTGTTCCAAAAAAGTTCATCATAAAAGTGAAAAATCCACCAGTCAAACCTTCAGCGACTGGAAAGGACGACTCACAACACGTTTCAAAAAATAATGGAATAGCGGCGTTGGCAAATATACCGAGTAATATGGCGGATGTATACAGAGATGTCATATTGAATAACACGTAATTGTTGTACAGCAAAGTAAACCAAAGACAACTTGCAGCAGCTAACACGAATAAAACTACGAGGAATAGTTTTCTCTTTCGCATAAAACTATCTGAGAAGCGTCCTGTTATGAGAGCAGAGATGCATCCGCACAGAGTATGCCAAAAGCCTATCCAACCAGCCTCCGTCTGCGTAACGCCTATTGGTTCAAGATTAACATCCAAAATAGCAGTCCATACACCCAATATTCCTGTAAAAATAACAGAGCGCAATATAAGTACATCAAACTGTTAAACAATATATATTCAGATATCATACTCTTAAACACTTGTCATTTTATGTAGTTACCTGTATTCGCGTATATATAGATTTTATCTAGAAAATGCACATCAAACATACCATGTTTGAAGTGCATTTTCAAAATAATATCAATTTATTACAGGTTTGACGTTCATTTTCCAGATAATATCTATCAAAAAAAAAGTTTACAGTTTTCTGATAATGATTCTGGCTGTGTGTTTTATTTGACTGAGCCAAATTAGCATTTATATGATTTGAGAGACATCCGACTTTAAAATGCAAGATCAAATAATACCCTCTTCTAACCCTTGCTAGAGCTATCGCAATCAAAATCAGCAGAGAAGTATATTTTTTCATCATGATAATTTCTTTTGTCTAGACATCAAGAAAACCAACATTGTTTTGGAGAAGAACTATATAAGCTACATGCTTCCGTTCGTATCCTCATCTTATTGTTTCAGTTTGTATTAACCATGTACAAATTAATTTGAATAAAACATGTTTAAACCAAAACCAACATAAATTGGTAATTTATACAGGTTCTGGCTCAAGACTCGAGTTTGAAATTGATCTTGTAGCATAGTATCTCCCTTTTGATTAAAAGTATAGTTATTTTCAATGCATCATTGCATGAAATATTGCCGTTTCTATGATATTGTGTCGATTGTCCCTACATTCTGGTGTTGGGGAGGCCTTAGTTTGAAGATATTCTGTTTTTCATCCCTTCTACTGAAATGAGTGTCCTATGCTATTCCAACTTTAAACTGATTTACCGTGAGGTGATGACTAGAAAAGACACAAAGAACTCTATAACAAAATCAGGATTAAACCCTAGTACCCACACACATTGTGAACAATAACAAACAATGAACAACAACCACAGAATACCGCTTATCTATAACGGACAGCAGCCGCAGACGCGAGTTACAGGTCAATTCTGTGCCCTTGCTTCTGCTGTTGTTAAAGCATATAAACCGTTGGTAAGGAGGCTTACTAATTTATGTAATGTATCACCAAAGGGAAACAATCAAACTATATTAGATAATAGCGATACATTGTCTGCCCTGGCGCGATACTCAAGAATCGACCTGTCTGCTATGGGACATCACCACTGAAAAGTCGGGTTTGTGTCAATACGCGGTATGCATTTCTCAAAACACCTATGTTAAAAAGGAACAAACACTGAATGCCTATAAATAATCCTTCTGTGGAGACATCTAGTCAGCTTTGATAGCCAAAACATAACAATGATAGGTGTTACGGTATTTAGCCATAGATTGATAATATTTTATGCACTAAAACATTTTTGAAAACATTCTCCGCATGAAACGGTTTCAGTGACAGGTGATGAAGCAGCTTGATAAACACTTTTGAATCAGCCAATCGGGTGAATCACATGACTTTGTGACGCGCGCGTTTTGTAAACAAATATGTCACATATACCCACAATGCTGAAATCAGACAGGTCAGTATTTGAAAAATGCTTCCAGTCAAGACAATGATAGTGATATAACAAACTATATATATAACGGAACTACGCTTAACGAACCCAGATTCACGTAGCACAGAAATCATAATTTAATACAGGTTTTAAGCAATATGGTGCTACGTTACAATTAATGGATAAAAAGAGATGATAATCTACCTAATGGCATTCCACCAGCAATGGCAATCAACCACAATTTTCCGTTATTCATAATTGCTGCTGTAGCTTCCCTGTAGTTTGGTTTATCTATGGATGCGGTATAACTCGGGGGTGTGGGTGGGCGAGCTGGGAAATATATCAAGGTTAAAATTAGCAAGGAAACGGCTAAACCAAGATGAGTAAACATGAGAGCTCTGATACCGGTTCTTAGATTGTCAATATTGTTTACATTTCTTACTGTCGTGTTATTAACTATTCCAGATTGAGAGTGAGTAGCATTCATATTGCCCCTGGTAAGACTATCGGTAGCGTTTACTGCAGTTCCGTTGCTGCTATAATCGTTGGTATCTATGCTGTAGTGTGGGTCTGTGACGATTAATGGTCCGAAAAGGAAGGATAGTGCAAACCCAAGATAGTTGAACGTTGAGGCAAGTGCTGTTGCTGTTGTTCTCTGATGCGGAGGGAACCATACAGCTGACACAAGACTGGGCCCAGAGAATGGTACTGATGAAGCAATCCCAAAGATGAAAGAACTGGTATACGACAACCAAAGTAGCGGCGTTGACTCAAGTGTTAAACATCGTATTCCTGTACATACCACAAACATCATTGAACATGTTAGAAGAGAGAATCGTAATCCTTTTTTGTCCATCAACATACATACTGGCAACCCTGTGATAATATTCGAGAGAGTACTCAGGCTTGTCAAAAGAGCTATATTGCTGTGATTCCAGTTCAAAACAACATTTGTTGCTTATGCAATTGGTCCCCAGGTATTCCATATAGTGGCTTGTATAATACCGGAATAACAAAATACTGCAAGCACGTACCAGCGCCGTCTATATACATGTGCTACTAGTTCTTTAGATCGCATACCACGATTACTTTCACTGAAGATCAATGTTTCACGTTCCTCTTTAAGAGACATTGCCTTTTGTCACTAGTAGTGCAGTTTTCTTCCTTACTGCTTCTTGTATTATTTCGAATCTGTTGAATAATGGCACATTTTAGTTTATTTTGTTTTATCATTCTTAGACCTTGCAATTTGCTTAATGTCCATGTTTAAGTATGCACTTTTATTATACTTGTACTCTCTATGGATATGCACAGGTGTGACTGTGCATTCGCTTTGATAATTGATATTTTCACCAGAGATATAAACTGGTCCAAATAAATTAAGCCCCACCGGAAATTTTCCCATAGACTTAATGCAAATACATTCATGTTTGATTTATCATAACACTTTACTGAATAAAGATTTTCCCATATAATTTTCCACGCTAGAGAACCTCTGTACTCGAACAGTGCAGTCATCGCGTGGTGGTCACAGTCGACGGGTGGAAAAATTAGCGCGTTTATGTGCACCTTGCTGTTGAAAAACGTAATAAATTTCTTCATAATTTACTTCTGAGAGTATTTTTTGCTGATTATTGTCAGTAATATATCCAGCTTTGTATCTGCGTAGCAATACGTGTGTGGGTTGAGCGATAGTCAATACAGCGCCTTATTTATACAAAAATGGTGATTTTTCTCCAAAAAAAGGATGAAAGATTTTTTTTGTTTATATTCTGAAATTAATGCTTACTTAAGATAAAACGCTATGTACCATGGCTTTAATGTGCAAAAGTTTAAAATCTGTGGGTAGAGCTTTTTGAAAGTTATTCACGATTTTAATACTGTACGCACATTTCTCTATATCGGGTGCTCTGGCCCAATGATCAGGTGCTCCTGTACACAGTCGTCTGGATTAGATAAAAGAGAACTGTACGCATATGTCGCGGGTTGTCCATGCTATATTTGAGCCAGCACATGTATTTTGGGGTACGTGTTGCATTTTCGACCAACGAAAACCCAGGCAAGCCTTTGCAGACTCGCATCGGACTTTGTTACTAACATACACAAAGTATGGATGAAGATAAAGACTCGAAACAAAATTTGGACCCTATAGTCCAACTAGATGCGTCGATAGTCTTGAACTGACCAACGCAACGACACCTTAGCAGGTGACATGCCCCCATTAACAAATTCAGACGTGTTCAATCTTCCAATCAAATCCATGGCCAGTGGATTTAGCTCGTTGCATGCTGGGATATTTTCTATGCTCTTTGTCATCTGCTGATATTACAAAGCACGTCGTAAAATTGGGCCACTATCGGCCCGCAAGCAAAACGCCATCCGAACGGCGTTTCGCTGGTGGGCCGATAGTGGCCCGAGATTTGATACTGGCTGGGCATATCATCTGCCGAGGTCGACCG
This sequence comes from Loripinus fragilis, assembly GCA_964019695.1. Lineage (NCBI taxonomy): Eukaryota > Metazoa > Mollusca > Bivalvia > Lucinida > Lucinidae > Loripinus > Loripinus fragilis. The sequence continues at coordinate 93,308,810 of OZ026523.1, forward strand.
TTAATTAGTTTTGCTGTCAGTAGAGCGGCAAACAGTATTGACCCAGATCAGGCTGAGCCTACACTGTTTGCAAAAATATTTATAAAATGTTCCAAGACAAGTTTTAGTGTTATTAGCGTTTTTTCGGCCTTAGGGGTTTTGTTTATTTCCAAAATGTAATGCTTTTCTCTGAAAAATGCGCAGACCCTGATGAAAAGTCGTATTATGCTTGCGGCAATTCATCGCGGCCTTCACTGTTTGCCAAAGTGCTTCTTTTAGGAGAAAGTACAAAGAGTAAACAGAATTACTTTAGCTTGCTGAAGACTGCAAAAGTGGTCGTAAGTTACGTCATGTATACCCAACACGTATCATCGTGTTCCAAATGTAGCAACGTTTTTGTCTTAACTCTTTGATTGCTGAGTAACGTTTTTTTTGTCCTAAACATTGTTTAAATCTTACGGACCTTTCTCCTTCGGGTTCTGCCAGACGTTTTGCTGAGCCTGATCTTGGTCTAAACTGTTTGCATGATCTTTCTCAGACATTTTCATTTTAAAATGCTTCCAGAAATACATTTTTAACGTTTTGCATGCTGATTCTTTTTTCCGCATACTGTTTTGTCATCATAACCAGATTACAGCTATATCGAGCCAACATCCTATCACGGGCCAGCGAAACGCCAGTTGCCTGATTTCTAATATAATAGGTACTTACTGGGTACAGGCTCGAACAGTTTGGATCCAGATCAGGCTCCAAGTTTGTTTTCAAAAATAGTGAGTATGATCAGAAAATACCACAATCACAAACCGAAGACAAACCCATGGCACCGCGAGGAAGAGCCACACAACCATCACGAGACACCAGGAAGACCACTAAGCAAAGCAAACAGCTCTCTCTTCAGATCCAGATCGTGTTGACATTTCAAGCTTTCGTTCGACCATCCGTTTGTTCGCAGATCGGCCATCTATTGGCCTCTTTTTATTCTACGTGGTAAGCATATGGCTAAATATGACATCCACATAATGGAGTCCCTCCCAGGGGTTTTGGGAAACTGGCGAAATGACATTTATTCCAGGGGAACGGGGAAAAAAGGTCAAATTTTGAGTGGAACAGGGTACAAAGGCAATATTGGGGAACATGGAACATAAGAAAACAATTTTCGATTCTTGGGGAACAGGGAAACAAGCCTATTTATTTCAGGAGAACAAGGGAACGGTTATCCCCCTAGAAGGGTCTCATAAGCGTTCCAATTTTCAAGCCATCCACCAGTTTGTGTCAAATTGTGTGTCTGTTCATCCGTCTGTCAACACGTCATACTAAATTGTGTCTCTGAAGCACTGACAGCATGTACGTCAAAACATGCATTTTATACTCTTCGAACATACACTATTATGTGTGACCCCATACCATGATCAACACCACATTTGCAGAAAAGTATGCAGCAGAGATATATGAAGTGTCATTGTTGTCCTGGGCATACTCCTCAAGCACGCACTATGCCATAAATCGCATGTATCATTGATATTTATGATTCTGTAAAGCACATGTCTTTTTTTATGAAATCCGTAAAATTGTAACCTTGATCTTTGTATCACTCGCCAGTGACCCTGGTTATTTTATGCACTAAAATGCATGTCTTGTCCAGCAGTGAAAAATTAAGTATCAAACCTTGCAATGGTTATAAGAGAGCGTAGCATGGCTTGTTTTATGTATTGGCATTGCTTTGAAATTGTTGCCGAGACGGTTTAGCAACGCTGGAGACAAATAAACAGCAGTTCAATCGATCTGGCTTTGTTAAAACCGCTCGTGCTCCCATCGACTGCGTCCAGATACAGCTTGACGAATGCGTACAAAGTAAATATTTAGGCACTCGACATATGGGACAGTCCACTTGACTACTCAAAATTTGCGTACAGAAGAAAAATGGCTTGCCACTTCGCAAATAATAAACAAAAACATTTCAAACTTTCTAGTCCTCCACTTATACGTATTCTTTATTATTTGATGACATAACATGATAATTGATGACTTTAATGGCACATTTATTAGTCATTGAACGCATTTCAGGCACATAAAATCCCATTGACTAGCCAGAAACTGACTGGTACTCTGCTGGTTTTAAAATTTAAAGGCTCTTATTGGGCCAGATTGAACTAAAATACCTAAGCAATAATTCCAAATGAAAAAAAAACATCGTGAAAGTTAAAAGTTGTAAAGAACTGGCTCGTAGACTGGATCACAGTAAACCAAAATAGTATATTTTGTGCACCCATCGACTGCGAACACCACGCGATGACTGCGCTTTTCGAGTACAGAGGTTCTCTAGCGTGTTTTCAGCGAAGTAGCAGCAATATTTCTTCTCAACATGTGCTTGGTTTCACTTTTATTGATAAATTTTTCATAGAGCTTCACATATTCCAGTAAGTGTCCCGTTTCGTGCCCTATGATTCCTATAGAAAAATTGGCAAAAATCTGGATACTCTTGGAAAATTTAGCACACACTCAAGGATAATCGGTATTTTCAAATGAAACTTTGTGTAATTACACCTAAGATTGTGTTGTCTAATTTGGGTGGAGTTAGAATATTCAACTACCTTCGTTATTTTTTAAATAAATAACTAAACCTTGGGAATTTAACATTATGGCCATGGAAAAACATGCCATGGGGCTTAACTTATTTTGGCCAGTTGTTGTTTACAATATCATCAGGGCACCTGCATAAGGTTCATATTACTTCACTTTTCGCTTACTGTAAAGGCGGCAACTTTAATATTCATATCTGGGTGTGGTTCGGGTATTTCATCTGCTAAGGGAGGGAAATCAGGTTCTATTTATAATTTGGTAAATAGTTATTAAGCTTTATGAGCCGCGCAAACGTGCGTGCATTTCATGAAAATCCAAACCGTATACACACTGAACTCACATTTATTAACCCTTAAAGCGCATAATCACAAAATGTTTGTTTTTGTCGTCCACTAAACTATTTGAAGCCTCATAGATAAACAGTGTGAACCCAGATCAGACTGCTCCTGTAGGAGCAGTCTGATCTGGGTCCACAATGTTTGCCTCTTTTCTTATGTTAAATAGACATTTTCAAGTGCAGTTACTTTGCTGGCGTTTTAAGGACTAATTAATGACTGAGGTCGTGGCACAAGATGATACAGTTACTTAGGATAAAACCACGCCTCCTTTTCAGCTTTTACCTATGTCTAAGGTTGACTAGTCCTAATTACGCATTCATGAGGCGCCGCCTTTACAGTAAGCGAAAAGTCAAGTAATATCAACAAGTTAGATCCCAGCAGACACATAGCGTCAAAATAACGTCACATCAACGTCGATACGACGTCATGACATCGCATTGACGTTGATACGAAGTTATTCTAAGGTTGTGTCTCCGCTGGGATTTAAACTTAAAGTTAATCAGCCCATAAAAATCAGTGGGATATTCAACATTAAATAGGCAACGAATGCTTTGACCAGACATGTATATATTTTTATACCGATCTGAACGTTACTAGAACGTTTTCCCTCGTGTAGAGTCTCATCTGATATACAGACTGCGTTGCATGTAATGTACAAGTTGGATCTTAATAAAAGGACCATCACTGCGAGTTTGCATTAGATAATTGATTTGTTATGACAAAGTTAACACATTTGTTATATAGACCTTTTCAGTGGTAGCTAGACGGCTGGTAATGCGGTTTAATAGCCAGGATTTGCACTTGACAATCGTATATAGAAACTTGGTGGTTGTGGCATTTCCTTGTCATACTCACTTACTTTTTGATGTCACGTCTATTGTGTCTGTGCTGCGTTAATACTTTAAAAAATCACTGTACTTGCATTTAATGTCGTTATTATTACTAAAGTCTGAATTTGCAATTGACAATCAGGTATTGCAAAAGGTGAGTATGACCAGAAAATGCCACGATCATACACTACAGACCAACCCACGGCACCGTGAGGATGAGGCAAACAACAATAGCAGCTACACAAATGAGCCGCGACATGTGATTTCCAACAATGTGGCATTTTGACAAGTATAGACTCAGAAAGCCTCTGCGGCCTCCATTTAAGCTTAGAAACTCCAAATAATGTTCGGTCAGTAGCTTAATATTCATAGAACATTCCAGCGACTAGCAAAGACTCTGATCAGACTGCGCGTATGCGCAGGCTGGTCTGAGTCTTTGCTGGTCGCACATACCACATTGTTGGAAATCTCATGTCACGGCTCAAATATAAGTAAAGCAGCCAGCTGTCTCTTCCTGAGCCAGATGATAACAAAACTAGAAAGGTCACAAAGTATTGCGTAACAAAACAAGGACCTTACACAAAAACAACAATAAACAATGGATCAATACTAACAGAATCGCCTGTGCAGCCTCAACCAAACTTATAGATTAGTGGAGGAAATATATTGATAAGGGAGATAAGCTTTTCATATCAATTTTCGAAAGGTGTTTTATCTTGTTGATCACACCATTTTACTGAACAAACTTGCTTTATACAAATTGAATACCTTAGCTATACCATGGTTTAAATCCTACTTGAATTCCTGCCAGCAATTTATTGAGAGTGAAAAAGGACAGTCCGATTTCATAACTGTTTTTTCTGGAGTACCTCAGGGCTCCATATTAGGTCCAACTCTATTTCACATTTTTATTAATGATCTTCCGCTATTTTCTAATAAATGTTCCTCTGACTTATATGCGGATGATACAACTATATAGACACACAATAACAACATTGATATCATTGAACACGACCTGCAAACTGAATTTGATAATGCTCAAAAATGGAGCAATCCAAAACAAAATGAATAAATTATTTATTCATATGAAGAAAACTTCTAGCATGCTCATTGGGACACGAAAAAAGATCAAAGAATTTCGTCCACTTTGCATACAAACGAGTGTTGAAAACATAGAAAGTGAGTCCAAGCAGAAACTTCTCAGATTCCACATTGATGAAAATCTTACTTGGCATCCTCATTTAGACTATTTATGCTTGCACATCGCATCAAAATCAACTTTTATAATAGCTGATTACATATGTACCAATAAATGTCCAAAAACTTTTCTACCAAAGTTACATTCTCCCATACTGTAAAATGGGGTGCAGCCTCAGGGCCAAACATTGAGTGCCTAAATAAATTACAAAAAAACGTGCTGCTAGTATCATTTTGCGCGCAAACTACGATACCCCATCTGTTGACATGTTAAAGGAATTAGGTTGGCTCTCAGTACCAGATAGGTTAAATTATAATAACGCGCATTTGACATATAGGGTTATAAATAATATGTTGCCTGAATATATTTCAAATCTTTTAAAACCAATGTCTGTAGCAGATACGCTAAACATACAGTCATCAGCTTATGGTTTATTATATGTTCCAAAGGTAAGAACTGCGCTCTATGAGAGTTCATTTCCTGTTCTGCACCAAGGATATGTAATGCTCTTCCTCAAACGGTCGAAACAAAAGGTTCTCTCTCAACTTTTAACAGTCTATTTTAGAAGTATTTTAATCATTGGTATCTCATGAATATTTTACAAGATTTTAGACATGCACTCACTGGCTTATGGCGTTGACATATCAGAGACATTAATCGCATTGATGACTTAAACGACTGAATCTCCTGCATCTAGCTGCCATCCGCTTATTGTATGTGCTCCAAATCTTTTATTATAACTATGAAGTTAGGAAGTGTCATATTATATATTTTTGTGTGTATACGAAGCTTGGCTAAACTTAAAACAGTGTTTTATTTTCAATGAACTTAAATATCAAAGTATGTCAGCATGACACTGAACATTTTAACAAATGGCATTTTCAGTGTCTCATTGTATGTTTATACTTGTATCATGTCTCGCTTGCATTTTTTTATGTTTCTGAGGACCAACAATGTAGAATAGCTCATTGTATAGCTAATTGTGTTATCCTCGTTAAAATTGTATAAATGTATAAAATAAAGTGTGGCATTTCTTGGTCATACTCACTTTTATTGCAAAATGGCTTATTGTGTGCTGGACCCACGACGTAAATTTACTGTTCTTTTTACGTATTTGCTACTCCGGGTAAGACTCAAACCTTTAAATTAGCTACAGTAAGAATCTAAGTTTTTCAATAATTAGAAATTAATTAAAAAATAAGAAAATGTGCTAATCAGGCTGCGTGGATCTGAGCCATTACTGTTTCCATGTCACGGTTGTTTTTGTAAATGGGTGTATTTATTAAATGTTGGTTCATATTAATGAATGCAGTGTAATGTTTGGACCTCGTAGTCTGGGAGAAAATGTAAAATATTTGCATTGAGGTGACATAATGGTTCAAAGTATATTAACCTTGGCATCATTTCGCATTTTAAATTATTCAATATAGTAGGGAAATAGTAAATGAGTATGATCAGGAAATACCACAATCACAAACTGCAGACAACCCCGTGGCATCGCGAGGAAGAGCCGCTCAACCATCACAAGACACCAGGAAGACAAATTAAGCAAAGCAATCAGCTCTCTCTTCCCCATCAAGATGATTGCAATACTAGAATGGACATAAAGTAACGTACAACAAAACAAAGAACAATTACAGACTCCCACAATGGGGGTTACAATAAACAAAAAGTCAACAACAACAGAACCACCGCCTTAGAACGGACAGCAGCCTAAGCCACCGGGGGGCTTAAATGCATTTTACTGGTACCAAATCTTCACCCTAGATTCTGCTGTTGTTGAAGTACAAGAAATGTTCAGCTCGCATGGAGGCCATCTAACTAATGCAATGTATCATCATGGAAAACACTCTAATCAAATTAACACTCCATGATGAAACAAAGAAAAAGGCTCATGACCCACAGATAGTCAGAGCTAAAGAAAACCTCAAGTTGAGCCACGGTGGATCCAGCTACAGATAAGCATCAAGCACCAACCCACCGATTAAAGCTTTGCGTCAGAGCCGTCATAGAGTCTGAGGCCTGACCCACCGTCGTGCAATTAAAGAGGAAACCATAGCTTTAACCGTGATTGGGTTTAAAACTAAGCATGTAGACTGTCGCATGATATCCAAATTATATCCAACCCTTATATAACGTTTTACCATCTTTTTGAATTGATCACTAAAATAAGGTTTTCCAACAATTCGTTTGAATTTATAGACTAAATCACCATAAAATAAAGGTTCTGATATGCCTTGTTGCAGAAGAGTTTTTAACCCAAAGTTGTATTTAACAATTAACTCTGAGTGTCTGTAGTAGAATTTAGAAAATGCTTTTCGAATTTTATGATATCTTTAACCTTGTTTTAATAATTTAGCAGTTAAAAATAAGTTTCTGTTGTTGAAGTCTTCAACATTAGAGCACACTCTAGCAAAACGAATAAGCTGAGAAATATATACACCATAGGAAGGAGAGCGAGGAACATCTCCATCAAGAAATGGGAAATTTACTATTTCAAAATTAAAATCATCCCGTTTATCATAAATTTTAGAAGAAACGATGCCATTTGTTATTGACAAGTTCAAGTCCAAAAACGGAGCTTCAGTATCAGAAGAATTCGCCTTATTTAACTGAAGTTCAGTGGGGATATATCTGACCTACCATTTGTTCAAAATAAGGATTATCAATATTAAGTAAGTCATCTAAATATCTGGAGGTAGAGTTAAAAGCTTCAATAATATCAGCTTGATTATTGTCTGACAGAGATAACATAAAGTCTCTCTCATAACAAAACAAAAACAAATCTGCAACAAGAGGAGCACAATTAGTACCCATTGGAATACCGACAATTTGTCTATATAATTTAGAGCCAAATCTTATAAATATATTGTCCAAAAGATAATGGAGCGCATCACACATTTTCTGACATGACCACAATTTATATCGTTTAGGTTGTTCAGAAGTAAAAAAGGCATTTTTATCATTACAAGCCAAATAAAGTGAGCCCTCTCTGTTAAATGTTTGTTCAATTAATTCTGTTAGTTTATCTTTTATTAGATTATGAGGCAATGTAGTATAGAGAGTAGAGAAATCATATGTAGACAAATCAGAAGCTAGAAAACCTCTAGACTTCAATTTATTAAGAATTTCACCTGAATTTTTAATAGACCAAAATAAATTTTTACCATTTCTTTCATAAACTGTTGTGCAATATTTAATGACATGGTTTTTAATCGCAGTGAGGCAAGAAGTCAAAAGAATAGACAACTCAGTAGTTGTACATGCACTAGAATTAGCAATAAAACGTGACTTATAGGGCCGTTTATGAAGTTTAGGTAACCAGTATAACGTAGGAAAAGTAAGTAATGGTGCAAAGATCAGGAATCGATACAATCAAGTACCACACCTGACCCAGGATACCAATGGGAAAGTGACAAACTCACAAAAGACACCACAAACGAGAGCCAAGAGGTCAGCCCTTTCCCAGCAGATGACCAAAAAGCACATATAAACAGACGCGCACAAAACATAGCAAACACAAGACAGAACAAAAACATAAAAGATCCACAAAAGAAGTACCGCCTTGGAACGGTCAGTAAAATATTTTACTGGAGGGCTTAAACCGGTTTAACGGCGCCAACCTCACCCTTAATTCAGATGTGGATCAAGACACATAGATATTTGGTTTGCATGAAAGACCCCTAACTTATCAATGCATCATCTCCTAAAACATATAAATCAAGATATAACAAGGAGATAAAGCAAGGATAAGGACTCAACAGTAAATTAAACTGAATACCGGAGCAAAAGAAATACAACAGGTAAACCCCTGTGGGCCCGACAAACAGCCAAAGCATCAGGCCCCTACCATCTCATCAATAGATAAGTCTTTAAGTCTGAACCATCATAGAGTCTGAAGTCCGACCCACCGGCGTGCAATTAAAGAGGAAAGCAAAGTTGCCAACCGTGATTGGGTTGACTACCAAGCATGCAGTCTGTTGCAATACATTAATGTTATAGCCAATCTTTTTATAATGGGAAATTATTTTAATGAACTGCGCTGAAAAATTATTAGAGCCAACAATCTTCTTCAACTTATACACCAAGTCACCATAGAAATCAGGTTCTGAAAGCTTGCTATGGTCCTCATCAACAAACAACCCAAACTTAGCTGCTATATGACATCGATGCCTATCAACGATAGACGTCTCATCATGCCTGTTATGCTCATATGTTTTGGCAGTGCTAATTCTTGCTTTAGGGTGTTAATATAGTATCTTTTTCAAACGACCACAACATTGTTAGCAGCCTTATCTGCGGGGGCCAAAACAAACTTCCTATGGAATTCCTGGATCCCTTTCTTCAAGTGTCTAAAAGTGAATTTAGGTTTAGGTGGTAGAAGATCTAAATTGTTGCAATAAAATGAAATTCTGCCATCAATAATTTTGAAAATATTAAGTTCCCAACTATTTAAGGCATTAGACTCAACATGCTCTCGTTTACACCACCGATTACAAAATTCTTGTAAGGCTCCTGCAATTTCCTCACGACATGATTTGAAGTCTATTTGCACAGGAAACCTATATTTAGGTCCCTTACATATAATAGACCGAATTCTTGAATCAGTTATGATTTTTAAATCCCCTGTGACTATATGACCAGCAGGTTGATAGCAATACTTTGAGTCTATGCAATCTCAGGAGTCAGGAATAGAATTTTCGATATCAAGTTCTGTTACTAATTTGTTATAGTTAAAAACAGTACTACGAATAGGTTTATTATACTTATAACAAATGATAGGGGATTCCTTATTGCAGCACCGAAATATACAAAAATAGTAAGTGATTATGATCAGGAAATACCACAATCACAAACTGCAGACGTGGCACCGTGGGGAAGAGCCACACAGCAATCACGAGACACCAGGAAGACAATCAAAGCAAAGCAACCAGCTCTCTCTTCCCCATTAAGTTGATTGCAAAACTAGAATGGAAGAAGTAACACGCAACAAAACATAGAACAATTACAGAATCCAACAATGTGAGTACCAAGAAACAATCAACATCGAATCAACAACAACACAACCACCGCCTTAGAACAGACAGCAGCCAAAGTAAGGAAGAGGGCAAAGATCAGGAATCGATACAATCAAACACTACACCTGACCCAGGATACCAAAGAGAAAGTGACAACGTCATAATAAACATCACAAACGAGAGTCAAGAGGTCAGTCCTTTCCCAGCAGGTGACCACAAGGCATCAACAAACAGACGTGCATGAAAGCATAACAAAACAAGACAGAAAAACATAAATGATCCACAAACGAATCACCGCCTTGGAACGTTCAGTAAAAATATTTTACTGGAGGGCTTAAACCGGTTTAACGGTGCACCAACCTCACCCTTAGTTCAGATGTTGATCAAGACACATAGATGTGTGATTTGTATGAAAGACCCATAACTTATCAATGCATCATCTCCTAGAACATATAAATCACGATATAAAAAGGAGATAAAGCAAAGATAAGGACTCAACAGTAAATAAAACTAAATACCAGAGCAAAAGAAATCCAACAGGTAAAACCCGGTGGGCCTGACAACAGCCAAAGCATCGGGCCCCTACCATCTCATCAATAGATAAGGCTTTATGTCCGAACCGTCATAAAGTCTGAAGTCTGACCCACCGGCGTGCAATTAAAGAGGAAAGCAAAGTTGCCAACCAGGACTGGGTTGACCACCAAGCATGCAGTCTGTTGCAATACATTAATGTCATAGCCAATCTTTTTATAATAGGAAATTATTTTAATGAACTGCGCTTAAAAATTATAAGAGCCTACAATTTTCTTCAATTTATACACCAAGTCACCATAGAATTCAGGTTCCAAAAGTCCTTGGCGCAAGAGAGATTTAAGTCCAATTTGGAATTTAGATATCAAATCATAGTATCAATCATAGTATAGCCACCAGGAGGCTTAAATGCACTGGTACCAAATCTTCACCCTAGATTCTGCCGTTGTTGAAGCACAAAAATGTTAAGCTCACATGGAGGATTCCTAACTATCATCATAGAGAAACAATACAATCAAATTGACGCAATATGATGAAATATGAGACAAGGGCGCACGAATTACAGATAGTCAGAGCTAAAGAAAACCTCAAGCTGAGCCACGGTGGGCCAAGCTACAGCCAAGCATCAGGCACCAACCGACCGATTAAAGCTTTACGTCAGAGCCATCATTGAGTCTGAGGCCTTTTTCACCATCATGCAAAGCTTGAGAAATTTACACTCAGCTTTCACTTGAGCAAAGCTCAGATTATGACAAAGTAAAATAACTTACTCTTAATGCTTATGAGTTGGTCCCAAAGCTTACAAGCAGAAATTTAGAGATTGTAGAAAAGAACATGACCAGACTCACGTGGAATTTTCTAGAACAAAAAAGCAAATATCGGATATGTGGTGCTCTTCAAAGAACGTAGGTTCTGATCATGCAAAACTAAGACAGCTCATGTTTGTTGAAGAATTCAAAAAGTATATAAATTCTGACGTCAGGGCTTTCTTTAATCGAAAAGAAGTTGAAACTTTGGATTTGGCAACAAGACTAGCCGATGATTATTCTTTGACTCGTAAGGCTTTGATTCTTAACAAGCCATTTCCTAGGAAATCATTCAAAGTAAGAAAGACAGCAAGGTTCAGAAACCGATACAATCAAGTACCACACCTGTCCCAGGATACCAAATTGGAAAGATACAAAATCACAATAAACATCACAAACAGGAGCCAAGAGGTCAGCCATTTTCCTTCAGGTGACAACAAGACAGCAATGAACAGACACGAAAGCATGACAAATACAAGACATAAATAACACAAATGATCCACAAAAGAAGTACCGCCTTTGAAAGGTCAGTAAAAATATTTTTCTGGAGGGCTTAAACCAGTTTCATGGCGCGCCAACCTCACCCTTAGTTCAAATGTAGGCACATAGATGTTTGGTTTGCATGAAAGACCCGTAACTTATCCATGCATCAGCTCCCAGAACATATGAATCAAGAGATAAAAAGGAGATAAAACAAAGATAAGGACTCACCCTTACATAAAACTGAATATTGGAGCAAAAGAAATCCAACAGGTAGACCCCTCAATTATAATTTATACCTCAGTCAAGACCATTTTTAGGGAGCACAGTGGCTCAGTGGTAGAGTGCTTGACTAGAGACAGAGAGGCCGTGGGTCCAAACCTCACCGGCGTCACTACGTTGTGGTCCTTTAGCAAGACGCATTTATCCTAGCTTAGTACAGAAGACCCGTTCTGTTTAACGGAAAGATTGTTGATGGGACATAAATAATTAAATCAAACAAACAAACAAAACAAACAAGACCATTTTCCCCTCATTCTAAACCATATTCCCCTCAGTCAGGTCCAAAATCTACTTCTATTAATCCATATGATAGTTTCAGTCATTCATTTGCTCCAAAACCTAAATTTTCTGGTGGAAACAAAGGCCAAAGTCCCTTATCCTAACCAATTTGCAATTATTGTAAACAATCTGGTCATATCATTTCAGAATGTGTAGCTTTGAAAGAAAGAGAGAAAGAGATTAACAGGAGAGTCCTAAACACATAGTTCTCACCTCTTTAAGATTAAAACCACAGTCCAGTCTTCTATTCAGGATGAGAATCCTATTTTGGCCTAAACATCGAGACTGATACTATGATGGAGATTTATTAACCATTCTTATCAGATGGTTTTGTGTCACTAAATAGTGAATAGAGGTTGGTGCTGTGAAATTGGTTTAAGCCCTTCAGTATAATATTTTTACTGACCGTTCCAATGCGGTACTTCTTTATTTGGATCATTCACGTTGTTTTCTGTCGTTTGTTTGCTATGCTTTTGTGGGCGTCTGTTTATTGTTGCCTAGTGGTCACCTGCTGGGAAGGGGCTGACCTCTTGGCTCTCGTTTGTGATGTCTAATTGTGAGTTTGTTACTTTCCCATTGGTATCCTGGGTCAGATGTGGTACTTGATTGTATCGATTCCTGATCTTTGCCCTCTTCCTTACTTTGCTCAGTCTACCCCTATTAGGGAGCGACCATTTGATTTTTATCGGTGGCCAGAAGATAACTTTGGTCCTGGATTTTTTTTTCTTCAAGCGCTGGAGCCTGACTTTTTCTTTTTTGCATGTTACTGTCCTGGATTTTTTTTTTGGCCAAGATCATGCGTATAAATTAAAAACAAAAAAGTTTATTATATATTCAGAAGAAAAAGTTTAGTCAGTACAGACACTGTGTGCAATAATTTTGTAAGACAGTCTTAATATTGACAAAAACCTTACTAAAAATAAAATTCATGTAATGTCTTACAAATGTGAACATTTTCAACAAAACATTCCGAAAATATAACCATTTTCTTCATTAAAAATACACAAAGTGGTCAATATTAAAATTCAAATTTCATAACTCAAAAATCAGTCTAGCGCCCCTCAGACGATTTCTAGTAGTACAAACTGAAATTCTTGTATCTGTTGCATGACTAAAGAATTTAAGAAGTTTCCAAGTGGCCATTAAGCGATTACGTCATGTTGACGTCACTATGACCTGAACTTCAAATGACGTCGTTATCCGTGGTCTCCCCAACGGAGGCTTGTCATTTTTTATGCCAGGCCATTGAAAAACGTGTTTGCAGACGATAAATTGTTTATTCACTGCATATAAAACTGCGTGTTACGTCAGCAACACGTGTACAGGTAAGACATGGTTAGAGTACAGTGACGTAGTTTGTCACGTTGTGCTGCTTTATTCAGTTGATTAGACTAAAGCATGTATTTCTTTCATATTTCTAACGGTAAACCTGTTTCGTAACTGTACTCTTACCGAGTGTGAAGTATACCTGTTTCAAGATGTCAAAACACGGTATTTCTGTAATTTGTAGATAGCCTGACCGGCGAACTAAGCTTGCTAACACTGAATTTTCTCTGGATTATTGCAATAGGAACAACACTATTTCAATATCTTACAGTATATGAGAAAATAACCCTGCCAGTTTAATGCAGCACGTGCACATCGTGCATTATGAAATTTGGTTGATACAGTCTAATAGAGGCATTATTTGTCACGCAATGAACAGGTAAATGTAAAGTTACGATAATACAACTCATGTAAAAAAATGACAATGATATATGAAGTATTGTTGATTTTATGAGAAAACATAAATACTGACTAAACTTTTTCTTCTGAGTATATATGTGTTGATAGTGACCAGGAGATAGATACAATAATAATTAAATGTCTTGTTTTGTAAAAATGGGATGCAGGAGTTAATAAAAGTCATGTTTTAAAAAGAAAATCTGCAATTTAAATATCAAGAAAACACAACATTAAGTTGTTTACAATAAATATATATATATATATTTGTTTGAAATTTTCATTGGTTATCTGTTTGCAGTTTATACTGTCCAAATATATTCATATATTGAGCATGGCAAGGTCACATAAGCAGAGCCTTAGTAAACAAAATGAAGACTTCGATAATTTGAAGTGAAAAAATATGGTCCAATAGTCGTTTTTACACAAACAATCATACTTAATCGTGTGTTTGACGCCTGCATTATACAGACTGTCAAAAATATACATTAATATTATAAATATCTATCGTGTTGATCAACAACCTGACCTTTACCCTTCTTGTGCCATCACTGGAGCAATGGCGAAGAAAGTCAAACAGAATAATGGGATGCATGGTATTAATTTAGCTGACACTTTGATAAGCCAGTCCTTTATTAATGAGATTTCAAATTCTCTTTCTCCCAGCCAGTCTGATATTCAGACTGAGTTTGACACGTCAAGGTCAAACACTGACCTTTCACTTTTAATTTTACATGACCAAGGTCATGACCAGCTGTCAAGGTCACAGCTTTGTAAGGAACAACACAGTGATCCTGAGATATTACCCTTATTTGAAAGAGCTTTAGATGAAAATGAAATGTCACAATAAAAGTATATAAGGGTACAAAGATCAGGATCCATACAAGTACCCCACACCTGGCCCAGAATACCGATGGGGAAGTGACAAACTCACAGTGAGACACCACAAACAAGAGCCAAGAGGTCAGCCCTTTCCCACAAGGCACAAATAAACAGACGCGCACAAAGGCATGACAAACACAAGTCCCTTTTTGCTATTATGTCAAAAAATATTTGATGAGAAAATGGTGTCCTCCGGGTGTCTCAGCAGATGATGAATGGACTGTTAATCACCAGATTGTGGTCCCTAGGGCTTATCATCCTGAAATTTTGAATTTGGCCCATGAAACTCCTATGTCAGGCCATTTAGGTCTAAAAAGATCTATCACAAGATTCTTAATCATTTCTTTTGGCCAGGATTAAAATCTGATGTTTCTCAGCACTGCAAATCCTGCCACACTTGTCAAATGGTAGGAAAACCCAATCAGACCATCCCAAACGCTTAATTACAGCCCGTTCCTGCCTTTGATGACCCTTTTAGCAGAATCAATATTGACTGTGCAGGTCCCCTAACCAAAACAAAGTCAGGTTGTCAATATCTTTTGACTATCATGAGTGCTTCAATAGGCTTCCCAGAAACCATTGCACTCAGAAATAGCAAGACTAAGATAATAGTTCAAGCACTTGTGATTGTTTTCGCTTTTGTGGGCCTTCCAGGGTCTGTACAATTTGATCAAGGTTCAAATAATAAATAAGGATTTTTAACAAGGCATGCATGAACTTGGCATTAAAAATACAAGTCATCTGCTTATCATCCTGAAAGGCAGATGCCTAAAAAAGATTTCATCAAATTTTGCTTTGACACAGAAAATGATTGGGATGAGGGCATACATTTGCTTTTTTGTTGTAAGGAAATCTGTACAAGAGTCTCTTGGGTTCAGCCCATTTGAACTGATATTTGGGCATACTGTGCGTGAATCCTTGAAACTTCTGAAAGAAAAAATTCTCTCAGATGATGACAGCTCTTTGAACTTACTTCAGTATGTGTCCGATTTCAAAAACAGACTATCAAAAGCCTTTGAAGCTGCTCAGTCCAATCTCAAATCAGCTCAAAGCAAAATGAGAATGCATTATGATGAAAATGCTCAGGATGTAAATTTTGAACCTGGCTTATGCAACTGCTTTGTATCTGCATCAAACCTGTGACAACATGGAAACAAAATCTGATATCTTGTTTTCTAAAATTGCAAGCTAGATATTATGGTTCGTATACTGTTGACAAAAGTAAGTAATGGTGCAAAGATCAGGAATCGATACAATCAAGTACCACACTTGACCCAGGATACCAATGGGAAAGTGACAAACTCACAGAAGACACCACAAACGAGAGCCAAGAGGTCAGCCCTTTCCCAGCAGGTGACCAAAAAGCACATATAAACAGACGCGCACAAAACATAGCAAACACAAGACAGAACAAAAACATAAAAGATCCACAAAAGAAGTACCGCCTTGGAACGGTCAGTAAAATATTTTACTGGAGGGCTTAAACCGGTTTAACGGCGCCAACCTCACCCTTAATTCAGATGTGGATCAAGACACATAGATATTTGGTTTGCATGAAAGACCCCTAACTTATCAATGCATCATCTCCTAAAACATATAAATCAAGATATAACAAGGAGATAAAGCAAGGATAAGGACTCAACAGTAAATTAAACTGAATACCGGAGCAAAAGAAATCCAACAGGTAAACCCCGGTGGGCCCGACAAACAGCCAAAGCATCAGGCCCCTACCATCTCATCAATAGATAAGTCTTTAAGTCGGAACCATCATAGAGTCTGAAGTCCGACCCACCGGCGTGCAATTAAAGAGGAAAGCAAAGTTGCCAACCGTGATTGGGTTGACTACCAAGCATGCAGTCTGTTGCAATACATTAATGTTATAGCCAATCTTTTTATAATGGGAAATTATTTTAATGAACTGCGCTGAAAAATTATTAGAGCCAACAATCTTCTTCAACTTATACACCAAGTCACCATAGAAATCAGGTTCCGAAAGTCCTTGGCGCAAGAGAGATTTAAGTCCAACTTGGAATTTAGAAATCAAATCATAGTATCGTCTATAAAATTTTGAAAATGTTTTGCGAAGTTTATGATACCGATAGCCTTGTTTAAGAAGTTTCTGAGTTAACAATTTATTGCGAGTGTTGAAGTCAACAACATAGCTAGATGCTCTAGCAAAACGAATGAGTTGAGAGATATAGACTCCATAGGATGTAGAACGAGGAACATCACCATCTAAAAATGGGAAATTGACAATTTCAAAATCAAAGTCGTCACGTTTGTCATAAATTTTGGTAGAAACAATATCATTAGAAATTGACAAATGCAAGTCTAAAAACGCGGCTTCGGTATCAGAGGCATTGGCTTTATTAAGTTGGAGCTCTGAAGGGTATATTTGACTAACCATATTGTCAAAATAAACATTATTAATATTTAAAATATCGTCCAAATATCTGGAAGTAGTGTTAAACGCATCAATAACATCAGCCTGCTTATCATCAGAAAGAGACATCATAAAGTCCCTTTCATAACAAAACAGGAATAAATCTGCAACCAGGGGAGCACAATTAGTGCCCATAGGAATCCCAACAACTTGTCTATAGAGCTTGGTGCCAAATCGAATAAAAATGTTGTCCAACAAAAAGGTCAGCGCATCGCATACATTTTGACACGACCATGCATGATATTTTTTAGGTTTTTCTGAAGTAAAAAATGCATTTTAAGTGATGTAAATTACATTGTCAACACTCCTGGGAGGCGCAAGCAAAAACAGTTATGTCATATCAACATGTTTAAAAAGTACAAGGATAGGGATAGTTATGCTATTTCATCATTAAATCTAATTAATTCTGTCCCTCCTGAACAAAATCAAATAGACTCTGAAGATACGAACTTTGTGAAATCTGATCCCTAGTCTTCGAAGCTCAAAAACTCTGATATCTTAAAGATCTTGACCAGAATTTTTTGTCTCATCTTAGTTCAGACAAGAGACTTGAATTGAAACAGATAATTCTCGAATATGAGCACTTAATTCTAGACATTCCATCCAACACTTACAAAATTTATCATGATGTTGACATTTTTGATGGTCCACAGCCTGTGAAACAGCATCCAGACAGAATGAACCCTGTAAAACAACAACTTCCCAGAGAAGAAGTTCAATATTTGCTTGATAATGACTTTATAAAGCCTAGTCAAAGTGAATGGAGCTCTCCTTGTATTCTTCTACCAAAACCTGATGGAACATTTTGCATGTGTACAGACTACCATGAAGTAGATTCTGTCACCAAAACACATTTCACATCCAACAAATCGATGATTGCATCGATAACATTGGACAAGCCAAGTATGTTACGAAATTCGATCTGCTTAAAGGATTTTGGCACACACCTTTGACAAACAGAGCAAAGGAGATCACAGTATTTGTTGCTCCAGATGGACTGTATTAATATAAAGTTATGTCGTTTGGAATGAAGAACTCCCCAGCAACATTTCAACGCTTGGTTAACACCTTGCTATTTAATCTGGCTGGCTGTAAAGCCTATATCGATGATACTATCATCTTCAGCGAAGAATGGGAATGACACTTACAAACTATGGACATACTAAGTTAGGCTAAATTAACAGTTAACTTAACAAAGAGTGAATTTTGCAATGCAAATTCGACATTATAGGTCATATTGTGGGACAAGGTAAGATAAAACCTGTAGAAGCTTAAGTTGAGGCAATCTCAGATTATTCTGTTACTACTGTCAAAAGACAACCGATGCGCTTTCTCTGTATGGCTTGATATTACTGGAATTTCTGTAATAACTTCTCTATCATTGCAGAGCCTTTGACAAACTTACTTGGCAAAAGGGGTAAGTATATTTGCACTGTTGATTGTCAAAAAAGTTTGATAAGCTTAAGGCCATACTTAAAAGTGCTCCAGCTCTCTTAGCACCAAGCTTTGACAAAGAATTTAAGTTGGTCGTAGATACCAGGGATGTTGGTGAAGGCAGTGTATTGTTACAAGAAGATAACAATGGTGTTAATCATCCTGTTTGTTACTATTCTAAAAAGTTTTCACAAACATCAGAGAAATGACTCTACCATAGAGAAATAATGCTTATATCTCATCGTTGCTTTTCAGCACTTCAAAGTTTACCTAGTCTCTTCATTGTACCTATTGATATTTGCAGTGATCACAATCCACTGACTTGCATTCATTAAATGAAAAACAAGAACCAGCGTTTACTCAGATGGAGTCTCAAGTTGCAAGAGCACAATCACGATATCAGATATATTAAGGGAAAATATAATATCATCCCAGTTGTGCTCTCTAGGGCTTAGATGCCACTACATTTGTTGATGTTGAGTTTTGTGCTATTGCTCTTCATTGTTCTGATATGATTTAACAATATTGTTTTGTATATAATTGTTCATTATCGCAAAAGAAACCTTTATTTCATAAAAAAAAATCATTTTTTTTTGAAGAGGGGAAGTGTAACATACGAAAGACCGGTGGTGACTTCACACTTCATACTTCACAGTTCACAGTTCATACTTCACACTTCATAGTTAAGACTTCACAGGTCAGACTTCACACTTCATACTTCACAGTTCATAATTCACGCTTCATACTTCACAGTTCAGACTTCATACTCCATAGTTCAAACTTCACGCTTCATACTTCAGACTTCATACTTCACAGTTCAGACTTCACAGTTCAGACTTCATACTTCATCGTTCATACTTCATTCTTCACAGTTCAGACTTCATACTTCACAGTTCTCACTTCATACTTCAGATTTCACAATTTCTTCAAACACGTGACTGTATTACTGATAAAATGGCGTGTTTGGTCGTTTGATTGCATTTGTTTTGAGATATTGTTAAATGCAAATTGCTAGTTACTAATTGCCGACTATCTGTACCGTCGTCATAATATGTGTTAAATTCATAATACAAAACCATGTTTCGATGTCACGGTTTAAAACTTCAAAAACAGAACTGCATCTGTATCCTTCCTCTGGGAATTGCATGTTGCACAATGAAAGGTTCAACTCTAAACATAGTCAAAGATGCATAATAGTTTTTGCCGAAAACTGTTCCATAAACAGGAACTGGATTATTCTTTGGCAATACCTAAAAGAGGTTAATTAGCAATTAGCACTTTTCGTTTAACAATATCCATTAAAACAGACCATAAAACCAACACACACCTGGTATATTAGTAATATACCACAGTCACGTGTTTAGATATAAGAAACTGTGAATTATGAAGTGTGAAGTCTGAACTATGAAGTATGAAATGTGAAGTCTGAACTGTGAACTGTGAAGTATGAAGTCTGAACTGTGAAGTATGAAATGTGAAGTATGAAGTGTGAAGTCTGAACTATGAAGTATGAAGTGTGAGGTCTAAACGGTGAACTGTGAAGTCTGAACTGTGAACTGTGAAGTCTGAAGTATGAAGTGTGAACTGCGAAGTGTGAAGTATGAAGTGTAAAGTCTGAAGTCTGAACTATGAAGTGTGAAGTCTGAACTGTGAAGTCTGAAGTTTGAACTGTGAAGTATGAAGTGTGAACTGTGAAGTGTGAAGTTAGAGCTGTGAGGTGAGAACTCTGAACTGTGAAGTATGAAGTACGAACTGTGAAGTTTGAACTGTGAAGTCTGAACTATGAAGTCTGAACTGTTAAGTATGAAGTGTGAAGTGAGACCTGTGAAGTATGAACTATGAAGTGTGAAGTATGAACTGTGAAGTATGAAGTGTGAACTTTGAATCGGCTATTTTCATTGTCTTCCATGCATCGAATAACGTATGAAGCTATGAACTGTGAAGTGTGAAGTATGAAGTGTGAAGTATGAAGTTTGAACTGTGAAGTGTGAAGTCACCAACTGTCTTTGGTAGCAACATGTATGATGTTTATTTGTTTGATATGTTATTTACTTGGTTTCTGTTGAACCAAATATTGATGATAAACAAGTATTTACTGAAGGTCATAAGATTTTTGTAGAAAGAATGACTAATCATCTAGAAATTAAAAATATTTAATCATGGAAGTTTCTGGAACCTTCGAAAAAATCTGGAATCCTCTGGAACTTTCCTTTTCATGCAAATAGAAGCTTTGAACAGGTTCTGGAATCATCCAGAAGAATTAAGAAACTTGTGGAATATTCCAGAATAGATGGTTTTGTTTTATATTTAGCATATGATATAGTTTTTTCCTGATTGTTCTGAAGTTTTCTTAAAGCGTATATATAAGAGTAAATATTAATATTGCACCCTAACTTATTTTATATATACAACAATAAATAAAATACGTAGTTGAACTAGTGTTTGTAAAAAACGCAGCAATGAATTTTTGGGACCGGGGTGATGTAGAAATTGTTAAATGCATGTATAGTAAATAAACTGGTACATATTGCATGTTTCTTGCCAATTCATTGTATGTATGAAGTGAATAACTACATGCTTCAGGCATTAGAAGAAATCATCATAAATTGCATTTTTCCATTTGCCAATACAACTAATTCGGTGAGTTAAACTGAATAATTATATTGAGAAATTTACTGACTGCAATGTGCACGACCTGTGGTTATTGTCCGGCGGTGTCAGAAGTGATGTGTGGAAAGCAAACTGAGCGGACAGACAGACTCACACATAGGTTATAGTGCTCACCTGTGGGTCGTGCAAATTTTCGATACCAAGTCTTTAAAATATTGTTGTTATTGATGATTTTGATTTGCATAATTTTCAATTTAAAATAGATATTGTGATTTTCGGCAGATTTCTACATTTTAACTGATTCTCCCAGCAGCCTCGTCACGGTTTTGCATACCAGTGGCTGGACAATGTTTAAATAAACAAGCATGCAGTTTAATCCAAATATACCATGTGGTTCAAGAGTTATGACTTTTTTCACTAACTGACCACGACTGGCTGGGCTGATGCTTAGCAAAGCCACGTCCATCAAAAAAGGCTGTTACGCATGCCAATGGTTAGACAAATGTTGACATGCATACGTTTCCACAGTTTGATTAAAATATACCGTGCGTTTCAAGAGTTATGGGCATTTTCACTAACTGAAATTTACATCATTTTGTGTCGATATTCTTCTCATCAAGTTATGGGAATGAGTCTCAAAAAGTGTGGGCTATGCAAAATACGGTCCTTTTCTTGCATCTGATTGGCTGAAAACAAAAGGAAGTGGGCGGGCCATGGGCTAAATAGCTGTATCAATATATACCAGCGAAAGTTATTTAGCCCATGACCCGCCAACTTCCTTTTGTTTTCAGCCAATCAGTTGCAAGAAAAGGGCATGATCAGTGTGGTATATTTTGCCTAACCCACACTTTTTGAGACTCACTCCCAAAACTTGATAAGAGGAAGTTGCAGTCCGAAAAGTTAATGGGGCCCCCCAGGGGTTTTGGGGATCTGGGGAGAATGGCTATTTATTTTCAGGGATCTGAGGAGCACTGGCAATTATTTTAGGGGAACTGGGGAGCAAGCTCATAGTTTTGGGGATCTAGGGAGCCCTGCCAAAAAGCAAAAAAAAAAGGAAAAGCCTCCATTTTGTTTAATTTTTAAAAAGATTCTTCTGCTTCTGGGGGAATAGCCCCCCAGACCCCCCTTTTAAATTCTAAATCTAATCATTTTCGTATGGCATGCACATCTACTTGGATCTGAGAGAAAAATATGGAAATCAAGTTCCGTTGTTGTTGATTTAGTAACCTTAAAAGTGTTGATTTTTAGGATGGTAATCACATACTTTGGAGCGACCAGATTGCACAAGACGGCACGGTTTTTATCAAAATTTTCCCGGGGGAGCATGCCCCCGGGCCCCCCTAGAATGAGTGTGCCTCTTTATTGTTACAGGGCTACATATGCACCTGCTATGTAATCCTCTCTTTAGACATTAGCTATTTTATATAAAGGAAATTTGAAGGATACTGATCAGATACTTATTTGATGAAACTAAAATTAAACAAGCGTATGGGGACGGATAGCAATTATTGTAGAGAAGACTTTTGCGGTTACAAAAATAAATGCTTTCGCTTTATCAACAAATATCTAGTTTAAGCTGTTGGAAAAAATCAGCCCCTGCCCCCAACCAGAAAAACAAATGGTATTTCTCTTATTAAAAAAATCAAATCTAGAGAGCATTCCTCCATGCCTACTCTACTAGGTACAGCAACAGCATTTTAAGGATGGCCTCATACTTCAAGCCATATATCATGAAGCATTTCATTGATATAATTACATGTCGTGTATTCCATGGCTAAGCCCTGTCTTTACATGTATAAGGCAAAATATTAAGTGCGCTCTTGTATAGCTTCATAGTTTAAAATGTGAATTTAATCCATCGGAAAGAAAACTACATTTTAGGGAGAATTGACTTATATTTTTTGGGATTTGGGGAGAAGCTGAACTACTTTTAGGGATTTGGGGAGCAAGGCAAAATACTTTTAGGGAGCAGAGGAAAATATTTTCGGGGATCTGGGGAGATAAATGCATTATTTTCAGGGATCAAGGGAGCACAGAGCCCCCTGGGGGGCCTCGTTAATTTAACTAAATTTATTTTTATTTTTAGAACCCTAAATAAAACTTTGATTGATAAGAATATCGACACAAAATGGTGTAAATTTCAAATTTTAGCTGTTTCACTGAAAAGTGGCTAAAATAGAAAATGCTGACCAGGCTGTATATTGCAGCCTAGTCAGAATTGCACTGCTTGTCCCAAAATGTTTTTTGATAACGACAGCATGATCAAACGGCACATGGGTATGTACGCTGATCTGAGACAGTGTGTCTCCATTGTTTGTCCATCAGGTTAGAATGCACAAGCAGTGGGGACTGATCAGCATATGCATCTGTAACGTGTGATCAGCGAAATGCTTCCCAGATAATTTTGAATAAAAATCTAAAAAAATATGCTAATAAAATCCATTGTCCCATGTGAACGCTTCCATGTCTAAGCAAGAAATGACAAACTCCTAATAAATGCAGCAATATGCTACATTATATGTATATTTCACGATGTGAAACCTGCTTGTCAGCAACACAGGAAACAGCTAAGGTTATACAATGTGCTGTGTTGTTTATGAAATACTCGGGAGCTTTGCTCCCTCGTATATATTTCATAACCAACGCAAAAAATTGAATAACCTATACATATACTGCCCTATCGGATGTTCCAACAAAGTAGTATATTTCTTGCAACAAGAGAGCTATTCACTTACGTTGTACAACGTATACAAGGGAGCTAAATCATTAGCAGAACAAGTTTTAAAGTCGACATAGAGCATGAACCCGTTTTGTAAGCTTATCACTGGTTGGCCTCTGATAGGCAAATATTTATTTGCTTATTTTTCTTATAAGACGGCCAATTTTGCTGACTCATTAAAAGGTTATTATTTTGGAGGGTTCTGACTTAAGGTTCCTTGGGATTTACGAAAATGAAAAAATGTTCATATCGACATTTGTCTTGGCGAAGCCCAGTCACCATTTTGCATACCTGTGTCTCCATAATGTTAAAATGTATTGGTATACAAAATTCGGTATATAAAATATACTATGCGGTTCAAGAGCTATGAGCATTTTCACTAAAAGACCTCTACTGGCCAAAATAATGCTCTGCAAACCCTCGTCACAGTTTTGCATACCATTGATTGGACAATAATAAAATAAATAAGTATGCAAACTTTGCTCCAAATATCCCGTGTTGTTCAAGAGTTTTGAGCATTTTCATTAACTGATCACAGCAGGCTGAACTGATGCTCAGCAAACCCTCGTTCATCCAAAAAAGGCGGTTGCGCATGCCAGTGGTTAGGGGATGTTGACATGCATATGTATGCAAAATGTAATCGAAATATACCGTGTTGTTCAAGAGTTATGAGCATTTTACTGACTGACCACTGACGGACGGACTCACATGTATCGTTGTGCAATTAGGCTATCTGCCCAGATGGGGGGGGGGGGGGGTACTCTGATATTTTCATACATACGTGGGTCATCCAATAAAGAATGAGACTTTTTCTATAGTATAGTGAATTTACATGCTAGACTTATGAAATCTCGGACAAAGCTAGCATGTCTTTTTGGCTATTCACATGAACCGTATTCGTCGAATAACACAGTTCCAACTTTTGTTGCTAGGCAACATTAGAAGACTAGGCAAACATCCGTGGCCGGCTCAGTATAGGTGGTCACCATGGCAACAGGTTAAAATTAATAGTTTATTTTTCTATGAATACTTATATATTCTCATGCAATATATCTATAACCAAAAGCAGAAAGTAATGTTTCAGAGTCTTGAGCTGTTTCCATGGAAACAAAGCTTAAAAAATCAGGTTTCTAAGAAAAAACTGGTATTTTCTACTGACATCATGACTTATAACGTTGAAATCAAAAAGTCGAAAGCATTTTAAGTCAACATGGTTCTGTTCATCTATACCCATTTACAATCAGCTGCACGTAGCGATACATTTGGTGGGATATCCTTCACTAACATAGTTACCATAGCAACGCAAAGTAGAGTGTTTATAAAAAAAATCGAGGAAATCGGTTGCTAGGCAACCAAAATAAAGGCTATGCATAATAAGTTCTTGTTTCATTGCATTTTATGTAACACTAAGATTGTTCAGTAGAAAAAATGATATCAAGAGGTTGAATGTTATCTATGAGCGAAAATAAATGACGTTGATTTACTGTGGGTATGCAAAAAAACAGTATAAACGTGGCCATGCATCTTCAAGTCCTTCCACAAAACATTCCGTTACTATGGCAACTGATCAATCACAAGCATATTAATTATATCCCTGAATTGCTAAGATGTTATACTATAAGTATGGTGAATTTTAACTAAATACACACACAGATTTTCTAACTATGAAGAAAGTCTCATTCTTTATTGGATGACCCTCGTATGTAGGCTCGGGTCATTTTTGGGGGGTTCAAAATTTTGAATTTCATTATTTTGGGGGGTTTTCAGAAAAATTAATATTTTTTGGAGTATGAAGATTTTGTGGATATTTTTGGGGGCCATCACAATATTGGAATATTTTAGGGGTCATTTCTATGCATTTTAGGGTATTTTCTAAAGGTCAATGTACAGAATGGGGGATATTTTTGGGGTTGCTAAGATTTCAAATATTATTTGGGGTGCTTGAAATTTCTGATATTTTTTGGTTTTTTGGGGGTGAAGGGTAGATGCTGGGCTCGAGCCTACGTATCAAGAAATACTGAGAGTACCCCCCCCCCCCCCCCCCCCTCTTGGGCTATCTGTCTACTGCGCACTTGCGTTATGCAGCAAAGACTTTGACGAGACTGGGCATATGCACAGGCTCGCTTGAGTCTTGCCTGCCCGCCTATGCAATTTATACCAATGCCGTGTCTATCTCGCACATGTTTTTTTTGTATGCTAGCAGCAAAGGCTCTGGTGAGACTGTGCAAATGTAGACAAAAACTGCAAACAAATGCAGACAGGGTTTTTTGTTTTGTTTTTCTCAAAATTCTAAAAAAACACTCACCTCAGATGATGATCATATATGATCGCCTGAGTATCAGAAGATGGATAAAAACGAAAACAGTGACTAATTCTCTTCTTTTGTACACAGAGTATGAGCCATTGTTTTCGTGTGTCACTAACAGCGTTTCTTTCCTCACCAGCACAGTCACTTAACAGTTAACTGGCGCTGCATGTCGGGGCAGTACATGCGTTTTGACTTGGGGACGTTTTCTAAGTATATTCAGTGGGGAGTTTGCTGTTACGCTGCTGTATGGTATTTTACCCAAATGCAATCATTTCCGGGTTAAACATTGACATCGACAGCATCAACGTCTGTGAAAAGGTCCAGAAAAATGTCATATGCCTATTTATTTAAGTATATTATCATTGGAGATACAGGTAAATTAAGCATAGTTCCTCTCACAACCAAATTGTCGATTTGTTTCGCTTGTATTGACTAAGGTTAATGATTATCTGTCACCAACCAAAATATCGATCATTTGTTTTCAGATCTGTCCAAAATGGCGACGCAATAGAACAATAACAAATGGAATATGTTCTGTTTTAGTGATACTATCCACAGTTTGTTTTAACGCACATCAAGTCAGGGGAGATATATATCACCATAAAGAGTATTTCGGTTTGATTTAAGAATGAATACCCATGTTCAAGGACATCGGTGGTGGTGGACGTGGTGAAGGGCAGTCAACAAAAATTTTAAATTTTATTAGTTTTAACATATTTTAGAGGGTTTTAGTGTTTTTTTAACAAGCTTTAAAATGTTGTAAAGTGTATATACGGTGGTTTTAGAATAGAGACTTGAGGTTTAACGTCAAATTTGAAGTTTTATTTTTTGGTGATCGTGCATGTGCGGCGGGAAACCTTTGTGTAGAATAGCTAGCTTTTACTGAACTTTCGGGAGATGGTCTCCTCTTCTTAACATAGAAACTGAATAACAAACATGTAGTTTTAACCCTCTAAACAAGCGCTGTGTGCCAGAGCCTGAATTTTAACATTTTATTCTTGCTGAGAAAGTGAAATTGTGCAGAAATCCAAGATGGCGGACATGGAGAAGCAGGTGGCGGTGAGTCAAAGAAAGTCAAATATATCAGTTATAAGCTCAAGTGAGATGGGACAAATGAACATTATCAACAAACCATATGCTTTGAACATTCAAAAATCACTTCTAAAGAAACTTGAAGCATCTAAAAAATCTACAATTGAATTTTTGATGACAAAGGGAGGCCTGACTGCACAGGCAGATGCAGCATCATTTGAATTATTAAAAGAAGCAACACTACAATATTATAAACTCTATCCAAAAAATGATCTTGACTGTAAATTAGTGATAAGCAAAGACACGGCGGGAAATTGTGTTCAAATAACTGTTAAACTGTGCTTCCCAAAATCAAATGAGTCTTACACTGTAAATTTATACCTGACAAAATGCAGCCTCCTGATAAATGGCAAATCCATTAAGAGATTTATTGAAACTGATTTAGAGAATATTGCTAGAATGACAGAAAATGCATCGATGAATGGCAATCCCGTTAACATTTCAGAAATGAATGCAATTCTGCGGGAGCAATTAAACAAAGTGTTGAATTGCAAGGATATGGCTAATAATAAATCTGATACAGGGATGATACAAACGTCACATGAGAGTGCGGAAAAGGCTCAGTGCTCAAAATGTAATAGAAATGTAAAGTCAAAAGCGGTTTACTGTGAGGCTTCTGATCATTGGATCCACTACAAATGTGATAAACTTTCTGAGACAGAAATTACAGATATTGAAAATCATAAAGTGTCATGTTACGTATGTAAGAATTGCATCAATGAATCCAGTAAAAAAGATCTGTCGAACTCATATTTTTTAACATTTGATGACTTTTATCAGACATTTCAAAAATCAAACATGGCTATAGAAAATCAACCCAGTGCTAATGTTTTAAGTAAATCTAACCAAGCTGTATCAAAATCCTTGGCACAGGATATTTTAACTGAAGAATTCAGCTCAGAAGTCTGTAGTAACTGTGATGAACTTGTTGATGAGAATTTTAGCCAAGTATGTGAAGTGTGCAACAAAAACTGTCATACAAAATGTGTCCAAATAAAAGAAGACGGTATAATATGTTTTGGATGTGATGCAACAGGAAAACAAATGAATCTGGTTCATGAAATAGTTGATGACTTAACTTTTGATGCAGGAGATGTAATTACCTCGACCCAATTACCGAACAAAGAAAATACTGAATCAAAAATATGTGACAAAAAAACTTTTAACTGTATTAGCACCCAGACAGAGGGCTCCTTCTTTGACCTGCAAAAGAAGACAAAGGAAGTGAACTTGAAAGAAAAACAACTTAATAAGAAAGAGTATGAACTTTCTCAAATAAACAGTCAGTTAACAGTTGCAAAATCCAAAATCATATTATTAGAAAAAGATATTTCAGATTTACAAAAAGAAAATGAACTTTTAAAATCCAACTTACTTCTTGCCAGATCATCAAATAACTCTTATTGTGGAAAAGGAGAAATACATAGTAATCATATAAGTGACACAAACAATTTTAACAATATAGAAAAAAGAATGAAAGACTTAGAATTTGAAATGCTGAAAATGAAAGTAGGGAAATTAGAAACAGAGTTTAACACAAATATGTGTAGGCCACAGAAAACAGAGAATAATGACCTTTATAGTGCAAGACTTTCAAATATTGAGCATACAACTGGAAAATTATCAAATGCATTACAATCATTGATGGACAATATTCAATCAATAGGTACCAAGTCATATACTGTTGAAGATATTAATTGCACAAATGAAACAGATAAAAAGGAAAGTACTGTGACAAGCATGGACCAAAATTTAGGGAAACGGCATAGATCTAAAAATGTTGATATATCTGTATTAGAAATCTCCGACTCGGAAGAACCTGTGTGTAAAAAAATGACAACTGACAAAACAAGGACCGAACCTGTATCAACTGAGACTTCAAAGGCAAGACACAGTGCTGGAGATGAAAGAGCAACAATTCAGCATCACCCCTCTCCGCATGAAGGAATACCCCTTATGTATCACCAGCAGCAACATGTAGCAGGAAATAATCAGCCTTTTTTGTACAGGGCCATGGTACCCCAGGTCCCACCATGGAGACACCAGCAGTATCAACTAATGATACCACAGGGCAACGGAATGGGGAGACAGATTGTGTATCGAAAATAGTAACACTAAACATAGAAAATTTTCATACAAATAAACTTTATTTCAAAGAACTAATGGATAACCATGATATATTATGTATCCAAGAACACTGGTTATATAATTTTGAACAGTCAACTTTAGACAATTTTTGTGCTGAAAATAATTTTGAATCATTCATCAAGTCAACCGATGACTCTGATCCTATCAGCCCACTCCAAAGGCCTAGAGGGAAAGGAGGTGTTGCTATACTATGGCGTGAAAATATATCAAAAAATATAAAAAAGATTCCTGATGGTTCCAGCAGAATTTGCGGTGTTATGTGTGATACTGTGAAAGGACCAGTAACAATCATAAATGTGTATATGCCTTGTAGAGGTCTCAAGTTGTCAGACGACCTCTTTTGTGAAACTTTAGATGAACTGAGTGAAATCATAGAAAAATACTCTACCAGCTCGAATATTATTCTAGTAGGAGACTTAAATGCATCACTGCATAGAGACCAACCATTAGCAAGAGATAAAAAACTACAGACTATGCTTGAAGAATCAAAACTAGTTTTAAATGACTTTTATCCCGTTGAATATACATACATGCATGGAAAAGGGAAATCAGTGATTGATTATATCATTAGTTCAAACACAAACTTTGTAAACAAAATATGTGTGAACAAAGATGCTAGCTCAAATACCTCACCACATAATGCTGTGTCGGCTGAAATGACCCACATACCATCCAGTAAAGTAAATATATCGTGTCCGAAAGTAAATGTAAAGAAAGTGAACTGGAAGAAGGTGGATAGTGAGAAATACCAGACACTCCTAGCAGATCGACTACAGAGAGTTGAAAAGAGTAAAGACATAAATGAAAGAGTAGGGCAAATAACAGATATTGTTACTTCAACTGCAAGGGAATGTGCTCCAAAAATGAAGCAAAAACCTAAGAACTGTAAAAAATTTTGGTGTCCAGAGTTAGCAAAATTATCAAAGGACAGTAAAAGAGCATTCGGAGACTGGAAGAAAGGAGGATGCCCTGCAGAGCCTCACTGCGAACTAGTTCTCGCGAAAACCTCGGCAAAAAAGAAACTACGTAACCGACAAAGACAAATACATGCTGAAAACAGATCCAAAATGTATAAAGAAATAACTACAGCCCATACTGAAAATAAAAATTTGTTTTATAAACTAATAAATAGGCAAAGACAGACAGGACGTGAAATATTGAATGAACTGGTTATTAATGGTGATCACTTGACAGAATCTGACAGTATCAGACAAGGGTGGGCAGATTATTTTAAGACATTAGCAACTCCAGTAGAGAATAAGAACTTTGATGAAGAATATAAGGCTCATATAGAACTTAGGAAACATTTAATCCAAAATGTGTGTGAAAATGACAAAAACAAAACTGAAATAAGTACAAGTGATGTTCAAGAAGTTATCAACTCAATGAAAAACAGTAAAGCAGCAGATAAGGAAGGCTTGACAGCAGAACATTTTAAGTATGGAGGTGATTCATTAGTACAGACAGTAACAGACGTTGTACAAGATATTATGAATGGTAATGACATTCCTAAGATCTTCAAAGAAGGCCTGATTACACCCATATATAAAAAACAAGGAAAACCCACAAATGATCCAAATTCCTATAGACGTATCACCATAACAAGTATACTAGGGAAAATTACAGAAAAAGTTCATCTTAACTTGGTCAATAACATGCTAGATGAGGCCCAGAGTAAGCTGCAGAGAGGTTTCACAAAAGATACTTCTTCAACTTGTGGTTCGCTACTACTTACAGAAGCAATTGCGGAGTCAGTTGACAATGGAAAACCACTATATACAGCCTTTATTGATGCCAGTAAAGCATTCGATGTCGTATGGCATGACTCGATGATGGTTAAACTGTACGACGTTGGTTTAAGTGGTCACAAGTGGAACTTCCTAAATAAATGGTACACAGGCTTAGAGTCAGCAGTAAAATGGGACGGTGATGTTTCTCTACCATTTCCAGAGCGACAGGGTGTGCGTCAAGGAGGAATATGGTCACCCACAGGGTATAAACACTTTGTAAATCCATTCATGAACTGTTTGACAAGGCATCGAGTCGGGTTGTATATTGGGTCCATATATCTTGGTGTCGTTGGAGTGGCGGATGACCTACTGCTTATGGCTGACATGCCGGAAGAACTACAGTGCGCGCTTAATATCCAGTGGTCTTATGCGTGTCAGGAACGCTACCAAATCAGTGATACCAAGACAAAGACAATGCAACATAATGTTAGGAACCAAACAGATGAAATCTTCTTACTCAATGAAACTCAACTGGAAAGTGTGCATAGTTATAAACATTTAGGCTTGATAAGAGAATCAAACAACAAACTATCAAATAATCTATTAATTGAGGACAGAATAAAAACAGCTAGAAATACAGCTTATGCTTTAATGGGAGCAGGTTTTCATGGTTTAAATGGTATCAACCCCGAGGTATCGGTTTGTATCTGGCAAACATATGTTAGGCCAAGATTAGTGTATGGGCTTGAAAGTATAAACTTATCAAATTGTGACATTCAAAAATTGGAATTATATCAAAGAACCCTAATTAGACAGATCCTACACTTACCTGAAAGAGTTGCCTCTAGTGCCATGTATATCTTGTCTGGTCAGTTACCGGTGGAAGCGGAAATTCACAAAAGGAGACTAACATTGTATGGGAATATTGTGAGGAAGGAATGCGTTGAAAAAGACCTGGCTCGTAGACAGTTAGCTGTAAAGGATAGCACTTCCAAGAGCTGGTTTATCGCACTACGTGAGATTCTATACAAATACGGTCTTCCAACTGCACAAGAGTTACTGGACAATCCACCGGAGAAGCTGGCATGGAAAATTATGGTTAGACGACATGTAAATGAGCACTGGAAAAAGGAAATTACTCAGGAAGCTGAAACAAAATCAACGTTGAAATTTCTAAATAAAGCATTATATGCTCCTGGAAAAGTACACCCAATTTGGACACATTGTAAACATAACTCAAACAGTCTGTTAAAGGCATATGCTCAGGTAAAACTGACATGTGGATCATATGTACTCCAAAGTGTAAGGGCAAAGTTTAACCAATTTCAAGTCTCCAAGTTGTGCCCATTATGTAGGGAAGAAGATGAAACCATGCAGCACTTCATATTACACTGCAGTGAATTGGAGTCAACCAGAGCGTCGTTTATCAGCGCGCTGTGTGATCTTGTCGTATGTGAGGACAACGAGGAACTGCTGGGACTGATTCTGGATCCATCAACGGCCTGTACGTCAGAAGAAAACAGTGACAGCGGGGAGACGCAAATATTTTCGCTTGCACGAGGACTATGTTATGCTTTGCATGTGCAGAGAAATACCTTGCTTGCTAGTGTATAGCCACATATAGTTATACTTATATATACTGTGACCGCAGTAACATTTTACCTGATTGACAGTTATGCTGATATATCTTATGGACTGGTTTTCTTTAAACCTGCTTGAATAGCTTAAGCATATTCATGAATAAACTTTCCATGTAAGGAGAAGATGGTGTGTTTTTAACCTGTACATTTCTACGTGTGATTTTAAACTGTATAAATCTATGGTGATGGTTCCCAGCGCACATGCATGATCCAGTATTTTTAACAGACGTTAGATTAGCTTTTAACAGTGGGGAGAGGGCATATACATATTCACCAGTAAACAACGCTGAGAGGCGGTTCTCCTAACAGAGGAGGAATCTATCGACGAAAAGAAAAGAGAAGACCCACCCCTGAGCAAAGTATTTCACACCTTCACACCTACTATAACAAAGGGATAAGGTGATTGCTTTGTTCCTGAATCCAGTGGGGAAAATGCCAATAACTGCACCTGGTCAACATAGAAATGAATGGATTTGAAGAAGATTCAGGGCTCCAGATAATTTTGACTATCATCAGTACCGGTACTAGTCTGAGTTTTCTCTGACATTTTAGTGGCTTTTCTTTATTTTGATATTTGCCACTACTGAGGCTTGTATAGGGGTTTTAGGGATACAGGATATTTGCCATTTTACTTCCAGGGATATAGGATACAATCCATTTTACTTCCAGGGATATAGGATACTTGGTTAAATATTTTCGTTACTTCCAGGGATATTGAAAATCTAGGAAAATTAATTATAGGGATATTTGCCAATTTATAAGGGATATTTGCCTGTTTACTTCAAGGGATATGGGATAGTTGGTACCCCCCTATACAAGCCTCACTACTGTCAGAGCAAATTAGCTATTGAAAATCCAGAATTCTCCCAGCCATATTTTTCATTTAATCTTACAAAGATGGAAATTATCCACACCTATTGTAGCCTACCCTCTGTACACATTTAGTTGGTGATTAAGCTGTTTTCATTACCCATCACTTCCCATTAATCACTTAAAAAGTGAAAACTTCTTTTATTTTTCAGTTGTATGTTCATTAGTTTTATCATTTTAAGCAGTTATCTAATGAATACATCCATCATTCATCTGTCAATATTTTTGGTAAAAATACTCAATTTTTGATAGGTGAAGAATATTCTGGATTTTCGTAATAGGAGTTACTCTGATATTAGTGGCAAATATCAAAACATGTAAAAGCCACTTAAACATCAGAGAAGGCTCGGATTATACCGGTACTGGTCTATATGAAACTTGATCCATACCAGCTATTTTCAAATGGTACAGTAGATGGACTGGTATTCGTAGTAGCTCCAGAAATCGTGGTATTTCAGAAAAGAAGCCATTATTTATCAACTCCTAGAAATTGAGCAATGAAATTAATTTTTTCAGTTACCGAAACAATTACATTTGCTCGTCATCTAATAAATATTCAGCGACACTATGTCATTGCGACGTGATTATCTTTGAACGTGACAGCCGTCATTTTACGAATGTCGGAGAGCTAACAATGTCAACAGGCAACTTAAATTTATCGTCACATAAACAAATTGAAAGGTTGTTTCGGTAAAAATTGACCGGCAACCCATTAGAGTAGAATAAAACCATAATATTCCATGACATTTTATTGACAGTAAAAAAAACCTGAAAATTTCCAATAAAATTGAATAATTTGCATTGGTTTATAATATTTCATATCACATATTTTGTTATTTATTATTATTTCTGCATTTTTTTACAATGTACATTCAAAAATTGACAAATCCTCGTAAAAAACTATAAAAATAAAGAGGATACTTTCAGATGAAAAGTATTGCAATCAAGTGGAAGATCTTGCCCAAAAATGCACTTTCTCTGTTGATTTTTCGTAAAAAAAAGCTTGGGCGGTCGAAACCACCCCCCGTTTTAATTGGCTGGTTAAAACCGCCCCGGTCAATGTGCCATAAAGTGGTCAATGAGTGATCAAGTGAAATTTTAAGTGGCCGTTTTAGTGGTGGATTGAGATATTAGGTCAGGTTTGATGTTCTATTTATTGAAAAAATACAGATTCGTCCCTGCCAAGGGCACTTTTAACCTTAGCACTGACTTCTGCATTACAGTCCAGGCACTTAACACTATATAGTGCAGTGATTCATTTACAATTTTGGGCTTATGGGTCCTGGGAATTGCTGTTTCCCATATCAATGAGTCCAAACTGCAAACATATGAGTCCAGAACACTATTTTAAATGACAAGTCTGCAATACTATTGCATCCTGGGACTTGCTGAATTAAAAACATTGCATCGCAGAGACAAAATTATGTGAAAAAGATGCAGGATGCGCAGGTAACAAAATCACTTATAGTCTTTTTAATCGTGAAGGGCAGGACAGAATAACCATACAGCCCACATGGCCCCAGATAAGGCTGCATTTTTACGCAATTGCTTGGACCCAAAAATGCAATTAAATTTATTTCTGTGAGTACAAAAACGCAATAGCAAAATATTAGAAATCCTCGAAACTCAATTTCGAACTTTTCATAGCGTATTACGCTTTAGTATTTGGTTTGTGATAGCCGTTTTTTTCATACAACACAAGCGTTTGTTGAGTACAAATTTATGCACGGCGTGGTACCAAATCTAGTATATTAAATTGTAAACCAGTCCAGGAACATTCTTATCGCTGATTATGACATTCCCCTCACTTAACGACAATAATGGCGAAACATTGGCGAAAAAGCCACAGAGCAATCAAAAAGTATTATCTCGTAACTCAACCTAAATACTGCGTTGAAGGTTCGAAGAATCATATATGACATGATAAATATGTAGGATTTTTGAAATAAGTCGAAAGAACCGGTCTCAGGCTA
This sequence comes from Loripinus fragilis, assembly GCA_964019695.1. Classification (NCBI taxonomy): domain Eukaryota; kingdom Metazoa; phylum Mollusca; class Bivalvia; order Lucinida; family Lucinidae; genus Loripinus; species Loripinus fragilis. Next base: position 93,344,702 of record OZ026523.1, read on the forward strand.
TACTTAGCAGTATTGTCAGTGGGCTTTCTGAAAGTGAAACCGAAAGTAAACAAAACATCAGGAGAAACTAGGCCCGGTTTTATTGCAAATATTTAAGGAAGTGTCTGCTGACAACCGGTTGTCACTAGCAAAAAGTCTAGTGACAACCGGTTGTCACCAGCAAAAAGTCTGCTGACAACCAGCTGTATTTTCCAATACTACTGTATACTTAGCATGTTCTCTTGGAAATCTACCTGAGTCTAGTGGCATTTTAAATACACTTATAGAAAACTTGAATAAGAATTGAATAAGAAAATAATGAATTTACAATTTGGTATTTTATTACAGAAAAAGAGGGAGCGCAGTGGCTCAGTGGTAGAGTGCTTGACTCGAGACCGAAGGGCCGCGGGTTCGAGCCTCACCGGCGTCACTGCGTTGTGGTCCTTGAGCAAGACACATTTATCCTAGCTTAGTACTGGTTCAACCCAGGAAGACCCGTCCCTATATAACTGAAAGATTGTTGATGGGACGTAAAGAATCAAATCAACCAACCAATTACAGAAAAAGATTTATATAGTTTGCATTGCAGAACAAAAACAGATAAATATTTGTATATCCAGGTTCATTTATCTTATCAACTTTTATATGATACTAGCTTAGCTTTAAGGGAACAAATATCTTATAAACCCATATATTATAATTGCATTGTTCAGAATGGAGGGACAATATCATTTTAGCATTATCGGTATAAACTCTTGAAACACCAGAATCAAATTGAATCCTAATTCTTTAAGAGGAAAAGTTTGCGCACACCAATCAGGTACCTGAAAGAGCAATCTTATACTAGATATAGAGCAATCTTATCAGGTACTATTTGTAAACTTGTCTTTGGCAAATTAATCATTAATAACCAGATTGGACTAGTAAAACTCCAAAAAATCAGTTTCCATTTACCACACTTGTCCACCTAGCACTAATACATGTAGCTACTTCAGCTAAAACGCCTAGTTAAGAATTTACAGCTCTGCATATGTTGTATCTCAATAAAGTCACAACATATTGAATTTGAAATAAGCTTGAAATAAAACTGATATTTCATCATTATTACAGTAATTCTTTAAGCACCAAAATCAAATTACTCGACAAGGAAAAGTTTCCACAAACAAATTAATCATGGATCAGCATGTCCCCTAAGGGGAGCTGAGTGAGTCTGATCAGGGGTTATTTGTTAACTTTTATAATAGATAAGCTATATTCTTTGACTTTTCGCTTACTGTAAAGGCGGCGCCTCATGAATGCGTAATTAGGACTGGTCAACCTTAGACAAAGGTAAAAGCTGAAAATGAGGCGTGGTTTTATTCAAAAGTAACTGCACCGTCTTACGCCATTATCTCAGTATAGACGCAATACACATTATTTAGTCCTTAAAACGCCAGCAAAATAACTGCATCTGAAAATGTCTATGTAACATACACATAGAGGCAAACATTGTGGACCCAGATCAGACTGCTCCTACAGGAGCAGTCTGATCTGGGTCCACACTGACTCAGTGATTCATTTACAATTTTTGGCTTATGGGTCCTGGGACTCGCTGTTTCCCATATCAATGAGTCCAACTGCAAACTTTTGAGTCAAGAACACAATTTTTAATGACAAGTCTGCAATATTTTTTCATTCTGGAACTCGCTGAAATGACAACTTTGCATTCCGGCGACAAAATTATGTGCAAAAGATGCAGGATGCACAGGTAACAAAATCACTGTACTGTTTGTCTATGAGGCTTCAAATGTTTTAGTGGACGACAAAAAACATACATTTTGTGATGATGCACTTTAAGGGTTAATAAATGTGAGTAAAGTGTGTATACGGTTAGGATTTTCATGAAATGCAAGCACGTTTGCTCGGCCCAAAAAATTTATTAACTCTTTACCAAATTATAAATAAAACCTGATTTCCATTCCATAGCAGATGAAATAGCCAAACCACGCCCAGATATGAATATTAAAGTTGCTGCCTTTACAGAAGTCTATTAATAAGAGTCAAGATAATAGACTTGAAGATTCCGTTTTATAAGAGTTAAAAGAATAGTACCTTTAATCATGATATAGTCCACGGGTGGTAAACCTAGGAACTACCACGAAATTGTGTTAACGTAATTTTGTTCCCAAGCCACATCCCAGACACGTCGTGGTAGTTTCCAGGCCGAAAATTGGATAAAGAAAGGTTGGTGTCACTTTTATTTTTGTTTTATTTTACAACTTAGAACAAACAATGGTGAAATCCGACAATGTGGTTCCGTGTAAATATGTCTCAGCGTCCCCTCTAGCCCAAAATTTTGTTTGAAAAATTATTTTCTTTCTTTAGATTTGTGTTTCCCCACTGAGCATTGGACCAACTTTCCGCAAAGTTCGAAGGATTTTAGCCCATATCTGTCAAATTAAATGGAATTTGATATCATTTGACGATGGAAATGATAAAAAGACCCTGAATAATCATTCCTACACAGAAACAAAATCTGAGCATTTACTCGTAAACGATTCATGCCCCGTTCGTCCTGTGTGGTAGTTTCCAGCTCATCGTGGTAGTTAAAATGCTATCGTGGTAGTTTCCAAGACTTTGTAGGATACGTTTCTGAAGTGTTACAAAACATTATAGTGGTTGTTTGTTTCGCATGATAACCCTCGAACTCGTCAATTAATCACCACGGTAAACAAATAAATCACATTTCAACACCATGAGGAAGCTAAGCTGAGGACTCGAGATTCAATGTGATGCTTGACAGGTGGAGACCATGCCCTGGACTGCCGAACAACACCTCTGGAAATCTAAAGCAAAAGAAGGTCATCAGTTGAGCCGTGGTGGACCAAGCAATAGACAAAAAAAAATGATATAAAAAATTGCGTCACTCGCTACGTTGTTCCATGTTCAGTTGACTTTAAGATAAAATGGCAGGCTAAGACTACTGGCCCAAAGTATTGTTAGTACTTGCGCTTCAGAAAAAAGGGAAATATCCTCGGGTTGGGACACTTTTTTATATACATGCGAGTGTGACGATGAACGGGCATGTTATTTGATAATTAAAAAGCATGTTTATTCAAAAACAAAATATGTGAATATCCCTTCTTTTCATTTTTCTCATCATTTCAATAGCCCACTAAAATTAAAATTCAGGCAGTCGACATTTGTTATCTGACAAAAGGTAGTTTGAAAAGGTCTTCATATGAATAAGAGGGGTATTCAAGGTTCGGCCCGCACACCCTGTCTTTATAAAAACGGCGTAGCCCCTGAATATTGAACATCTGCTGATGCCAACTACTACTTAATTTCTACAGTCTTGGAAACTACCACGATAGCATTTTAACTACCACGATGAGCTGGAAACTACCACACAGGGCGAACGGGGCATGAATCGTTTACGAGTAAATGCTCAGATTTTGTTTCTGTGTAGGAATATTTATTCAGGGTCTTTTTATCATTTCGATCGTCAAATGATATCAAATTCCATTCAATTTGACAGATATGGGCTAAAATCCTTCGAACTTTGGGGAAAGTTGGTCCGATGCTCAGTTGGGAAACACGAATCTTAAGAAAGATAATAACTTTTCAAACAAAATCTTGGGCTAGAGGGGACGCTGAGACATATTTACACGGAACCACATTGTCGGATTTCACCATTGTTTGTTCTAAGTTGTAAAATAAAACAAAAATGAAAGTGACATCAACCTTTCTTTATCCAATTTTCGGCCTGGAAACTACCACGACGTGTCCCGGATGTGGCTTTGGAACAAAATTACGTTAACACAATGTCATGGTAGTTCCTAGGTTTACCACCGGTGTAGTCAATTTACCAAAAATTACCAAGCATTGTATGATAGAAATTTAATATCATTTGATCATGTATACACAAGTGTATATTTTTTTGTTTAAAAATCTCTATATACATACATATGTATAGAAAAACAATTTAAAGCATAGTATATCATTAAATGCCTGATATTGTTGAATAGGGTACACATTGTTATTGAAAAATATACAGCTGGTTGTCAGCAGACATTTTGCTGGTGACAACGGGTTGTCAGCAGACATTTTGCTGGTGACAACCGGTTGTCAGCAGACATTTTGCTGGTGACAACCGGTTGTCAGCAGACCAAAAAGTCTAGTGACAACGGGTTGTCAGCAGACCTCGCCAATATTTAATTGCTTTCAGATGGATACCCAATACAAATTTGAAATACGCAATTAAGCCAAAAAGAGGTGGGTAAATACCCATTTGCTTCCAATCTTTATCTGGAGCTATGCGCCTAACAGAGTATGTTTTCATCATTTTGAGACATTTTGAGACAATAACAATACTTTGACACTGATTAAATTATTAACTTAACTGATAACAGCAGATAACTGAATGACCACACTTTCACACCTCTATATTAACACAGATGCCAGTGAATTAGACAATGCAATTTAAGCTCAGTGATTGGATATGTCTTATAAACTGGACACACCTTCTTCAGTCTGAGAGACATGCCCAGTATTTTGACAGTTTTGTTTGTTTTGGGGTAACTAAAGTTAAAATTAACTCCTTGATAAATTCAACACTGGTCCAAATTTAAAATATTTGCACATATATGCCCTCTACCAAAATAGCACAAATGGTCCCACTCTGGAGCTGAACAAAATGAACACCAATGCTAAAAATAAAATTAAAATGACATCTCTTGAATCGCTGGTCCAAATATAAAATCATTTCACTTGATTGTTCCCCATAATGCCCTCTACCATAATAGCACAAATGGTTCCACTCTGCTGAACAAAATGGCCACCAGAGCTTAAAACTAGAAATATCTTTAAACAACATCTGAATGACTGGTCCAAATTTAGTATAACTCCTCATGAATGTACCCAATAATGCCCTCTACCAAAACTGCACAAACAGTTGTGTTTTTTTCGAACAAAATGACCACCAGAGCTGAAAGTAGAAATAACTTTAAACAACATCTCCTTAACCACTGGCCCATTTTCAAAATACTTTCTCAGAAATGTTTCTCACAATGGCCTCCAACAAAATTGCACAAACTGTTCCGCTCTGCTGAGCAAAATGGCTGCCAGAGCTAAAAATAGAATTATCTTTAAACACCATCTCCTATTTAACCACCTGCCCAAATTCAAAATAATTTCACAGAAATGTTTCTCATAATGCACTCTATCAAAAATACGCAAACTGTTCAGCTTTGCTGAAGAACATGGCCACCAGAGTTAAAAATAGAACTATCTCCCCCTTAATCACTGACCCAAACATAATCTCCTCAGGTGAGCGATCCAGGGCCCCCGGCTCTCTTGTTTTGATTACACTCGTACCTGGTGGTTTCCCCGGCCCTCTTGTTTTGATTACACTCGTATCTGGAGGTTTGTATTTATAGACTATTCAGTTGGCTAAAGGGCCAGGGTTCGCACATGCTTGAAAACTACTTGAATATACAGGACTGTCTTGAAAAGTTTTTGAAAATAAAATTTGCCTTGGAAAGTACTTGAAAAACACTCAATGGCCTTGAAAAGTCCTTGAATTTTATCATTTGCAAGAGGATTCAACACTGTTTTTTGGAAGCATAAATCAGTATAAAATTTTGGTGACTTAATTTGGTGCAGCATATGCTGCACCAAATAAAGGCACCATAACTTTACACTGATTTTCTAAAACTAATATCCATAGTAATGGACTTGAGCATTTCAGAAGTAGAATTTTAACGTGTAAACCAGTATTTTTCATAAGTTTTCAGTCCTTGAAAACAGTAGGAAAGTCTTTTAGAATCCTTGAAAAGTCCTTGAATTTTGCACGAACTTGCCTGTATGAACCCTGAGGGCCCATTTGACAGACTTTGATGTTAAATATTGCTATTTGTTAGGTCCCAGCTACATGTAAACATTTTTGGACATGTTATTCCTTTTCCTTAGATCTCTTTTGAGGGGTAGGGTCTTACAAACCAATTAATATGGTACTATTATTATATGTTGTAGGTGTAGGGAAGTCATGCCTGCTTCTACAGTTCACAGACAAAAGATTTCAGCCAGTTCATGATTTAACCATTGGTGTAGAGTTTGGCGCTCGTATGATATCAATAGATGGCAAACAGATCAAACTACAGATATGGGACACAGTAGGTTTTATTAATTCTTGAAAAATGTAAAAAATGTGATGTAAGTTTTAGCCTTGAAAATGTATTAAATAGTGGGTACTTTATGCTAGCATCTCATTTTGTAGAGCTCTTTATATGTTATACAGAGCCATTTTCAAATTTGCTGACATATTCTTCATGGTACATGTAAGTACTGTAGGTGTATGTGTGTGAGATCTTGATGTGTACAATTTTACTTGTAGTCTTTACATGACTGCCTGTGAATGCTTTAACTGATATAAAACAATTTGGAGAGAAATTATAATGATGCAAGGCTATACTGTGTACGTAGTTGGTTAATGTAATTGGTACGTTTCCAAGGGAGCGCAGTGGCTCAGTGGTAGAGTGCTTGACTCGAGACCGAGCGGTTGCGGGTTGGAGCCTCACCGGCATCACTGCATTGTGGTCCTTGAGCAAGACATATTTATCCTAGCTTAGTACTAATTTAACCCAGGAAGACCTGTTCCTGTTTAACTGAAAGATTGTTGATGGGACATAAAGATCAAATCAAACAAACAAACTAAACAATTTGGATAGAAATTATGATGCAAGGCTATACTGTGTACATAGTTGATTAATGTTATTGATACGTTTGAATCGAGGAGTCATGAAACAACTAACTTCCTGTCATCTTCTACTGTTTTGAACCTTACTGTTCCGACAGATAGGTGTAAGCAAATTGTGTAATTCCAGATCAGACAACTCGTGGAAGTCTGATCACTCTTTATAACAGCTTTTACAGTTAGAGGATAAAAGGGAAAACGAATACACAACCATCGGCGACCTTTACTAACTTTATATAAATGTGTGATCTTTTACAGTTTACTCATCTCAATAACCCTTTGTATTCGAGAGACCCCTAAATGAGTACATTTGCAAACAGTGAAGACCCAAATGAAATGCAGCATAATGCTGCATTTCATCAGAGTCTACACTTTTTGTAAAGGTAAAAAAGATCTTCAGACAAAAGAATGCAATATTTTTGAAAAGTATAACAGGCCAACCCTAGATAACTAAATTAACTTTCCCAAGTTAATTGCCTCAAACCAAAAGGAAGAATCCATTAGTATACAAAAGGTGAAGTTACATCATGTATACATTAAGGAGTCCAGTGGTGGACTGCTGAACATGTCCTTTTTACGTTAAAAACAATTTAAAGTAATTTAAGTGTTATATCTTATATGATAAAAAAAATCTAATATTCAATTTCATGCTTTACCGTGCATTTTATCTCTTTTCCTCGACTCATTAAATAAATTCAATAATACATATACAATAAGTACATGTAAAATCCTATATGTATACAATGGACTTGTTCATATTTTAGGATGGATGTGCTTTGTTGTTTATAACACTATAATGTTTGGGGTCCATAGGAATGGACTGTGTTATCAGTAAATCATGTTATAAAGGACAATTTTATAAAGGAATTAAAGGAAAATGACCATGGTGTCATTTTCCTATAATTCCTTTGTAAAATTCCATGGTAAAAAAATTTGGGAGCCACAACATGGTCGTGTTATATCCAAATTCTTGTAATAACGAGGTGTATCATAATTTCATAAAGGGCCTGCACTGTATTTATGTTGTTTTATTCTTGTGCAGGCTGGTCAAGAATCATTCCGATCTATCACAAGATCTTACTACAGAGGGGCGGCTGGAGCACTGCTTGTTTATGATATAACCAGGTGAGCTGTGTCTAAGAATGGGAAGGTGCAGTAAGAACTTGATAACTCAAACTCTGATATTAATTTCCGATATTAATTGGAAGTACCAGGTCCTGTTAATTATAATTGACTTATTTGAGCCTTGATACGAGATTTCCAACAATGTGGTTTGTGCAACCAATGAAGGCTCAGACCTGCCTGCCCATACGCGCAGTCTGATCAGAGCCTTTGCTAGTTGCATGAATATTCTATGAGGGTTAAGCTACTGACTGAACATCATTTGGAGTTTCAAGGCTTAAAAGGAGAGTGTACAGGCTCGTCTGAGTCTACAATTGTCAAAATGCCACATTGATGGAAATCTCATGTCAGGGCTCAATTAAATTTTGGATACATTTGATTCATGGAATAGGGCATATTTAATAATGATTTTTAAGAATTTCTATCTAAACATATGCTTTGGGTGCTTAAAAGAAATGTCTTAGCGAGCAAAGTATAAGTTTTGATAGAACATACTATAATTAATCAGGCCTTTAGTTAAGAGCGCGAACGAAGAAAATGTTTTTCTTATTTCCCAACCAAAACATATGTTATTGGTACTCAAAAGAACCGTCTCATTGAGACGGTTCTTTTGAGCACCCAAAACAAGTTAAAGCTGATGGGTAAGAAAATATTAACAATTTTACGCTCAAATATTTTGCTTATCTAAGCCTGTGAAATATTTTGCTTATCTAAACTTGAAATTAATCCTATTTTTGGTTATTCATGCTAAGTAAAATTGTTGAAGGCTATTGAAATTCAATATTTCATATGAATTACAGAAACATTTTGATTGGAGAAAAATTTGTTCCTTCATTTTGTTCATATATTGATATTAAATTGTCACACAAAAATTGTATTACTCCAATGAATTTGTTTCAATATCTGTCTAAATACTTGTACCCCTTTACCAGCATGGTTGCATACCCCTATTACTGTTAACAGTTGCTCCCTAGTTAATCCCAACCATGCTCAATGGGAATAATGCTGCGAAAGCATGATGGCCAAACCATTGTTATAATTCCAGCTAGTTTCAGGCGTTTTTGGCAACAAATACAGGATGCGAAAGTGTTGTCATCTGCCTGTGTGAAGTTTGCTGAATGGCCCTCATTTTTTGCAACCATGATTTGAACATAACTACTGTAGTATGACTGATTTGGTTATTTTTAACATCAAACAAAATATATATCTATCTAAATGATATAAGGTGTCAAAGTTAAATTTCTAGCAGGTTTGAGAAATAATCTGCGAAGCATCCTTCAATTGTTTTTCTAAGTGTATTTAATGACAATCTCCCTTCAATGTGATCTATTATAATTCAAGGTACAGGCGCTGGTCCCTAGGATTTCGATTGAATGAAAATAACTGTATTTTAAATATCCTTAATCTTAATCCGACAAAACTAATATGTCAGGCCTTGTCATTTTTCCACTCAGTTTAGTTGCAGGTCACCATTTATTAAAATGCATTCACAGGCTGCATAGAAACCAGTGTTATAGTGGGCCTCCAGATAAGAGTCCGTATTGGAAAACAATTTTCTTTATTTTTATTCCAAAACATGCCTTGTGGGTACTCAAAAGAACAGTCTCAATGAGACGGTTCTTTTGAGTACCCAAAACACATGTTTAAATTAATGGGTAAGAAAATAATTACAATTTTACGCTCATAAAATTTCTTTATCTGGATCTATGTTATATGGTTTTGTCAGAAACCATCAGATCTGGATCCATGCTGTTTTCAAAAACAGTTAGTCATGGGCATAAACATAGAGTCACTATAAACTTACAACCACAGCTATAGAGTGGGGTTAGAGGTCTAATTTTTGGTCTTGGCATTTATCTAATTCCATTCTTTTGTAAGCGAGCAGCAAAGGCTCTGGCAAGACTGCACGTATGTTCAAGCCTTACTGAGCCTTGACTGCTCACCAATGTGATAGATACCAAAATCTCATGTGCTGGCTCGTATTATCATTCTATGGCAATAATATTTATTATAAAACATTATGATAGAGTGATAAGTGACTGTCTTCCTTCTAGATATCTAGAGTTTTATGTTTATTTTTAGGCGGGACACATTTAATCATCTGACAACTTGGTTAGAAGATGCTAGACAACATTCCAATTCTAATATGGTGATCATGTTGATAGGTAACAAAAGGTAAGTGAATTTAAAGTGCCATCTATAATTTTGAGCAGAAATCTGCTCATACTTTCTAATGCTCTGTATCTGGTAAAGATGAGAATACAAAAAACATCAATATGGCCATAAAAGACATTTATTAATTGCCAATAGAGAAAAATATTCGTCTTTAGAAGTGACAACATAAAAAATATTAATCTACAGAAGAAAAGAATAGGCATTTAGTCGTATTTGGTTAAAAGACTTTAATATTGCAACATCAACACTCCAAGGCATCCAAGTAAATGTGGTGATGTCAATTGCCACATCATCATCAGGTTTTGATTAATGTGCAGGTGCAGAGCATTTTCCACATCAGTGGGTCCAGCGAAAGGCTGCTACTAATTCATGGTGCCAACGGTGGAGCACAGTCCAAATCAGTAGAGTACAGGCGGAGATCTTGGACTGCTGAAAGTGTCTGAGTTGGTGAAAGGAAGGGCATCCTGCCATTAAACTTGGCTACAATTATACAAATGGCAGTCTTACCGAAATTGAGATCTGCTGTGTGTGCAGCTAGATTATAAGACTGCCACAGTACCGGGAGGTCAATCTGATGACTCCCGCTGTGAAGCTACTGTTACCCATGTTGTAATGGGCTATTTTCTGGCATAGCTGCCACTTTTTGTTTTGTGTAGAGGCCTAGAGAAAACTCCTAAAGGGTGAGCTCCATCTACCCACAGTGACATGTTAAAGGTGGTACTGGCTTACATGGTTATTATATAGCTATTTGGTTAACGTATCACCACATGGTATGCAATGTCCCAGTCTCTTGTAAAGCTAACGGAGATAGGAACCAGTTGGCATTGACCCATAAGCCAATTAATACCAATAGCAAGTTCATTCTTGAGAAAAAGACCAATCTGGTCTTGACCTCAAGGTCCATCTGGACCTGACCACTATCAAATGATATAGGCACAAATTATTTGTCAGCTTTTATCACACACTTTGAATAATTTGTAATATAAATTAATGTAATATTTTCTCACAACAAGTCCTTGTGAATGATTTGTAATATAATGTTATATTTTCTCATGACAAGTCCAATATAATAATTTCTTGTCTATCATTGCAGTGATTTAGAAGCAAGACGAGATGTAAAGAAAGAGGAGGGGGAGGCATTTGCCAGAGAACATGGTCTTATATTTATGGAGACTTCAGCTAAAACTGCCGCTAATGTGGAGGAGGTAAAATAATCCTAATGGCTAGTTTTGTTGCATCGATACACAGGTTTAGACAAGCGAAATTTTTCAGCGTAGAATTGTAAATATTTTCTTACCCTTCAATTTTAACATATGTTTTGGGTGCTCAAAAGAATCGTTTCATTGAGACGGTTCTTTTGAGTACCCACAACATATGTTTTGGTTGAGAAATAAGAAAATTAAATTTTCGTTACACACTCTTAACTAAAGTCATAGTGGTATAATCCATTTAAGCATATTGTCTCCAAAAATGGGACATATGCAAACAGTGTGGAGCAAGATGACCATAGGGACCAGTTAAGCAAAAAATAAAAATAGAGTAAAATTGTCATTATTTCCTTACACATCAATTTAAACATATGTTTTGGGTGCAAAGTTTTTAATGTAAAATTGCAATTATTTTCTATTTCTTACCCATCAGTTAAAACATGTTGTGGGTGCTCAAATGAACTATCTCATTGAGATGGTTCTTTTGAGTACCCACAACTTATTTTTTGGTTGAGAAATAAAAAAATAATGTTCATTTAGGCACTCTTAACTGGAGGTCCGATGACATCTGAACAGTTTCAGCTCTATTTGCTATCATAAAGATATCTTATTAATCAAAACAATTTGAAAGTTTCAGTCAATAACTTCATATAATGAATAAAAGACAATTCAAACATGATAAAAACAATAAGATTGGAGTTAAGTATTCTATCATTAGTGGGTTTAAGGAGGTTGTTATATGCGAGATTGTGTTCTGATTGTCAGACCAACATACAAGCAAAAACTTTGACCGTACACACATCTCTTACAACTGTTGAAAGGTCAGATATTGAATTTGTGCAGATAATTTAGTATATTTTTAATGACCTAAGCATCAGTGTTCTGCCAAGAAATTTCAAAATTGGGGACAATACCCCACCACCTTTGAAAAAGTGGGGACATTTCCGAAAAAAGGGGGACATAACAACGGATAACGACTTTGAGCCAAAAAAGCTATGGAAACCACAATAATACTTTAATTTCACTTCTAATTATCATAATTATGTCTATTAATGCATGCTGACTGGTGCTGATACATGAATTTACAAATACCTGAAAATTGTGTGCGCTTGTGTTTTTTTTCTTACAACTGAAGCTGCTAACGTAACAGCAAAACAAATTTTCAGACCATCTTGCAGATGCGATTTTATCAGGGGGACTCTGGTGAGAGTTTTAGACCCAATTGTGCTCTCAGTGTTTTGATTGTCATTTGCAGTGGGTGGATATAGGTCACAATCTAAATTAGATTTAATTCTTCATAGGCTTTATGGAGAAGAAACTTAGAATTGTCCGCGTACAAGGCCTTTTCCAGTTGTCCGCCATCTTTGTTGACAAAGAAATAATAGACACACGCTTTGTGATGATATATTTCATTGGTGGGTTTAGTTATATTGCACCAAATAAAATCGATCCGATGATATAATAAGCGTACCAGTCTGAAGCGAGAGATAAATGAAACTCCTGCAATTCTCGCAAGATAACCCAAGCACCAATTAAAGAATTTGTTTCTTTGCATTGGGAATTCTGTAAGAAAACATAAGTTTATTATTGGAAGAGGACAATTTTGACCCACAAGCTGCAAATATCAGCGTCAAGCCCGAAATTTGCATGCGTCAGATGACCCATGAGACAATTTTAAGTTGCCTTAGACTTCAAAATAATGTGTCAATGGCACGGAAAATGCAGCCTTGGCAGAACACAGTGTTATGATCTGATGATATTCAAGATGCACTTAAGGGTTGGAGATATGGGATTCATATTTTGTGATTTACTCTTTTTTTCTCTAAAATAACCCTTTGTCAGGGGATAAAAATTCAATGAATTTGCCTGATTTATATTTAGTAAGTAGAGTTTAGACAGTATATTCACGTATACCTCCTGTAACTCCATTTGGATTTAGCTGTATGATTTAAGTAGTCTGAACAGACTGACATCATGCGTGTATCCAGAAAGTTTTTTCAGAGGGGGTCCAACTTTTGACTTTAGTTAGTTAATGAGTGGATCCAAATACCACTAAAATTGGGCCATCACCAGCGAAACGCTGTTTAAATGGTGTTTCCCTGGTGTGCCAATGATGGCCCAACATTGAACACTGGCTTGGTAGCTTCGTGATTTTTCAGGCGATCCGAACCAGTATTGCTAAGAAACCCTATATTTTTGTGATTTTTCAGTGGGGGGGGGTCCAGACCCTCTGTCCCCCCCCCCCCCACACTCTGGAGCCGCATATGGGCATTCAGGAATGAAAAACTTTTACTATTTTGTATTTTTGTGTATTTTTCAGGCATTTATAAATACAGCTAAAGAAATTTACCAGAAGATACAAGATGGCGTGTTCGATATTAACAATGAGGTATGAGAATATATTTTTGTTTGTTTGTTTTATTTGATTCTTTACATTCCATCAACATTTCTTTCAGATAAACAGGGACGGGTCTTCCTGGGTTACACCAGCACTAAGCTAGGATAAATGAGCCAATGCATGGGATTTCCAACAATGTGGTATGTGCGACCAGCAAAGCTTCAGATCAGCCTGCGCATACGCGCAGTCTGATCAGAACCTTTGCAAGTCGCTTGAATATTTGATGAGTGTTAAGCTACTGACTGAACATCATTTTGAGTTTCTAAGCTTAAACGGAGGCTGCACAGGCTTGTCTGGGTCTAAACATGTCAAAAGGCCACATTGTTGGAAATCACATGTCATGGCTCAAATGTGTTTTGCCTAAGGACCACAACGCAGTGACTCCGGTGAGGCTCGAACCCCAGTGAGAATACAGAGGCTGCTGCACTCAGGTTGTTTAATATGAAATAAAACTAAATGACTAAGTTGGTTTATACAGATGTTTTAACCCTTAATGTGCCAATCGCAACAAAAGTTGTCTGCTTTTCTCATCTGCTACAATGTTTAAGAAGCCTCAATGGCAAACAGTGTGGACCCAGATCAGACTGCTCCTATAGGAGCAGTCTGTTCTTGGTCCACACTGTTTGCTTCTTTACTTAATTCGTCAGTAATGTTTGGCAATTATTTGACGCAGACTACTTCCACAGACGACATTTTCAGATGCATTTTTTTTTCTTGGCGCTTTAGGGTTAAGTGTCAGTCACAACTGCACCAGAAAGCAAATTTATTTTAAGAAAATAAGGCTTGACAAAATAATTCTAGAAAAAATTAATCCTTCAGAAATAGTGAGAACCTACAAAATTTGAAAACATGAGGCTTTCTTCCTGAAAATTAATGGAAACTGAAACTTATCTCAAGCCGTCTAGCTTAAGCTTGATCTGGATCCAAACTGTTTGACTTTCTGATAGTGTTCTGGAAAGAATTTTTGTAAAAAAATAATTTTGAGAAAAGTCAGCAGACGATTACAAAAGCATGAAAAATTACTTGTTAAGTTAATGAGGTTATGATGACAGAGATAAAGCTGCATATAAATCTTCATATCCAAGGAAACAGTTCTGTATATTAAAACCAGTAGCATTGTTCTAGTAAAATTATATGGTTTATTGTGAGCACATTATTTCTTACAATCTCAAAAAAAATAATATTCTTATTTCTCAAATAAAAGCATATATGCTGTAGATAGTCGAAAGAAGTGTCTTAATGAAACTTGTTTTTTTGATCACCCAAAACTTATGCCTTGACAGAAGGATATTAAAATAATCACTTTTCTGGACCTATGTTCTAATGATGTGGCAAAGGCAGCAGCTTTTGATTCGTCTGAGTGTATTGCATTTCAATTTTATCTTCTTTCAGGCAAATGGAATAAAGATTGGTCCCCAGCACTCTCCAAGCAATCCCAGCATGCCGTCAGGGGGCGGAGCTTCAGGACAGAGTGGTGGATGCTGTTAATCTTTAATTAGTCATATAACACAGTTGTTTATAGTCATGCTGAACACTTCTTTTTCATTTTGATATAAGGGAAAAGTGCACCGGGGTCATGAGAACAGTTTGTGCTTATTAGGTTGAATATGGGCCTCTTCGCGAGAAAACCAGTCACCGGGGTTTCCCACTTAGAGTGTTTCAAACCAGTCTCCTCACCTACAGAGACTAGCTAGTGAATTGAAATTTCACCTACAGAGACTAGCTAGTGAATTGAAATTTCGCCTGTAGCAAGTTTACATATGGTACTCTCCAAAAAGCGAATAACAAAGGCGCTGATCAGACTGCGCCATTGCGCAGGCTGGCCTGCGCCTGTGTTGTTAGCAAACCCCAGAAGACATGTTTTTTGGCGACAAGGCCCACATGGTAGACAAACAAAAAAGGTGCAGGTTGGCTTGTGTTTGGATACTGTCTGATAACTCTCATTGTTGTTTGGCATCTTGATAATATACTAGCCCTTTGAATACTCTAATGAATTCTTCCACCTGTTTGATACAATGACCATGGGAGGGTTCATTGTACACATCAAGGGGTTACAGGTTATAACTTTCAAATTATGGTGTACTTTAGTCCATGAATATTGTTTATCTTAGCAAACCGTGCAGACCCTGATGAAATGCCGCAATATGCAGCATTTCATCTGGGTCTTCACTGTTTGCCAAAATAACCCTTTATGCTTTAGGGGTTTCCAGTATACAAAGGGCTAGATATACTTGCTTCATATTTTCAAGATTATAGCTTTAAGTTTCTGCAGTTGATCAGAAAGAAATGTTTTCATATGATCTGGCTAGAATGATGTTGTTTAGGCAAAATGGATTGTCTTGTTTTTTCTCTGCTTCAGGATGTTGAGTCCAAGACACCCTTTACACTGTCTGGGGCCCCCTGAGAAAAATAAGTGTCTGATTTGACCCCATAGTATACATTATATAAACTTGTTAAAATATTCTCAGTCCTCTTATGCAAAGCAGTTTTAGTTCAATGCGCATAAGGTGATTCTTTTTCTTTTTGTGTAGTATTTATGCACCAGTCATTTAGAACCAGCTCCCCCTCACTTGGGGATAGCAGGAATAAGGTGGGTGGGGGGATAACTTTCTACTTGTCCCCAAGGTTTACTGGATGAAATGGAACTCCTAAACTGCATCACATACCATCATTCAGATTCATCTATCTTTATCTAAAGGGATCAACTTAGCAACATTTTGTCTCCATTTGCTAGATCAGTATCTTAAAATTCCTATTTATAGAAAAAAATTAACAGTAAAACTTTTCAACTTCAACAATTCTGATTGCTTGAAAATCAGCATAATGCTGTGTAGTTGGAATTATGGTGGTTGTTTGAGTAGTAGAGAAGGTAAAAAGAATACTCCCCGTTCCCTAGAGCCTTGGTAAACATTACCTTTTGTGTGTTTGTAATCTTAAGAAAAACTGCATCAAAGATATACAGTAAAACCTGTGTAAAACGGCCACTCTAAAATAACCGACAATTGGTTTTCAAGTCCAATTATCCCTTAATGCAGGTCATTTCGACCTTCATTAAACTACCATTTGTCATTAAGATCTTTGCTTTATCTATTTTTGAGCGGCTGTTTTACACAGATTTTACTGTACTTTTTGTGTGTTTGTAATCTTGAGAAAGACTGCATTATAGTTAAAAATCGTTAGCCTCCCAACTTTGTGTAAGATAAATTGACAAAGGCTGCATTATAGTTATAGATTGTTAGCTCCATACAGCTCCAGTTAACCCTCATCCTGCTGAACAAAGTCTTATCATCTGGGCCTCAAACATGCAAAAAAACTGAATTTGTTACATGCCAACAACAAAGGAGCAGACCAGTCTGAGCATCAGTGCAGTCTGATAAGGGCCTTTGTTAATCGCCCTCTGGATAATATGGGCCTTGACGTGAGAAAACCTGTCTTTGGGGTTTGCAAACAACACAGGCACAGACCAGCCTGTGCATCCACGCAGTCTGATCAGTGCTTTTGTTATTTGCTTTTTGAAAAGTATCATATATGAACTTAATACAGGTGAACTTTCAATTTTCTAGCTAGTCTCTGTATGTGAGGAGACTGGTTTGAAACTCGCTTTGTCGGAAACCCTTAAGACAGGTTTTGTTGCGACGTAGCCCATATGATAGCAAAGTTTCAATATTCTAGCTGATCTCTGTAGCTGAGAAGGCTCAGACCTTACCTGGCTGTAAACCATGAAGACAGGTTTTTTCATGTCTGGGTCCATCTTTTTACCAGCCAGTTCATTTGCATAGTTCTATTTAATACAACTGATACTCAAGCTGCAACCTGGCCCGGAAGTGCAGTCGGTAGCGAGTCTGAGTGCAGATCCAGTGGTCACAACTTTGATCCCGGCCCGGTCCCATACTTTTTGGAGATTGATCATGAAATAATTTCTTAGGTCATTCTCCTTCCTCTGATTCAAGAAAGTTTGTTGTCAGTTACAAGCCAGAGTATGTGCACAAAGTACTGGTTAGGCTTAGTCAAGCTTGCCCAGGAAAAAGTGTGGTTAGGTGAACTGAACGTCTCGACAAGACCATAGCTGTTGACTAGGATGTAAAACCTCAAACCAAACAAAAAATCAAGCTGCAAGGAAAACTGTGTTGATCCTGAAGCGGGCTCATCTTTCACTAAAATGTTTTTAGCAGGACTAGGGTTAAGTTGCTTTATTGCCTTTCCTTCAAGGCTGTGACCAGGACCCGAGGTTATAAGAAATTCATGGTCAACTCAACTAAGCATGAAATTTATCATACTAGTAAATGTTAAAATTGGCATTTTAACATTTACATAATACAACATCTGAGAGTTTGAAAGTAAGAAGTCTTTATTTTTCAGCATTTTAATTTTTATGAGGGGTTAAAATTTCATGCTCATTTGAGTAGAGCATGACAAAGTTTGATAATCTAGGGGCCTGTATCTTATCTGGAGTTATTTTGATGGGTATTGTGACTGTGTGTTAGTCACTCTAAGTGTGGTATATATTGTAGGTATTCTCACAAAGAACATTGTTCTAAGCTTAGTCTGTAGTTACTTCCCTATTTATTTTGTAGATATTAACTCTGGGGCAAGATCAACATTGCATTATACACTTTTAAAACAACCCCTGTCATTTCTTTATTGGTGGAGTCCTGATTAGATCTGTCTGAATTACAAACAGGCCTCCAGATAAGTGTGCGTATTGAAAAACTATTTTCTTTATTTTTCATCCAAAACATATGTTGTGGGTACTCAAAAGAACCGTCTCATTGAGACGGTTCTTTTGAGCACCCAAAACAAATGTTTAAATTAATGGGTAAGAACATAATTACAATTTTACGCTTATCTGGATCTATGTACAAAGCAACAAAGACACTGAACAAGCAGCCAGTGCATCCACAGTCTGATCAGCACTTTTGTCACTGTATAAATAGAACACTTGATGAATCTATGGGTGAAAGTTTTCAGGATTAATCCTGAATTCAGGATTTTGAAGCTGACTCTGCCTCAAATTACTGAATTAGGCCAATAGTAATAGTTTCCCCCTTTTATTTTCAGTTGATCAAAAGCCATCTGAACATTTTAACTTGAAATGGTTAACATTTTGTAGTGCACTGCAGGTTTTAAAATTTGAATTTCTAAATTCAGGATTTTGGAAAGTTCAGGACTTAACACCATTGTGAATCTAAACTTATCACTACAGAGACTAGCTAGAATCATTTTCAAGCTTAGAGAATGACTAGTCTCTGTGAATGAGCAGGTTGATTTGAACCTTAACTCGTCATTAAATCCAAAGATATCTTTTCTCCTGACTTAGCTCACAGAGAATTTACACTGTTTGTATTATTATGGTATAATGAATAGCTGATGTGCCCCCTTAAAGTAACTTGCACTTTTTCATGCTTTAGCACAATCTCTTGATATTCAATTTTAATATATAAACTACTGTAGATAGTGTTTTTATTTGTAACAAAAGGTTTCATTTTAACCCTTTGTATATGGGAAAATCCTAAATGGGTACTTTTACCAGATGAAATGCTGCATAATGCGGCATTTCATCAGGGTCTACACTGTTTGTTAAAGTAAAAAATATCTTTAAACAAAAAAAAAAAGTTTTTAAATTATAACTGGACATCCCTAGATATATACAATGGACTATCTCAAGTTTATTGTATCAAACCAGAAGGACGAATCCATTGGTACACAAAGGGTTAAAGGTGGTACCAAAATCTCGTGTGCTGGGCCAGGTATAGTAACCCTTTGTAATCAAATGAATTTTCCCATACAGATAAATACTACAGAGATGGGATTGTCCATTATATATTTTAAGGGGTCAAAGGATGAAATTTCCAAATTAAGATGTGCTTCAATCCTAAAAAATGTTTTTATCGTAGCAAACAGTGCTGACACTGATGAAATGCTGCATTTTGCGACATTTCATCCTGGCCTTTACTGTTTGCTAAAGTACCCATTTAGGGGTTTTCAGAACACAAGGGGTTTATTTGACCAATATTGAAAAGGCTTCGCCAATGCAGACAACTTGGCTAATACGACATATGGACCAACACACTGGAGTAAAATCTGTTGTCAGTGACCTTCCAATGCTTACATACTTTAATGTGCTTCACAGCTTTTATTTTTGAGTGGAAGTTGATGAATTTATTTGATTTATATGAAATCCATAAGTTTATAAATATTCATTCCATATTCATACAGCTTTTATTAAACCTATTTAAGCTAAGTAGAACCTTCCATCCTCACTGTTTTTGCCCTGTTGGAATGGTTTACTATTGATTTTAAGGGCTTGCTGGTAGAAATTGTCAAATTGTTTCATTTGCTGAATATGAATTTTATTTTGGGAAATAGTGGAGACCCTGATGAGATTGTGTATAATCTAGTATCCCATCAGGGTCTTTTCTGTTTGCTGATAACCCAATTAGGTATGCTTGGCTTAAACAGGTTAATTTTTGTATATGAGATTGTGTGATAATTGTGGATAGGAAAAAAAAATTGTGCCTAAAGTACTGCCGCATTAATAAGAAACGCGAAAAATTGACTTTAAGTGCATCTGTTCACGTTATTTTCTCTTGAACTTTTCGATATGCGGGTAGAAAAAGCTGCAGTATTTTTTGGCAAAATTTTCAACCTGGTGTTTTTGCTGTGTTTTTCTGTAATTAGATGGAATTTTGGCATATTTTTGGTACTTTTCAACGGGGGAGTATTACTGTTGGTAGAATGGACATAAACTGGCCCAGTTTAATAATAATATGCAACGGTTGACTAACTCATTCGATGGCGTTTAAGGTCAGTGATCGCCGTGTATGTTATATACTGAACAAAAGTGAAAACGCTACACCTGAATTGTTTGCCATTTATATGCAAAATGATGCACGCCAGTAAAGCAAATAAAAGTGTATCGGAATGTTCAAAGAATGGGTTATGCATACAAGTAAATGCTTTACTGATGTTGTAACGAGGAAACTCATGAAAGCCATTTAAATGTGTCAGGGGTCCAATTTTTCAATTTGAATGGAAATATCAAAATAGCTTATCAAAATGTGTTTTGATCGTTAAAAACAGCCTTAGAGAGTGGGGTTTTCCATCAAATTGGCCAAGCTTGAAATTTTATCACTGAAATTTCCATAGGAAAATCATCAATGTGTTGTTGCATCTTAGTCTGAGAACATAAATGGTCGAAAAATGGTAGGAACAATGTGCTGATATGTCTACCTGATTTGGCAAAATAAATTTATCGAAAATCGTGATAAATCAAAGATTACCAACCATTTAATATTCCCTGTTTATTTTCGTCAAATGGAGACAATTACAATTTTTTTAAAATTTTTGATAAATTCGAAATTGATTTCAGCGCTTGTTTCAAGTGATAAGTCAGTTTTCTTGTGTTTTAATACAACACAAGTATGACAGATTCTGATAAGCGTAACCAACTTTTTTGCACATGCGCAATTGCACAATTTAGTGAATAAAGCTTTAAACACAAAAGGGAAAATAACTCAGACATCAAAAGAGACGAATCGTTTGCTGGATGTCTGAAAAACATTATTAAGCTTTAGTAAATACTTTTCGCCCAATACTTTCTCACAATACATAGAATATTGTAGTATAGCGTTTTCACTTTTGTTCAGTATAGCATAAAGAGTATCGTACATATAAAGTACTGCTGCATAAATTAGAATCTCAAATAAATGTTTTCAATTTATATCACCTTGAGCATTCAATAATCGTGAATAATTTCAGGCAGAATTTTGACAAACCATAGTGCCTGGTGTTACCGCTAATTTTCCTCTAATAATTCTGATAGTAGAATTCGGGCATTTTAATCCACTTATTTGAAACATGAGTATTAACATTTAAAAACGTATGTAAACAGTTCCAATTAACTAATTACAGAAAATGAATGGTTGACTATAAGATACATATGCAGTCGATAATGTTAGGCCATTTACCACTGTAAAAGTTGTTTTATAAAACTGTCCATAATAGCCACATCACGCCGTTTTAGTAGAAAATGTCCTTACAAATATAGCAAACAGTATTTCTCCTGATCAAACTGATCGTATTGGATCAGTTGGCTCTGGGTCTACGCTGATTGACTCGATACTATCAACTGAATGGCAGTGCTTAAAAAATATAACTGCCTTGCACAAAGCAATCACATTTTTGAAATGTGTCATGCTTTTGACACTTACCTGTAGAAATTTAAGTACAGATATATAGGCCGCCACATGGCTGTTACACCGTTTAAATTCCCCCCGCTTTTCAGAAAGCCTAAAAATGTCGAAATTTCCAAGATATTAGGGGTCAGAGCAGTGGTAGTAGATTCTTCAAACAATTTTCTTCTGACACTGCAGGATATTCTAAATCCAGATTTGAGCTTTAGTTTTGGAAAAATGCAAGTAATAAAATAATATTCCAGATTTTCACGTTTCTAATTATTGCGGCAGGACTATAGTTACACATTTAGGCATTATTAGCCAGATAAACAAATTTTTCATGTCCATTGGTTTAAACATGTGTTTTGGGTGCTCAAAGGAATGTGTTTTGAGTGCTCAAAAGAACCATCTCATTGAGATGGTTCTTTTGAGTTCCCACAACATATGTCTGGGTTGAGAAATAAGAAAAAATGATTTTCAATTACTCACTCTTATCTGGAGTGCCTACTTACTAAACTAAACACCCAGACTGTTACCTTGTGGACATAAATCATGTCTACTTAACCTATAGATTGCATTCAGAATGGAGAAATCTCTCAGAGTTTTGGGAGTTATGAGCAAAACTGGGCTCAAGAATCACCATTTTATTTATGGGCACTTATTAGAGCGTATGTGGTAATCAGTAAAATTTTGTATCTTGAGTTGAAAACATAAAGACAGTTATGAAAGTTAATATACACGCCACTTCCGTACTTTGTGTTCAGATATTTTCTGCTGATTGCTCATGTCATGAATGTCACCATGTTTACTGTGCTCATCCACTTATAAAATGAGCCGTGGCATGTGATTTCCAACAATGTGGCATTTTGACAAGTGTTGACTCACACGAGCATGTGCAGCCTCTTTTTATGCTTAGAAACCTCAAATGGTATTCAGTCAGTAGCTTAACACTCATAGGATATTCGAGCAACAAGCAAAGGCTCTGATCAGACTGCGCGTATGCGCAGCCTGATCTGAGGCTTTGCTGGTCGCACATACCACATTGTTGGAAATCTCATGCACTGGCTCAAATGGTGTCATATATGGTTTTTGGAGTGTATCCAGGATGCATGGGGTGAAAGTTCTCATGATTATTCCTGAATTCAGGATTTTGAGGCTGACTTTCCACTTTCTGAAAGGCAGTCTCAAAATACTGAATTAGGCAGATTATAATAGCTTCTGATTAAGTTTTTGTTTATCTTAAGACAATTGAGTCGAATAACCATTTTCAATATTTTGTAGGCATACTGCTAGTTTTAAGATTTGAGTTTCAAAAGTTCAGGATTTTGAACTTTCACCCATGAGTATGTTGTAGAATATACTGAATCCTGTTTCATGTATTCATCATACTCCGGTTAGAATTCCTATGTTAATGAATGAATGGAAAGTTATATCTGCATGAGGGACAAAGCAACAACAATTGTTTATTCATATAGGTTTCACTTGAAGATAAATATGTGCAATTATTATTGTTATGATTATTTGTCTGTGTTTATGTGAGATTGTACAGCTTTTATTCTAAATGTTTGGCTGTGCTGGCAGCTCAGACCCAGATTAAATTGCTCCTTCAGGAGAGTCATCACTTTCACTTTTTTAACCCTTATCCTTCTAAAAAATTGTCCAAAAATGCTGTCTGCTTATTACATCTGCTGCTTATATCCAGATGCACTCCAGACTAATCTAATCACGGAAGCAAACACTATGAACCCGAATCAGACTTCTCCTGAGGGAGCAGTCTGATCTGGGTTTATATTGTTTTCTATACAGGCCATCAAAGTACATAAGCAGAAGAGAGAGCAGATGACAAGGGTTAACATATTTCAGGAGTAAAACTATCATCAGAAGCATCCAGGGTGAGTTCATGAAAGTTACAACTAGGAACATGAGTATTGGCACATTTTAGGGTAAAAGCTGTACCTTGTATACTGATTTTCACTCTGAGTTATGTTTAGGCTGTAGATAGATAGCTTGTTCATTCTGTGTTCATACATTGAGTGATGTTTTATTGTAATAGGATTTCCTTGTAAAATGAATTATCATATGAAGTCACGCCTGGTAGTGAAATAACGCCATGCATTAAAATCGATAAACCACTATTGGTTTACAGATTTTCGGGAAACGTTATTAAATGACGCTTTTAACGTCAAGCATATGGCAAAACCCTAACGTTTTCACGCCAAAAAATGGGATTTAAAAATAGTGTTAATGTCATATGATAAACAGAATCTTACATTCGTGCTCCTGGTTTATTGAATTTATTAAACTCGTTGTGTAAAAGCCATACAATGCTCAGCAAGTCTCGCATTATATCACTTTTCCCCAACTCGTTTAATAAATTCAATAAAACATGAGCACTCATCTAATATCCTTGATGTGAATTGGGTCAGTACATGAGAGAGATTTAATTATCACATATGCTCAAAAGCCGCCAGTAAATAGCCATGACCACATATCCTATGGGGCTAGAGGTCTAAATTTTGGTTCAAGTCTTTATCTATGAGCCATACTTTGTGTAGACCAGCAGCGAAGGCTCTGGTGCATGTGCCAAAAGTAGCGAAATCTCATGTGTTGGCCCAATTTCTGAACATTAAGGCACAATTGCTGACTTACATACAGTATATATGAGAATAGGTATGTATGGTGATCAGTTTATGAGTCAGCTTGAGAGAGTTTCATAGTACGCAACCAGGCCACTGTGGGTGCGCCAGTGAATGGTATTTCGCTGCTGGGCCGATCATGGCCCGAAACTTACTTGGGCTGAGTTGGTACTTGTCTCAAAGGCTATCATTGAAGGCTCAGACAAGCCTGCACATTCTCGCTGTTTTGCCAGAGCCTTTACTGCTTGCATACACAAAGAAAAGAAGTAGTGAAAGTTTGGACAAAAAAACAAACAAACAAAAAACAGCCTCTCATCCTACAAGATAGCTAGCTGGGCATGCATGTTGAAAGAGTGATTTTATGGGTATGTGGTAAGTACCACTTTCTTACCCAATTTTTCATCAACTTACATCAGGGTTCGCACAGGCTTGAAAAGTACTTGAATATACAGGACTGTCTTGAAAAGTCCTTGAAAATTAAATTTGCCTTGAAAAGCACTTGAAAAACACTCAAAGGCCTTAAAAAGTCCTTGAATTTTACCCTTAACAGGAGGATTCAACAGTATTTTTGGAGACCTTAATCAGTATTTTAGTCCGGTAGAAAACCAGAATGACCTGGAACTTGATTTTAAAGTTTTTTTCTTCACTGATTCTTGTTGTTCAGACATTGTACTTGATGAATCTAGCTGATGCCACTCTGGCATCATTGAGCGTTTTGAAATATTAAAGATGGCGTCCAAGATGGCCGCCAGTAAGGCCCCTAAGACGTATATGACCAACATACTCGATAATTTAAAAGAGCATTTTAATTTTCACTTTTTATGGATGTTTAGAGGCTAAATGATACAAACAATTAAAATGGAACATTGTTTTGATTAAGGAGGTTGAAATATTAAAGATGGCGTCCAAAATGGCCGTCAATTAGGCTCTGGTATTCAGTTTAATTTACTGTTGAGTCCTTATCCTTGCTTTATCTCCTTGTTATATCTTGATTTATATGTTTTAGGAGATGATGCATTGATAAGTTAGGGGTCTTTCATGCAAACCAAATATTTATGTGTCTTGATCCACATCTGAATTAAGGGTGAGGTTGGCGCCGTTAAACCGGTTTAAGCCCTCCAGTAAAATATTTTACTGACCGTTCCAAGGCGGTACTTCTTTTGTGGATCTTTTATGTTTTTGTTCTGTCTTGTGTTTGCTATGTTTTGTGCGCGTCTGTTTATATGTGCTTTGTGGTCACCTGCTGGGAAAGGGCTGACCTCTTGGCTCTCGTTTGTGGTGTCTTCTGTGAGTTTGTCACTTTCCCATTGGTATCCTGGGTCAGGTGTGGTACTTGATTGTATCGATTCCTGATCTTTGCAACCTTATTACTCTGAAGACCTATTTGACCAGCATACTCAACAAAATCAATTTAATTTGATTTTTATGGATGTTGGAGGTTAAACAAATGATGCTATCGATTAAAATGGAAAATTTGTTTGATTCTCAGAGATGAAATATTAAAGATGGCGTCCAAAATAGCGTCTAAGATGGCCACCAGTAAGGCTCTTAAGACCTATCTGACAAAAAAACTTGATAAAAGCATTTAATTATGACTTTTTATGGATGTTTAGAGGCCTGATGATTCAAATGATTAAAATGGAAAATTGGTTTGGTTCAGAAGGTTCAAAATTTTAAGATGGTGTTCAAGATGGCCGCCATTTTAAAGCAAAATTCAACATGACCGCGGTTATTAACTATTTTTCGATAGTTTTCAACAGTGGTTGTATTGGAGAATTTGACTGGCATACTGTTGTTGTTTTCTGCGTTTTGAAATATTTAAGATGACTTCCAAGATGGCAGCAATCACAGAGAGAGGAATCACATGGTTTTTGCTATGATACACTGCACGGAAAAAAATAACAGACATATACTTTTCGTTTTGTTAATTTTGTCTTTTTTTTTGTATTTATATTCACCAATCCATACACCACTTTCCAGACCACATTTGGCTAGATCTGATAATACCATAACATCATAGTTCCTACTTTGGGAAAACACTCTGTCCAAAAGATGAAGAGATAAATGCTAGAATATACTGAACGGACGATATAACTGAAAACATTGTGGTTGGGTATGAGCATAGGGACATAACTGCAGGTCTGAGGCAAGTGTTACAGATATACCTGCTGATTCAGCCCCCACAACTACAGATGTGCTTGGAAGCCAGTTGCACTGAAGGGCCGCAGGTTGGAGCCTCACCGGCGTGACTGCGTGGTGGTCCTTGAGCAAGACACATTTATCCTAGCTTAGTACTGGTTCGACCATGGAAGACCCGTCCCTATATAACTGAAAGATTGTTGATTGCACGTAAAGAATCAGATCAAACATACAAACAAAAACAAGCCAGTTGCAACTTATTCAAACACATATGCTGGAAAGATGCATGCTGGTAGAGTGCAATTGTAACCAACATGCCTGCTGTTTAATAGCAGAGTTTAAAGAGACCTGAGCACTGAAGCAGGCCTTCTAGCCTCGTGAAGCTGTTATAGAAAAAAACTCGCTTGGTTTCAGACATGTGTGCTGGTCCTGTGCCACATAATAAAACATGCGTAATGTGAAATATGTCTGTGTCCCTGTGGCAGTGATGACTGTGCTGATGGTCTAGTGCAAGTAGAACAGACATGCACACTGGTCGGGTGCAACTTAAACAGACATGCCTGCTGCTCCAGTGCAACAGTGCCCAGCATTCCTGTTAGTCAGGTGCATTTACAACATACATTATTGGTAGTGTGATGTAACCTATACAGATGACCGCTGTCCCTGTGTCTCAATAACAAGCTGGTTCACTACCATATAATTAAACACGTGTGATGGTAAGGATGTCTGATGTGATGACCTGGTGGCAATACATGGCTGCTGTTTGGTAAAACTTCAACAGATATGCCTGCAGACTTGGTACCATTCAATCAGATATACATCCAGGTCCATAGAAAATCAAAGAGAAAACTTACTAGACTGATGCCCGTCTTTCAGACATGCCAACTAACAGTGTGAAACTTTATTAGGGAAGACTGTTGTCTGGTCGAGTGCCACTCCAGAGAGTTGCTACGCTGTTGCAGCTGCAACATATATGCCAGCTGGCCAAGTGTATTTACCGCTGCTGTTCAAATATGCCTACTGGTTCAGTGCTGCTGCAAAATGGATGCTTGCTGGGTCCTTGCCACTCAATCCTGCATATTAGCTGGTGTTTTTCGTCTCTATCTGCCATACCTGTTGGTATGGTTTCTCACTAACATCCATGCATGCTGGTGTGATGCCTCACTATAGGCCGGCCACACCTTCTGATTTGGTGCCTCAATATTAGCCCTGCTGTGCTGGTGTGGTGCCTCAGTATAGGCCATGCCTTCTGGTGTGGTGCCTCACTACAGGCAGTGCCTTTTGGTGTGGTACCTCACTATCAGACATACCTGCTGGTGTGTTGCCTCACTGTAGGTCATGCCTTCTGTCGTGGTGCCTCATTATCAACCATGCCTATTGGTGTATTGCCTCACTATAGGCCATGCCCTCTGGTGCGGTGCCTCATCATCAACCATGCCTGTTGGTGTGGTTCCTCACTATAGACCATGCCAACATAGACCATGCCTGTTGGCATGGTATCTCACTATATGCCATGTCTTCTGGTCAATTGCCATTGCAATCAACATTTTACTGGTCGAGAGGCGGTTACAAGGCTGGTGCTACCTGTACAGAGGTACCATTATATCAGACATGTCTGATGATCCTATGCCACTCACAGATATGCCTGCTTTTACAATGTAACTATATCAGACATGCATGCTTGGTTCATGAATTCATCTACGCATGTTTGTAAAGTGCTGCTCTATCAAGCAAGATGTCTGGTCTGTTACAAATCCATCAGACATGCCTACAGGTAGGATGCTGCTCCCACAGGGTTGTAAAACTTGTTGGGTACCATCCTGGACGCCATCTTGAATATATCAAATTCTGAATGATGTATTAATAGCATCACTGGGATGTTACAAGGGTAATGTTTGTAGTTCAAAAATCAGTAAAATAAAATTTTAAATGCAAATTCTTGGAGCTTACTAGTCTCAGGGAAGATTTTCTTATATATTTTGTTATAAACTTCCATCTTGGCGGCCATCTTGTCCGCATTCGTTTCCTACGTTTTATTTGGTTACAAGCTAAGTGTCTACAATTAGATTCCAACTTCATAGCATACAATTAAAGAAAGAAAATGGGTTTGAGACATATTTTCCATATCACACAATATTTCACTTATAATAGGCTTCCATCTTGGACGCCATCTTGGATATATCGAAATGCTCAATGATGCCAGAGTGGCATCACTCGGATTTTTCAAGGACAATGTATGTACTACCAGAATCAACAAAGAAAAAAACTTTAAAATCAAGATCCAGGTCCTCCTAAAATTCGCCGAAATTCTGCGGGACTATTAGTTGTTGTGCCTTTATTTGGTGCAGCATATGCTGCACCAAATAAAGGCACCACAATTTTATATTAATTATCTTAAACTAATATCTTTGATAATGGACTCTAGCATTTCAGAAATAGAATTTTAACATGTAAATCAGTATTTTTCTTAAGTTTACAGTCCTTGAAAACAGTAGGAAAGTCTTAGAAGTCCTTGAAAAGTCCTTGAATTTTACACAATCTTGCCTGTATCAACCCTGGACATAAAATATCAAGTAGCAACATACAAATACATGCTGAACTACTGCAATGGCATTTCTAACTGGGATAAATTATCTGCTTATTTGTGTCACCAACTGAAATTTTTGTTGTTCAATATGCCCTGAATCTTGATGGAGTATATATATATTCTTCATACTGTATGTTGACCGGCAGGTGTGTCTTACTGCTCAATGTGTTCAAACTCTCATGCACGGTGATTTTTTAGATTTCACATGTTATATCGTACTGAAAACAATATTTTCAGTCTGACATAACTGTCTATATTTGGAAGAGAAAAAGAAACAATTTTAGTCAATTTATTTCAAAAGATTTTGGCAAGTTGATATTTTACTAAAAACTACAACACACAGTAAACCTTATTGCACTCAGATTGGCGGAAACTCCAGAGTTTGGGCCAATCTGAGTGGATTAGGGTCTATTTCATATTTGTTTAAGCTGCACCATTTTGTTAATAGACACATTGTTATAATCATGACAAAGACAAAACGTATTGTTTTAGTGGTTGAATGAATGCAAGCTAAACAGGTCATGGGAATCTTAGAAAATCAGGGGTTTATGTAGCACTAAACAGGCCTTTAGTTAAGAGTGCGTACCAAAACTATAATTTTCTTATTTCTCAACCAAAACATATGTTGTGGGTACTCAAAAGAACCCTCTCAAAGAGCTTGCAATGACAAGTAGAGTGGAAATAGTGGTGATCCTATTTCTACATTTTTCAAAATATGATATATCCGGGTTTTGCATGGTAAGAATTAGAGATCTTACTGTCATACATAATCATAGGTACATGTATATGATTATGATTAATTCATATCTTACTTCCAATCTCTTGTATGAGCTGCGTCATGTGGTTTCCAATAATGTGGCATTTTGATATGCTCATCAGACTGCGCCTATGCGCATGCAGATCTGAGCCTTTGCTGGTCGCACATTCTACATTGTTGGAAATCTCATGCCATGGCTCATATCTCAATCAGATTAGAGAGAAATGCAGATATTGTTTTTCTTATTTAAAAAAAAAAAACAACAACAATGTGAGCACAGCAAAAACGTATTCATGGATGATAACTTATTCAAACCTCTATTTCCAAGATTCCCTGAGACCTGGTAAAAGGAACCAATCTCATGTTAAGGATGTTGTGATGTTTTAGTTTCTCTGTATATGTAGATATTAATATAATATATATACTGTTGTAAATGAGAAGTTTTGTTTGTTGTACATATTGATATAACTCTTCTTGCTAGTGGTGACTTTTGTCGTCTACTGATAACCTTTGTTCTGTCATCATTATCTGTATCCAAACCGTTTGACACTTTGATAGTGTTCCTGAAAGAATTTTTTTTAAAAAGTTAATTTCGAAAAAAAAAGTCAACAGATTACAACAAAAGAATGAAAAATCAACACCATCATGCTAAAAATAAAAATTTCATTTCAATTAAGCCAATAGGGTTAGAGCCTCACCGGCATCACTGCGTTGTGGTCCTTGAGCAAGACACATTTATCCTAGCTTAGTACTGGTTCAACCCAGGAAGACCAGTCCCTGTTAACTGAAAGATTTTTGATGGGACGTAAAGAATCAAATCAAACAAACAAACAAACAAAATTAAGCCAATAGTAGGGGGCTTCCAGTTTAGTACTATACGTCTCATCCACCAGCAATTGTTTCAAGCAACATCTAAACTACTGTGAAGATTTTCACCAAACTAGATTTTCACCAAACTTCACAGAAATGAATCTTTGGTGCTACTCAGACTACTCTTTTCAAGATGTCAATTTATTTGGAATTCTCTCTGCAACTGAAAAGATTTTATTAAGATTTATTGTCAAATTTTAAGTACTATGACACAAATAATTTTTGAGTGACAATCTGCCATGATTTTTCAAATTATTCTGAAATTTTATTTAAAAATCCTATTGCCACCAGGGGTGAAGCTGATTTTTCCTTATCATGTATAGGGAAAATATTCCTGTCAAGAACTACTGGTTGGGCCTTAAGGTGCCAGTATCAAAATTGTTCAAAGAATGCTGTTCCAATGAAAAGAAAAAATAAGTAAGACCTTTAAACACATTTTTTTCCAAACTGACAGGAAATAAGTGCGCACAATTGTTTTCCACGTTGCCGACTGCTTGGGTTAATTAAATTGTTCCATTATACTGAATAAAATGGCTGCAAGAGATAAAAATAGGATACATCCTTTAATGACATAGCCAAGATGGCTGGCCAGATTTCAAACGAGTTCTTGCTCCTTTTTATGACTTCTACATCTTCTGAACCAACAAATAGTTGCCGGAATTAAAAGAGACCAACACTTTCCTTGTTAGCAGTGACATTTGTAGTCTGCTGATAACCTTTTCAAACAGTTTGGACCCATGTCTGGACCCAAACTGTTTGACACTAATAGTGTTCCTGAAAGATTGTTTTGGAAACATTTTTTTTAAAAGTCAACAGACGCCAACATAAGCATGATAAATTACCCAGCATGCAAATAGCTATGGTAAGTGATCAAGGTTTATCATAACCCTCTTGATTCCATGTAGTGCTTTGTGGCAAACATCTCGCTGGCTTCGAGTTTTTCGTGAAATTTCTACTGCTCATAAAAGCTAAAATGTTGCAAAATAAAAACTTGCTTTCAAACTCACATGTTATCAACAATTGTTGGCATTTTGAGCAAGATAAATTTCATGCTCAGTTGAGTTAAGCATTAAGAAAGTATTATATCCTTAGGGCCTGAATGCTTTGCATATTATTCCATCAGTATTACCTGTGTAGAACAGCCACTCAAAAATAGACAAAGCAAGATCTTCATGACAAATGGTAGCTCATGAAGGTCAAAAGTATTGCGGAATGCTCCATTCTGCAATACTTATGATGTACATTAAGGGATAATTGGTCTTGAAAACCAATTTTTCGTATTTTTTTAGATTGTCTGTTTTACACAGGTTTTACTGAATTATACATGTCTTGCTGGCTTATCTACATTATTCTGTCAGCTTACTTGCTTTGAACATTCAGGTATGTTACTTGACTGTATCAATTCCTGATCTTTGCCTTCCTCTCTGCTTTGATATTGGAGAATTTTTGTTTGTTTGGTTTGATTCTTTACATCTCCATAAACAGCTATGTCATGTCAAGATGGTCAATTCACCTAACCACACCTTTTCCCAGGCAAGTTTGACTAAGCTGTTAACCAGTACTTGGTGCACATACTTTTGCTTGTAACTGACAACAACCCTTCTTGAATCAGCGGAAGGAGGAGAATGATTGTAGACATTATTTCATGATCAATCTCCATGAAAATATGGGACCAGGCAGGGATCGAACTTACGACCCATGGATCTGCAGGCCGACTCACTACCCACTGAGCTTCAGGGCCGGGTAAATTGGAGATTGGACATGTGTATGTATAGCTGACTTTGTTTTAACAACAACAGATTCTAGGGCGAAGATTTGGTGCAGGTAAAATGCATTTAAGCTCCCGTGGTGCCACAGGCTGCTGTCCGTTCTAAGGCGGTGGCTAGTCTGTTGTTGTTGATCTATTGTTTAATATACTTCCTATTGTTTGAGGGAGTTCTGTGTTTGTCTTTGTTTTGTTATGCATTACTTTGTATCCATTCTAGTTTTGCAATCATCTTGAGGAGGAAGAGAAAGCTGGTTGTTTTGCTGTTATTGTCTTACAGCTGTATTGTTACTATAAATATTCAGTGGCTCTTCCTCACGGTGCCGTGGGTTGGTCTGCAGTGTGTGATTGTGGAATTTCCTGATTAAACTCGCTTACTTTTTGGTATTGGAGATAAGACATGTGAATATTCAGCTGACTTGGTATTAGATATTGGACATGCATATATAAAGCTTACTTGGTATTGGAGATTGGACATGCGTATGTATAGCTGACTTGGTATTGAAGATTGGACATATGCCTGTATAGCTGACTTGGTATTGAAGATTGGACATATGCCTGTATAGCTGACTTGGTATTGAAGATTGGACATGTGCCTGTATAGCTGACTTGGTATTGAATATTGGACATGTGCCTGTATAGCTGACTTGGTATTGAAGATTGGACATATGCCAGTATAGCTGACTTGGTATTGGATAATGGACATGTGCCTGTATAGCGGACTTGGTATTGGAGATTGGACATATGCCTGTATAGCTGACTTGGTATTGAAGATTGGACATATGCCTGTATAGCTGACTTGGTATTGAAGATTGGACATATGCCTGTATAGCTGACTTGGTATTGAATATTGGACATATGCCTGTATAGCTGACTTGGTATTGAAGATAGGACATGTGCCTGTATAGCTGACTTGGTATTGAAGATTGGACATGTGCCTGTATAGCTGACTTGGTATTGAAGATTGGACATATGCCTGTATAGCTGACTTGGTATTGAAGATTGGACATATGCCTGTATAGCTGACTTGGTATTGAAGATTGGACATATGCCTGTATAGCTGACTTGGTATTGAAGATAGGACATATGCCTGTATAGCTGACTTGGTATTGAAGATTGGACATATGCCTGTATAGCTGACTTGGTATTGGATAATGGACATGTGCCTGTATCAGCGGACTTGATGTTGGAGATTGTACATATGCCTGTATAGCTGACTTGGTATTGAAGATTGGGCATATGCCTGTACAGCTGACTTGGTATTGAAGATTTGACATGTGAATGTTCAGCTGACTTGGTATTAGATATTTGACATGCATATGTATAGCTGACTTGGTTTTGGAGATTGGACATATGCCTGTATAGCTGACTTGGTATTGAAGATTGGACATATGCCTGTATAGCTGACTTGGTATTGAAGATTGGACATGTGCCTGTATAGCTGACTTGGTATTGAATATTGGACATGTGCCTGTATAGCTGACTTGGTATTGAAGATTGGACATATGCCAGTATAGCTGACTTGGTATTGGATAATGGACATGTGCCTGTATAGCGGACTTGGTATTGGAGATTGGACATATGCCTGTATAGCTGACTTGGTATTGAAGATTGGACATATGCCTGTATAGCTGACTTGGTATTGAAGATTGGACATATGCCTGTATAGCTGACTTGGTATTGAATATTGGACATATGCCTGTATAGCTGACTTGGTATTGAAGATAGGACATGTGCCTGTATAGCTGACTTGGTATTGAAGATTGGACATGTGCCTGTATAGCTGACTTGGTATTGAAGATTGGACATATGCCTGTATAGCTGACTTGGTATTGAAGATTGGACATATGCCTGTATAGCTGACTTGGTATTGAAGATTGGACATATGCCTGTATAGCTGACTTGGTATTGAAGATAGGACATATGCCTGTATAGCTGACTTGGTATTGAAGATTGGACATATGCCTGTATAGCTGACTTGGTATTGGATAATGGACATGTGCCTGTATCAGCGGACTTGATGTTGGAGATTGTACATATGCCTGTATAGCTGACTTGGTATTGAAGATTGGGCATATGCCTGTACAGCTGACTTGGTATTGAAGATTTGACATGTGAATGTTCAGCTGACTTGGTATTAGATATTTGACATGCATATGTATAGCTGACTTGGTTTTGGAGATTGGACATGCGTATGTATAGCTGATTTGGTATTGGAGATTGGACATGCGCCTGTATAGCTGACTTGGTTTTGAAAATTGGACATGTAGTCAGGAAGGGACCATCAACTTGACCATAGAACTTAATTTGGCGCAGTCAAGGGGGCGTCAACTAGACCAGAGCATTCAGTTTGCTGTAGTCAGGGAGGAGGCATATACATGAAGGATACATCAACTTGACAATGACATTCAGTTTGACGTATTTAGGAATGGGACATCAACTGGGATAAGGCATTCAGTTTGACGTAGTTTGGAAGGGTGTATCAAATGGACCACAGAATTAAGTTTTGACACAGTAAGTAAGGGGCATCAACTGGACCATAGAATTCATTTTGACGTAGTGTGGAAGGGGGCATCAACTGGACCATGACATTCAGTTTGACATAATCAGTAAGGGTGCATCAACTGAACCATTGTAGTCAGTTCGACATAGTCAGGAAGGGTGCATCAAATGGTCTTTAGCATTCAGTTTGACATAGTCAATAAGGGGACATCAACTGGACAAATGCATACAGTTTGACGTAGTCAGGAAGGGTGCATCAACTGGTCCATATCATTTAGTATGACGTAGTCAGTAAGGGTACATCAACTGAACCATGGCATTCAGTTTGACATAGCCAGTAAGGGAGTATGAACTGGACCATTCCATTTCAGATTGTCGTTGTCAGGAAGGGTGCGCCAACTGGCCCATAGCATTCAGTTGGACGTAGTCAGGAAGGGTGTATTAACTTGTCTATAGCATTTGGTTTGACGTAGTCAGTAAGGGTACATCAACTGGACTATGGCATTCAGTTTGACATAGTAAGGGTGCATGAACTGGACCATTGCATTCAGTTTGACGTAGTCAGTAAGGGTGCATCAACTGGACCATACCATTCAGTTTGGCGTATTCAGGAAGGAGGCTCAACTTAACCATGGCATTCTGTTTGGCATAGTCAGGAAGGGTGCATCAACTGGACTATGGCATTCAATTTGACATAGTAAGGATGTATGAACTGGACCATTGCATTCAGTTGGACGTAGTCAGGAAGGGTGCATCAACTGGACCATAGCATTCAATTTGACATAGTCAGGAAGGGTGCATTAACTTGTCCATTGCATTCAGTTTGATGCAGTAAGTGGACATCAACTGGACTTGACGCAGTCAGGAAGTGGCATCAACTGGATCATACCATTCATTTTGGCGATTTCTGGAAGGAGGCTTCAACTTAACCATGGTATTCAGTTTGGCATAGTAAGGAAGGGGGTTTCAACTTAACCATGGTATTCAGTTTGACGTAGACATGAAGGGGTATCGAATGGTTCATAGCATTCAGTTTGGCGTAGTCAGGAAGGGGGCTTCAACTTAACCATAGTATTCAGTTTTGCGTAGTCCGGAAGGGCTATCAACCGGACCATTGCATTCAGTTGGACGTAGTCCGTTTTTTTTTTTTTTTTTTTTTTTTTTTTTTTGGGGGGGGGGGGCATCAACTAGAGAAGGTGGCGTCATCTGTGACATAGCATTCAGTTTGGCGTAGTCGGGAATTGGCATCATTCGGACCGAAATATTAAAATTGATATAGTCAGGAAGGTGGCAGCAACTGGACCATGACATTCAGATTGGCGTTGCCTCGAAGCACTGTGGCATGACTTGCTAAAAACGATTTCAGAAATGCGTGATTTTTGGACAATGTAATCGCGTGATTGCTACAAGTGAAGAAGGGTTTACCTGGATCAAGATATACCAGTCTGCTTGGATGTTACACTTTGCTCTAGTTGTCAGTCCTTACGTTTGAATGAAGTCATTCTAGGTGGGCGGGGGATGGTGGTTGAGGCGGGGTTGAGGAACTCTGACTTTTATTTCAGGAGAACAAGGGGTGTATTTGATGAAGAACAGAGGATATGGCTGTATCAACTGATAGAGTGATTACCTATCATTTCTGTTTTAGAGCCTTATAAGAAAGAACAACAACACAATTTTACATCTTAGAGTGTTCATTTTCACAACCAGAAATAAATTCATCATAATAAATATGCATGCTTTCGTAATGATATTCTATCCTGGTAGACCTATTGTGTGAATATATGCCAAAGGATCTTGTCAAAATCAATATGGCAAAAAGATTGTCATCCAATATATGTATTTCCAGCACTCACTTCCGATTGTTGATTTTAACTGAGCGTTTCATTTGAAGCCTAGTGAAGAGGTTGCAGGGAAACTGATGTGTTAAACATTTAGGCTAGTACATGAGATTTTGGTATGTATCGCATCGGCCAGCAGCGAAAGGCTCAACAAGCCTGCACATAAACACAGTCTCACCAGAGCCTTCGCTTCCCATATACATGAAGTATGGAAGTAGAGGAACAAAGCTTAGGCGTTTAAAGGAGGCTTTTGTGCATATGTGATAAGTACCAGAATCTCTTGTTCTGGCCCATTTCATCAAATAAACCTACATTTGTATTGTATCCATGGTATAAAACGTCATGCCTTGATGGAAGGCAGAATAATGGAACATGGTTGCTAACGATGTTGTGGTCGATTGAAAAAGGTACTATATTAACACCCTAGAGTAAGAACTTAGCACTACAAAAACATATGAGGATTACAGGCTTGATGAGACGTCTATCGTTGATAGACATCGATGCCATATGGCAGCTAAGTTTGGGGTGTTTGTTAATGAGGACCATAGCAAGCTTCGAACGATATACTGGTTACCTAAACTTCATAAACGGCCCTATAAGTCGCGTTTTATTGCTAATTCTAGTTCATGTACAACTACCGAGGTGTCTATTCTTTTGACTTCTTGCCTCACTGCGATTGAAAACCATGTCATTAAATATTGCACAACACTTTATGAAAGAATGGTAAAAATTTATTTTTGTCTATTAAAAATTCAGGTGAAATTCTTAATACACTAAAGTCTAGAGGTTTTCTAGCATCTAGTTTGTTTACATATAATTTCTCTACTCTCTATACTACATTGCCTCATAATCTAATCAAAGAAAAACTAACAGAATTAATTGGACAAATGTTTCTAAGGCGGTGGTTCTGTTGTTGATGACTTGTTGTTTATTGTTACTCCCATTGTGGGATTCTGCAATTGATCTATGTTTTGTTGTATGCTACTTCAGGTCTCTTCTAGTTTTGCAATCATCTTGATGGGGAAGAGAGGGCTGGTTGCTTTGCTTGGTTTGTCTTCCTGGTGTCTCGTGATTGGTGTGTGACTCTTCCTCGCGGTGCCATGGGTTTGTCTGCAGTTCGTGATTGTGGTATTTCCTGATCATACTCACTATTTTGCGTTTGTACCCAAATCCCAGAAGCTTCAATTAACAAACTATTTTCAGACTTAGGTTTCCTCAACTAAGCTTGTGCTTGGTATAACGTGTGTAAAAGTAAGACAGAGGACAAAGATCAGGAATTGATACAATCAAGTAACACCCCTGACCCAGGATACCACATGGGAAAGTAAAATAAAACACAATTTAAAGCTGCATAGTCTGTAACTTTTGATCTTTTAATTTTAGAACTAATGTTTCTATTTTTCAAGAACACAGTAAAAAAACTAAAATTCAGGTATACATTTTACCAATTTCGTAAATCTTAACAAGTTATCAGTATCGAAACAACAGCATTTATATTAAAACTAACTGTCTATAATTATTGGAGGGACGCAAATAATTATCGACACGAGTAAAACACACCTGTTTTATATGATAATTCACTTTTCCGTGCAGTTTTCCGCTCTAGTGAACAGATTTATTGTGAAAACATAACTTAATTCAGCTTTTACAAATGATTTAAAAAGAAAAGAAAATTTTTCGAAAAATGTTCATAGTTACAGAGTATGCAGCTTTAACACCACAAACGAATCCCCCTTTGGTTTACACATATTTAATTCAATAGATACAAAAGATATACAGAATACAATGGGTTAGAACGAAAGCAAAATGCTTATAGAGTTCTTTTCCTGATGAGAGTGACAATGTAATGTATATGGCGATATTATATATGGATATGTCAAAACAAATATACAATGTGATGTTATAAACATGAAAAGAGAACAATTACGAAAACCAAATAAAGAAGAAAAAACATCTAGACAAACAAACAAACAAAGAAGAAAAAAACTTCATGAAATAATTTAGATTGTATTATTTTGCTGAATGCTTTAAGGATGGGAGGGTGCACAGATTTAAGAACGACCTGGTAAGACATTGTTTTAAATCCTACTATCATCATCGCCTTTTCAGGTTAACATACAATTTTTTAAATGAAAGCATTATTTGTAATGTAAAGTGTATGTCAAAAAGTTAGTATGATCAGGAGATACCACAATCACAAACTGCAGACCAACCTACGGCACCGTGAGGAAGAGCTACAGGATATTTACAGTAACAAGACATCCAAAAGACAATAAAAGCAAAGCAACCAGCTCTCTCTTCCTCGTCAAGATGATTGTAAACTTGAAAGGACACAAAATAATGCATAGCAAAACAAAGACCAACACAGAACCCCCACACAATGTGAGGTACATAAAACAATAAATCAACAACAACAGAACCACCGTCTTAGAACAGACAACAGCAGAAAAGGGCTCATGACTCACAGATAGTCAGAGCTAAAGAAAACCGAGTTGAGCTACAGTGGGCCCAGGCAAGGCAAGCATCAGGCACCAACCAATGGATTAAAGCTTTATTCCAGGGCCGTCATTGAGTCTGAGGCCAGACCCACCATCTTGTAATTAAAGAGGAAACCATAGCTATAGACTGTGATTGGGTTTACAACCAGGCATGCTGACTGCTGCATGATATCCATGTTGTATCTCACTCTTTTATAACGTTTAATTTAAAAAAAATTATCACTAAATCTAGGCTTTCCAACAATTCTTTTAAATTCATAAACTAAATTACCATAAAATACAGGTTCCAATATGCCTTGTTGCAGAAGAGTTTTTAAACAAATATTGTATTTTAACAATCAACTCTATGTCTGTAATAAAATTAAGAAACAACTTTACGAATTTATGGTATCGATAACCTTGTTTTCATAACTTAGAATTCAAAAATTGGTTTCTGTTGTTGAAGTCATTAACAATAGAACATACTCTCGCAAAACGAAATAAGTTGTGAAATGTATAAACCATATAGAAAGGGGAGTGAGGAACATCTCCATCAAGAAATGGAAACATAACTATTTCAGAATTAAAATCATCCCGTTTATAATAATTTTTAGATGAAACTATGCCATTAGTAATGGACAAGTCCAAATCTAAAAAGGGGGTGTCAGTTTGCTGTGGGTTGGTCTGCAGTATGTGATTGTGGTATTTCCTGATCATACTTACTTACTTTTTCAGTATCTGAGAAATTAGCCTTATTTAAATGGAGTTCAGTGGGATATATCTGACTTACCATTTGTTCAAAATAAGGATTATCAATATTAAGCAAGTCATCTAGATATCTAGAGGTAGAGTTAAATGTTTCAACAACATCTGCTTGATTATTGTCAGATAGAGACAACATGAAGTCTCTCTCATAACAAAACAAAAACAAATCTGCAACAAGAGGAGCACAATTAGTACCCATAAGAATACCTACGATTTGTCTATACAATTTTGAGCCAAATCTTATAAATATATTGTCCAAACAATAATGGAGAGCATCACAAACATTCTGACATGACCACAATGTAATTCTTATAGGTTGTTCAGAAGTAAAAAATGTGCGTTCCTCATTACACGCCAAATAAAGTGAGCCCTATCTGTTAAAAGTTGTTCAATTAATTCAGGTAGTTTTTCTTTGGTTAGATTATGAGGCAACTTAGTATAGAGAGTAGAGAAATCATATGTAGACATACTAGATGCTTTATGAAAAATGTGACTTTTTGAAATGTCACAGCATCGTCTGTGCAAGAAGTACCGGTCATTTTAGATGAAATGACCTGCAGAGTCTTGGCAAAGCCTTGGCTTATTTATAGAAGCATGCATTTTGTATAACAGATTCTTACTTTCAAAACTAGCTTAAAAATGTAAGGTGACCATATAGACCATTTTGTTTAGTGTTCATAACACAGCAGCTTGAACGAGCCTAATAACATTTGTAAAAGTTTCCACATTAGGGGGTCTGACAATAAGAAAACAATTTTTAGCTGTGGATAAAGAAAGCAGCTATTTCAACATGTAATTGATATTGAAGTGCATGTTTTTTCTTGATAAAGACCTCTGGTCGAAATATTGAATTAAGAGTAAAATTATCATATGTGTATTTCAACATCGGTTGACAGTCTCGAAGGTATGGAGGCTTCCTAACTAGTTCAATGTATAATCACAGGGAAACAATCAAATCAAATTAACATACTTTGATGGCTCATGACTCACAGATAGTCAGAGCTAAAGAAAACCTCAAGTTGAGCTACCGTAGGCCCAGCCAGGCACCAACCAACGGATTAAAGCTTTACGTCAGGACCGTCATTAAGTTTGAGGCCTGATCCACCGTTGTGCAATTAAAGAGGAAACCATAGCTATCAACCGTGATTGGGTTCACAACCAGGCATGCAGACTGTCGCATGTCCCACTATTTTATAACGTTCAATAATCTTAAAGTCAGGTAGGCCTATAACTGCATACGCTCAACCCAAGCAGCCATTTGAAATCTGGCAGATAGACCTCATTGGTCCCCTCCACCTCACATATGTGTTGACCTGCATAGACATGTTAAACGTTCCGTTAGCAAATTAGGACACAATATCCGTTGCCTCAGCTTTAACACAGGTTTTTACCAAATATGGAGCGTGTCAAACTTTGATATCTTGCCTGGGTTCAGAGAATAGGCATATTAACAAATGCACTAAAGAGGTATGTCGCCAACTGCATAATCATCAAGAGTCCACGCCTTCTTTTGGGTATGTGTGAAAGATCGCACAAAGCATATAAAATTGGCTGAACAATAATGACTCCATATGATCCCATATGTGAACAGCAAAAGCAACAATTGGCTAGATGTTCTACCAAGTATCACATTTTCTTCAATCAGTATGCCA
Source organism: Loripinus fragilis (assembly GCA_964019695.1). Taxonomy (NCBI): domain Eukaryota; kingdom Metazoa; phylum Mollusca; class Bivalvia; order Lucinida; family Lucinidae; genus Loripinus; species Loripinus fragilis. The sequence goes on from OZ026523.1 coordinate 93,386,479, forward strand.
ATACATCAACAGGGCAGGCTATACGCACCTCATGAAATTGTATTTGGACATTGACCGCATTATACCAATGAAAACTAGGTAGGCTATCATACGCACCGAGGTAACTGTTTCAAAGCACCGCACTGTATAATTGCACTGTACGTAGAACTTGATCGTTTCTAAAGTTCTAAACTGTGTTTGTCATCACTGCTCGAGTATCTTTTCAACTTATTTTTTATGTCATTTACTGTTTTATATGTTTACCATTTGTAACCATTTATTGTAAACGTTTTTCTTGCAAATAAATCATTGTCAAAAGGCCTCTTGGCTCCCGTTTGTGGTGTCTAACTGGGAGTTTATCACTTTCCCATTGGTATCCTGGGTCAGGTGTGGTACTTGAATGTATCGATTCTTGATCTTTGCACCCTTACTTACTATACATGAGGGTCTGGATGGGTATAATGATTAGTGAATAATGACCCTTTTTTTATAATGAATAGTGAATAAATAGCAAAAAAATAATGAATAGTGAATAATGAGGGCCTAAAAAATAATGAAAATCCTATTTTTGTTAATGAAGTGAAGAAAAAATAATGAATAGTGAATAATCAGATTTCTTTGTCACCTTTCATGCTTTTAATGAATAATTGGTCTTATTTTAAAATTTTAATGAGATGAATAATGGGCTAAATTTTTAATAAATAGTGAATACCAGACCTTCCCCCCCATCCAAACCCTCATATATCGCAGTTCTAGCCTAATAGCTCGTGAGCTAATGGTGTCTATCTATCTATCTTCATATTCTGCCATACGCCCTCGCGGACATTTTAGGCAGTTGCGCGCTGTCGAGCAATGTTAGTAGAAAAAGAAAAAAGAATAAAAGCATGATAGTTAAGGGGAATAAAAGATGATAGGTTAAAAACAGTGAAGATGAGATTAAAATCAGGTTAAAAACAACAGTGTCAGGATCTAGGGTTTTGAGTACAGTGACCTTGAAGGCTTCAAGGTCTTGCAAACTAACAACAGACTCTGGCAGGGCATTCCACTGGACTATAGCCAGTGGAAAGAATGAATAGCCTACTTATAATAGTTCCTGTTTGTATGGATCTGACGAAATGTCATTGAGTGACAGTAACGGGACACTCTATGTGTATGCTGGACGTAATCTGGGAGGGGTACTGCCACAATTCCATGGATCATCTTGTAGAAGAGACAAAGGCGGGCATCCGCCCGTCTTTGCTCATGGGTTCTTCAACTGAGTTGGTCAAGCATAGATGTAACACTTGACCTGTAATCGTAATTACTGGTCGTCCAGCGTGCGGCCCTTCTTTGAATTTTTTTCAAGCTGAAGTGTTTTTTCCTTAGTGTAAGGATCCCAAATAGGGGCCGCATACTCCAGCTGAGGTCGGACAAGCGTGTTATAGGCGGTTTCTCTCACTTTTTGTTTTTTTTTATTTAATATTTCTCCGAATGTATCCCAAAGTTCTATTTGCATTTCCAGTAATTCGGCCAATGTGGGAGTTCCAAGATAGGCCACTGGAGATGTCAACCCCCAAGTACTTAGCGCTTGTGACAACTTCCAGGATCTGACCATGTAAAGTCTGCTTTTCATTAAAATATAAGACTGCATCTTGATCTGTATCTTTAAAGTATTTTAACCATAGTAGATCTAGACTCGGACCCAGTATGTCCGAGATCTAGATTTATGAACATCGGATAGAGTGAACGTTAAACCGCAGGATGGACGAACACAGTCATGTAACCCGGGGAAACCCAGATCTCAATGGGGAAATCCCAACTTTCAGATGCAGCTCTTTGTTTGGGTGGTTATTATAAATCATATACAACTTGGAGCAATGCAAAGATAAACTTTATTTGAATTGAAGTCTGATTCTGGTGGTAGTGGAACAAACTTGCAGTAGAAAAATTCTGTAATTGTGTGTTCTAATTTTAGCTCATTGCATTGCTGCACTATAATTTCATACGGGCACTTGATAGAAATCTCATTGCTGATTGGGTGAATTTCGATTAACACTGCAATTTTTACAATTGTAAATATCCTTTGTTACGTGTATTTTGATTGGATAAGACGATGTCGTTCATTTTTGGGTTGTCGAAGTATGTCCTTGTTAAGAACGTTTTCTTTCCGAATAAAGTCGAAAAAATGATAAAATAACAACAGCCGATCTCAATTTCTCAGGAAACAGATCTAATATAGCCAAAAATTAACCCGGTTTTCCAGAAGATACTGCAATTATCGAATAAAAAATAAACCAATCACATACGGCTTTGCATATCGATTGGTGTGCGTCCACACGATCTACATGATGTGAAGAATTAGCGGTGTGATCTACAAAGTCATTCTTTGAAATTTTGTCGATATTTCTCGCATTTAGACAGGTTAGTTTTACAGAAATCATTTTATGTGATGCTTATTGAGTTCAAAAGTGTCCTTTGGTGTATTTTATAGTAAACTTTGACCTGACCCACGGGGATATCGCACACAATTTCGTGTGCTTCTGTTTCGATTATTTTCACAAAAACTTGACCGAAATGGCGATCAAAGACAACATTTTTGAATAATTTAATTTTTGTGCTATGTGATTCAGCTTGAATTGTCGATGTTGAATGCAACCTAAATGAATATCATGTACGTTTAAAGTTGCTAAACTGGGAATTCCACGACACACACGTGCTTGTTCCAGAAATAAACAAATCTCCCGGGTTGTTCCTCATTGGGCTGCGAGTGCTCAAGTACGTAAGGGGCCGCAACGCTTTATCATTGTCACGCATCACTGATTTAACTGTCTTTGTGGTGTTTAGTGTGTTCAATACTGAATTGTGATCACAAAAAGTGCCACAAAGCCATGCATTTTGATAAAAGTTGTGAACATGAAAAGTTCAACATGAATGTAGGTCTAGTCTGTTTTGATATTCTATGTTATAGAATGTTATGTTATGTTAGAATTCTCTAATGAGATACAATGAACACAAGTGTGATGCTATTCTAACGTTTAATAATCAACAACTGTTCTGTAAGCCTGTGGAGAGAGCGTGGTGTATTAGTAGGCATGCGCATATCAATGTATCAAACACGTGATAGTGTAAACAATGCCTTATATGTAAAAGCAATATTAGAACATTTCCCTTCTTAAAAGAAAATAAAACAATTTTATATGTAGTTGCAAAACAGTTCAGCTTCCACAGATGGTCTGCTCTGGAACTACGTAGATCTAAACTAAGCAAAAACTCTGGATGGAAAACTCCATCGCTTTCAATTAAGTTTATGCCATAAAACATGTCAATTTAACTAGACAATTACACTTTGGCATTATTCAATTATAGTTCAGAGTTTATTTACTTTTTAACCCATTCATCGGTGCTGTAGCGCTGATTAGGTTTCACTTCTCGCCCAGAACGTGTGATATATGGCAAATTGCCTGCACTGCTATTGTTGTTTATATTTGATGGTGGAGGCAGTGGAGCCTGTTCATTAGAAATGGGACTTTCTGGCTGTGCTAATACAGTTGGGTGAAAATCTTGCACTTTCACGGGATCTCCCTTAGCTTTCATAAGGTGTTTTCTGTTACGACGATAAATAGCACCGTCGCTTGTCTGAACAGAATAGGATCTAGAGTCAATTTTTCGGATGACTCTCGCTGGTTTCCATATTTTGCCAAATTGAATACGGACCTGGTCATTTATGTTCAGAGAGGGTAATTGTCTTGCTGTCCGGTCATAATGTTTTTTCTGCAAGCTTTTTGAACGAAAGTAAGCTTTTTGAACAATTTTGGGGTCAACTGTTCGTGGTTGAAGAAGTTTATCAGTAATGGGTACGACTGATCTCGTTCGTCTTGACATCAACAGTTGTGCTGGGCTGAAACCGCACTCTAAAGGGGTATTACGGTATTCAAGAAACAGCAGATACGGATCTTGTTTGCTGTCCTTAGCTTTTCTGAGAAGTTTTTTGGCAAGACCTACAAGAACTTCACTATGACCATTTGACTTTGGGTGGAAAGGACTAGATGTCTGATGGATAAATCCCCAATCTCTAGCAAAGTCAGCAAAAGCTTGGCATGAGTACGAGGGCCCATTGTCTGTGATTAAGAGTTGACATATGCCATTTCGAGCCATGTGAACTTTTAATTTTTGAATGACGGTTTCGGCGCGCATGTCTGGCAAAAAATCAATTTCGAAAAATCTACTATAGTAGCATGACGTTAAAAGGTAATTCTTTCCTTCAAACGTGAATATGTCAGAGCCTAGCTTTTGATATGGCCCTTGCGGTACGTCATGCGATATTAACGGTTCTTTCGCGTTTGAGTCTCTGTGCCTGAGACAGATTTCGCAACTCAAAACATAGTCTGTGATTGCCTTGGTCATGCCAGGCCAAAATATGCTATCTTTTGCGCGTTCTAATGTCTTTGTCACTCCTAAGTGACCTGTGTGAATTTGATTCAGCATTTCTGCACGTAGTGACTTTGGAATTACAATTTTCTGACCTCGAAAAATTAAACCTTTTTCAAACGATAGTTCATCGCGGTGGTTCCAGTACTCAAGAATTAATTGATCGCAGTCAGATCGGGTTTCCGGCCAACCTTTCAAAATGACATTTTGCAATGTTTGCATTTGTCGATCATGCTCAATTTCGGTTTGGATCGTTTTCAACCTTTTATCGGTGATAAAAAGTTGCTGCAATACTGTGTGTACATGCAAATCCAGGCCAGTCACCAAATTTGGATATGTGTCTGGTAAAGACGCACGTGATAAAAAGTCACTTACAGGGATGTCTTTTCCACTTTTGTGGATCACTTCAATGTTGTATTTTTGAAGTTGTAAGAGCATTCGCATTAAACGCGGTGGGGCTGCTGAAAGCAGTTTTTTCATGATTGCAGAAATGGGTTTGTGGTCTGAATGCACAATAACGTGCCTATCATACGTGAATTGATTCCAGCGTTTTAATCCGAAGACAATAGCTAGAAGTTCTTTTTCTATTTGCGCGTAGCTAACCTCAGTTTGAGTCAAGCTCTTTGACGCAAATGCTATAGGGCGTTCTTCTTGCATCAGGCAGCAACCTATGCCATATTTTGATGCATCTACTTCCAATACCAGCGGTAAGTTTGGATTATAGTACCCTAAAACAGGACTCTGTGTGATTACCTGCTTAATCTTTTCAAATGCCTCAGTTTGGGGCTGATCCCAGAAAAATTCTGCTTCCTTTTTAAGGAGTTTCCTTAAAGGGGCTGTTAGTTCTGCAAGGTTTGGCGCGAACTTTGCTAAGTAATTAACCATACCAAGAAATCTTTCAAGTTTCTGGCGGTCATCAGGTACATCAAGCTTCAATATCGCCTGAAGTTTCGCTTCGTCTATTTTGAGACCTTCATCTGTAACCAAATGTCCAAAAAATGGTAGTTCTTTAACTCCGATTTTCATCTTATCTGGGTTAAAGCGTATGCCTTTTTCTCGAGCTCTGTCAAGAACGTTGCGCAAATTTCGATCATGTTCGTCGCGTGTGCGACCATATATCAATATGTCATCGACAATGGCTGCGACGCCAGGCAAGCCTTCGAAAATTTCATTAACCTTCATTTGAAAGAGGTCTGATGAGGCTGAAATTCCGAAAGGTAGCCTTAGGTAGCGATATCGACCAAACGGTGTCCCAAATGTTGTTAAGTACGACAAACTTTCATCGAGTTTGACGCTCCAGTACGCATGCGTAATGTCCAATAGACTGAAGCACGTAGCGTTAGTCAGTTTAGACGTAACGTCTTCTAACGTATACATTGGATAGTGAGGTCTTCGAATTGCCTCGTTGAGCGCTTTTGGGTCTAAGCAAATCCTGAGTTTGCCAGTTTGTGGCTTTTCTACTACGACAAGCGAATTTACCCAGTCGGTGGGCTCATCAACCTTCACGATGATCTGGTCATTTTCCATGTTGTCAAGCTCGCATTTGAGCCTAGACTTAAGTGCCTCGGGTATTCTGCGTGGTGGGTTTACTACCGGCACGACATTGTCCTTTAAATGCAATTTAACATCCCCAGGAATGACACCAATTCCTTTAAATAGGTCACCGTACTCATGCTCGATCAGCTGTTTGTCAATCGGAGAGACCGGTGGAACCCTAAGGGAACTTTCGACATCATACGTAAGCTTTATTAGGCCCAAATCTACTGATGATTGGAGGCTTAACAATGGAGGGGCGTTGCCTTCTACGATATAGAATACTGTTTGTACTTCCCTGCCGTTGTGGGAGCATGCTAACCGTATCATGCCTACAACAGGAATCATGTTCCCTGTGTACGACGTAAGTTTGTGAGTAGGGGGTTCAATGGGGTGGCTGATGTTCAGCGACTTGAACAGTGAATGTGGCAAGATATTCACGGCACTGCCAGTGTCAACTTTGAAATTTATCTGTGTGTTTTGTGGTCCAACACAGCATGCCCACTCATATTTCTGTTTGGGGGTACATGTACCCCCTGGTGTTTCCATTTGGGGGTACATGTTCATTTTTGAGGGTACACATATTTTAGAGCTGTTTTTTCATAGTAAACGTATAGAGGCCATGAAATCAGATCATTTAGATGTGTATAACAGTGATATCATTATGCTGTGAAAATGCTAATGAGCCCTGCAAGTAACCACCCCACCCCCTGCAAAAAAAACTAAGTCCGAACCTGAGAAAAATTTGGGCATAGGTTCCCCTAGGGGCGTAAGCCCGGTTTCATTCACCCCCAACCACAATAACCCTAGCCTTTGAAATATTTGGGTAAAGACAGAATGAAGAAGAGTGGGAGGGGTGACGGAAAATGTAAACAAACGTATCCAGATCACCCTCTTCTTCAGAATGATAGATGATTTTTGAAAAATAGAATACAGTAAAATGTCACATACCTCTTAGATTGTGTTACTCCTATATTTAAATTAAAGCTCTGAAACGTGTCAAGCAATTTATCAAGTTTTCTTCTTCCACACATCTGTACTTTCAATTTTGCCTGTCCACTTAACATGGCATATGTAAGCGTAATGCTGATTGGTTCAGTAGTAATAGACAACCAATCAATATTGACTTTACTAGAAGCGTGGTTGACTGTGGCCCGAGATTTGCTATATTATACTGAACAGTTTACTATCAATGCAAGATAGCAGTCACAGTGAGTCAGCGGTAAATCTGAGCCGATAATTCTAAAAAAACTGGACTTGTTTTCTTGAAAATTTCATGAGATTCACACACAACGTTCACTGGTTATGCGTGCACAAAAATTACTCTACGTTTTTGCACGTAGGTACCAAATGATAAGTGCGTGCATGACCGTTTCTGTGCGTGAATTACGTACTGCAGTACGTGAATGGGCATGCTGCCAACATGTAACTGGGCGAATGCACGGTCTGGCGAAAGTGAAACACTAGAAAAAGCGCTTACCGTGTCTATAAAATATTCCTGATTTATGTCACTATAATGTACTCCAGTATACACATTGTCACATTCACTTTGATCGTCAATGTCATGTACAGGTCGTGATCTGCACAGTTTTTGGAAGTGGTTCCGTTTGCCACAATTGTGACACACTTTACCAAACGCGGGGCAGTCCTTTATCTTATGGTACAGTACGCCCGCCGCGAAGGTTCTATGAATTTCGTACTCGCGTGATGCGAGAAATTGCGGGTAAAGGATTAAAAATCACGGAAAATCCCTGCGAGACGCATGCGAGAGCCATGAGAAATCCATGCTAAGTTTCTCGCGGTTCCCGCAGCTCACGAAAATCGGCAAAATTTGCGCGGGGATTTTTACAATTTCCACGCATGATGGGTGAAACTATTCTCCATAGATGATCAATCTACACTGTCTTGTTTGTCACTCTGATAGAAAGAAAAGAACATTGTTTGTCACTCTGATTGAAAGAAAAGAAAAGAGCAATAATGAGGGACAATTAAAGAAATCTCCTTACCATGAAATTATTTACCAATTACTCCATAATTATCCATGATTATTATGTCACATTTAAAAGACTAACACCTTCGAAATGCAAGCCAATTGCGGTCATTAACTTCGCACATGATAGTTACGTCAGCTGATAACATTTGCAATCAGTTAGAACTCAGATCAGGCCCTAATCCCAATTCAAATTTTGATACTCTGATGGTGTTCCTAGAGCTAACTTAGAAAAAAATACACAAGCCACAAAAAGTATGCAAAGTTATCCCAGCACGCAAAAGGTTGGAGAGGTTTCGTCATTTCCACAATTAGCACCATGACTCAGAAGATTGTGACGATAATTTCCTTTAACGCAACCATAGTTTGAGGGTGCATGCGAAGGATACTCATTAGAATCACACTGGATATGCGATTCTAACGAATATCATCAACATGCATTTCAATAAAAAAACGTTATACGATGCTAAAACATAATCTCCCATGTACATGATGTATGTTGACTTATGCACGTTTATTCAGATGCCTACGTGACTAAATGCATATAGCATCTCGAATGGGTTACCAAGAGGGTATTTTTGTTGAGAAAGTTGAGAACCAAGAAAATTAATTGTTAATTATAGACTCTTATCTGGAGGCCCGAATATTTTGTCGAGTTTGTCAATGTGAGGTATAGTATGATTAATGTGATTTTTAAAAATCTAGGCGGCTGATAAAAATCTGAAATCAGTTTGCGTAAATCAAACTAAATGCGTAGACGCATCTGCATGCATACGTTTGGTGGACTGTTTCAATGGTTTTATATTATTCGCCTATGCGAGAAGTTATTTCCGTTACAGACAGACTCTTGAAAATAAAATTAAGTATAGTCTTTGTATATTCTTTGTTTATTTTGTCCCTTTTCAGTAAGCACGTAAAACTGGGCCACTGCCTGATTGCCCAGTTTATGTGCTAGCTGGGTTTATGTTCCACTGTAACAGTTCCAGTCAACAACAATTTTCAGCCATGATGCTCTACTAAACTTACAGCACTAACAAATTGTTTAGAGACGACAAACTTTCGTCTTTGCAAACATCTGAACATATTGGACCCAGGATCAGGACCGACAGAACGTCGACCCTAATCTAGATCAAACCCGTTTGACTCTCAAAACTGTTAGGAATAGCAGACGAATGGACCAACCAAATCTAATTGCCGTTTCGAGAAAAATCACTTCATTTGCAAGGTCTGTACGGTTCACTACCACAAAACATCGACATGCCAAAAGAATGATGTGTCAAATAATGAAACATCAGTTGTTTTTTTTTGTTTCCCATGGTCATTTTGTTCAGCGAGATAGTAAAAGTTCTGAGCCAGCTTTTGCAATCAACGAAGGCTCTGACGAGTCTGCGCACATGTAGATCTACAATTTCCGCAGACTCTTCACTCCTCTCCACCCAGACGCACAGTGCATGAGTGCTCAGGCAAAAACGATTTTTTATCTTCTGCAAATTCGAGATAACTTTTGTATGGGCGTGCTTTTGTGACATGACGTTTTAACGCCAGATACGGCGACGCAGATAATAAAATTTAATCAAACGTTTTGAGCGTAAAATTTGACTATTTTCTTAACCAGCAGTTCAAACATGTACTCTCGAAACGGTGAGACGGTTCTTTTTGAGTACCCAAGATGAGTCAAAATTAATTGTCAATTACGCATTCTAATCTGGAGGTCTGTTTTTTGTGCCCTTCTCAAAGAAAATATTGCTACGAAGACAACGGATCCAATTTGAATGCCCTTCGAAGCTCTTTATTTAAAATTCTGAAATCTTTTTTGTAAACCAATGCGTATGAAACGTTTGAGTATAAAGGAATAAAAACTATTTGAGTTACAGATTGCACAACCCAGACACCATCTAAACATTTTCCGTCGGGAATATGCCTAAGTTCAACACCCCTAAAAATGAGAAAATATTCATGAAATGTGCACAAAAAGAAAGTGCGTATCTTCAATATGTGAACAACCATTATGCAAAGTTTGAATAAAATCGAACGAAAACTTTTGGAGTAACAGATCTTACACAAACTAGGCATCCCAAAGGTGAAGCGTACGGACAGATAAATGGGCGGATTGAGGGGATCCACTACTAGACCTGCTTTCGCAGGTAAAAATTCTGAAGTCTGTGTAAGCCACACTAGATGCGTCTACGCACCTGCAGTTGCATACGTTTGGTGAAATGTATAATTCGCGTACATGCGATATTCAGACCAGCCTGATCAGCCACGTATAATGAAATTTTACACTACTGAAATATCTCAAGAGCGGTTATCCAATGCGAGGATCAGACTGCGGATGCGCAGTCTGGTATGCGCTCTTGTTCGTGTGCAACAAATTAAGGTTTTTTCTCGCGACCGATCCAACAAGTTTTACCACCTTCTTATTTACAGAATAGTTCGCTTATGAAGTAGTTATACCATGGCTTGTCCGCCTGTACGTGGAGATAATCCACGAGCTTTAGCGAGTGGATTATCTTACGTACAGGTGGACAAACAATGTATAACTATTTTATACCACCTACATCAGTGTAGACCTTGCACATCATGAGATATTTCATGCTAAAGTTGGTAAGGGTGGTATAAATGTGCGAAGTGAATTAATAAGGATTTAAAACTTGTGTTTCTATCAATTAGCCCCACAACCGAAAGCTCGAGCCGATTGTGGCCCGCATTTTGTTTACTAGGCCCATACCGGAGTTGGGCTTTCGTTCGTACTCCACCTGCGAAAATGCGCATTCTGTTCGCAGGTTGCGGACTTGATTGGTGTAAACACACATGGATACCGCAAACTGGATTGCTGTCTTAGATTCTCGGTGATCTTAGAACTTTCCCTTCTGCAAATCATAATCTGGTAGCACTGGTTATTCGCTAATGGGAAAGAATCAACTAATAGTACTAGCGAAATTTTATTTTTCTATGTAGTCTCTGTAGCCGAGCAGACTGGTTTGGGTATAACCTTTCCGGAAACACCGAATTCGCATATCCGTAAAGACGCTGAAGTAAGAATAAAAAAAGCCTTTTTAGCTACAGAGACTACCTAGAATCTTGAAATTTCAATTTCGTAAATTTTGATATTTCCAGAGATAAATTATCAAAGACGCTGATCAGACTGCGCAGAGATTTAGGGGGAGTACCCCTTCATTGCCAATACGATCAGATGGACGAAGAGACGCCTCATCGACATACTGTATACATCGGGGAAAACAATTAAAGAAATCTCCTTACCGTGAATTTATCTTTAATAATTAATATAATCCCATATAAATATCCATGATTATTTATTTATTGTACATGTCAGCTAAATGCACTCAATTACTCCTCACATGCTAGTGACGCCAGCTGATACATGCAAACGATCCTAGTTGGACCCAAACCAGGCCCGAAAATGTCGGGTCTGATCTGGATCCAAACTGTTTGACACTTTGGTATTCTTGAAATCAGCAGACGACACGGTCCGTAATTCAATCACTGCATTTTGTCACGTTCAGTATATACATGTCATTTATTAGCTTTGAAGTTTGAAGCCGACAAAGACTTTTTTTAATTACAGACATCAAATGTCATGTCAAACTTATTTCTCGTGGTGTGGGCACTCCTAAGAAATGCCTCTCCAAGGCGATTCTATCGAGTAGATCTGAGGGTACAATGTCAGTTACGACTTTTTGATGTGTATACGATCTTCGGTCGTCCATTTCTTTTTTTTCGAATGTCAAAACCAATTTATAGTGTCGACATTATATCTATCAACTAAATGCCATAATATGTTTTTCCGAGAATAAGAGAAATGGAAAAGTAAAAAAATTACGGATAAATGGATTAATTAGTAAATCATTTCCAGGTAAGAAGCATCTGCGGATCCAGAGGGGGGGGGGGGGGGGGGGGGGGTCCGCCCCCCCCCCCTCTGAAAAATCACAGAAATATAGGGTTTCATAGCAATAGTGGTCCGGATCCCCTGAAAAAGCACAAGTCTACCAAGCCAGCATTAAATGTTGGGCCACTAGCGGCACGCACGCGAGACGCCAAAATGGCGTTTCGCTGGCGGGTCGATGTGGCCCGCATATTGTGGTATTTGGATCCTCTCAACAACTACCCCCCCCCCCCCCCCCCAAAAAAAAAAAAAAAAAAAAAAAACCAAAAAAAAAAAAAAAAAAAACACCCAAAGTTGGACCCCTCCGCATAAACTTTCTGGATCCGCGCATGAGAAGATATTTTTTGGAGGCGACGAAATGACGTACGAACATTTAGATCATATTGGTGGGCGGATCCAGGAATTATCGTCAGGGGTGGGGGTCCGGGACATACTGACAAAAAATTGACTTTTTTAGTCTAACTATTTTACAGAGGGGTCCAATTTCAAGGAAAACAATACTGTTCAAAGTTCCAGGGGGGGGGGGTCAACTTTATTCAGGGTAGATCCAACTTTTTCCTGGAGGGGGTGGGGTCCGTTTGCTGTGCTCTCACGGTTCGAGAATGCAATAAACAATTGCGTGTCTACGTCTCCTAAATGTACTGACGTAGTAGAGGCTCTGACGAGGCTGCTGTAATGCGCAGACTCTGAGCTTTCGTTGCTCGCACATGCAATAAAAACGATCATATGAACCATCGTCGATTGTGTGTCTTTATCTTCTAAATGCACTTACGTTTTGAATGGGAGTTACAAAGGCTCTGGCGAGACTGCTCAAATGCGCATACTCGTCTGAGCTTTCGTTGCTCGCACATGCAGTCGATTGATTGCGTGTCTTAACTGTCTATGACTTCTAAATGCACTTATGTTTTGAATGTGGGTAGCAAAGGTACTGGCGAGACTGCTCAAATGCGCAGACTCGCCTGAGCTTTCCGGATGCTGGCACATGCAATAAAAACCACCATCGATTGCGTGTCTATGTCTTCTAATTGCACTTATGTTTTGAATGGCTCTGGCGAGACTGCTCAGGTGCGCAGTTTGGTGCTCGCACATGCAATAAAAACCACCGTCGATTGCGTGATCTAATTATATTTTGAACAATAACAGTAAAGACTCTGGCGAGACATTTTTGTGCAGACTCGTCCAAAGTTGTCAGCCCGTGAAGAGACTGCGCTTTTTCCCATAGGTTGAGCGAGCGAATACATTCTTATTTTGGAAAAAAATGTTAGAAAGATACAAAATGCGGCCGTCATTCCCGCCACTGAAACGGTGATTTTTCTAGAACTTTTCGAGGCATGAATAAATTATCTTTACATTTAGCTTTAATTTCCAGGAACACGTCTACTTTCGCTTTTTGAAGTCGCTGTTTATGCTCTCAAGGAAAACGTAAGCTCTTTTGTTTCGTAGATCTTAGTAACGGTATTCAATGAGTTGATCACAGACTGAAAACTGGTCAGTCTGTGCTGAATTTAATTTCCCACTAATTGAAAGGCCAAAAAATGTCAAGCAGCTAATCAACAAATAGACATTGTTTTGCGTGCATCTTTACAATTTTGCTTGCCATTTTTAGACGACTGATTCTATTCATATTTTCATTCATTCAAGCATGTTACAGGTTGTCATATCGAACGTGAGTCATACATGTATAAAACATATTCCTCGCCTATCACGAGTGATATTTTTATGTCGGGTTGAATAAGATCGACCTTGGAGATGCAACTGCAACTAATTCGCGTGTCATGCATGATGGCCCGCGAGCGTCTCGTGGAAAATACCCGCGACTCGCAATAAAAATCGTGCGGGACTCGTGCGAGGTTCACGCGAGACGCACGCAAAATTCATGCGAGTTTTTAGTTTTTCTTCCGTGAAAAGGATTAAAAATCCCTGCAAAACACAGGGTTTATAGAACCTTCCTGGCAACTGTACTGTATGTCCCACAATTGCCACATTTCGTCTGTTGACTCTTCGGCTGTTGATACCTCGATCGTCCTGCGCTGTTAGCGTTGCTGGTCCGTGTCGTCTTTGGTCGAGCACCTCCAGTAGAACGTCGGTGTGTAGCGTCGTGTATAACGTCGACGCTGGTCCCAGTAGCTCCAGATAACGTCATCGTCGATAACTGTTTCTGACAGTACTCAAAGTTCTGAACAATTTGTATTGCTTTGTCCATAGTTAGCTTGTCCCCCTCATTTATGAGTTTCTCGCGACATTTTTCACTAGTGCACCCTGTAACGATTCGGTCTCGTATCATATTGTCTCTTTCTGCAAAGTTGCAGTCCAAAGCTTTTGTCTTTAGTCTGGTGACGAAAGCATCGATGTTTTCTGCACCCTGTTTTTCGTTATTAAAGAGACATCTCGCGAATATGGGATTTAGCTTGGGCTGTACGTGGTTTTTAAACCGTGTGTAGTAAGTGTCCAGCTTTTTGGCATCAGCATCTGATATGCCGGTCCAGGTCTTGTATATTTCTCGTCCCCTTTGTCCTACCCATAACAGTAAATACGACACATGTTCTTCCTCAGTCTTTGCTTTTAATGGTCCTGAGAAGATCAATGACACATGTAATTTGAATTTCTGCCATTCCTCTGGTAAATTAGAGGCATCCCAGTTCATTACTGGTGGTGGTATACCGCTAAGATCCATTTTACTGTGAACAAAGTTAAATAGAGACGTAGAAATAATTTAAAAGCTAATCGTTTATGTATCCTTTACAAAATTAATGTAAGCACTTCTGACACCATGTTTTGATATTCTATGTTATAGAATGTTATGTTATGTTAGAATTCTCTAATGAGATACAATGAACACAAGTGTGATGCTATTCTAACGTTTAATAATCAACAACTGTTCTGTAAGCCTGTGGAGAGAGCGTGGTGTATTAGTAGGCATGCGCATATCAATGTATCAAACACGTGATAGTGTAAACAATGCCTTATATGTAAAAGCAATATTAGAACAGTCTATGTTGAATTTCAGCCCATTTTTTAAACCTTCATAAAAAATGAGAGGCCTATCCTGCTTTGCTCTGTTTTTCATCCCCATTGCTGTTTATGCTCATGTGATGGCTACAACCTACACATTTTCATTGTTTACGGGCTCTTATGTCCGTCCCATGGTTTTGGTGGAGATCACGTCGGCGTTAGCGTAGCTTCATGCACTACCGAAGACTTAAGTGAGGTATATTAAGTGAGGGTCTCAATGGGGTACCGCTGAAATCGGTAATCAGTAAAATTTAGGCCTGAAATTCGGTAATCACTAAAATTTAGGCTTATAAATCAGCATGCTGCATTCCCATGATATCTACACCAATAGTTATCCCACGATCTTTCGTCTGACTCACCAGCTATCGGTTGTTAACATTTGCGATTCAGTAACCTGCATGTCACCACACACACTCATCAGCAATTTGGAGAAAAATGTCAAGACTTACTTGTGAGTGCAAGTGATGTTTAAACAATGGTAATTTATTTCCAGTTTTCCTTATTTGTCCCTACCTTCCCAGGCCTTCAGATTTATGGTGGGCCCGGGTCCCATGATTTCAAAATATGGCCCAGCACTTTCCAAGGCAGTGGGCCTGGTGGACCCATCCTTTTTAGTTGTGAAAAAATCTCACTTTAATAAAAATATTCATCTTACAGCAAGTCTACGAACTCCACAAAACAGAAAGTACATGTAGGTTGTCAATACAGTAAAACCTGTCTTAAGTAGCCATAAAAAAAAGACAAAACAAAGATCTTAATAACAAATGGTAGCTTAATCAAGGTCGAAAGAATTGCAGAATGCTCCCCTTGGAGCATACTGCAATACTTTTGACCTGCATTAAGCGATAATTGGTCTTCTTTTTTTTTTAAATGACTGCTTAAGACAGGATTTACTGTATAATCAGCAGTCAATATACATGTATGCATACAAGTGTCTGTGTCAGTGTGTAGGTAAAGTATACTACCCAAATGTCAACTTTGTTTAGTTTGATATGCTTGGGCTCGTTATTTCAGAAAATGACCCACCGTTTTTTGCTCCATGGGTCATTTTGGCCCACCAAACTTAAAAAAAATCTGAAGCCCTGCCTTCCATATCAATGCAACTCATTTATTTATAATAACAATCAGTATTCATAAAAAATCTCTTCTGCTTGAAATAGTGTCTGCATGACCAACCATATGACAAACCAAAATCACATGATTGCCGTAAATGGAATCCATATTTTTAGATGTTAAGCATCATCAGGTAAGGGGAAAGGCTGCATAAGGTTTTAGGGCTGATTGGATTGGAACTCTGGTTGTCATAGCAACTTATAGCTCCCATAGACTTATATAATGGGAAAATCTTGAAAAAATATTCTGAAAAAATGAGACCCATAGCTTATATTTCATGTGTCGCAATGTCTACTAAGTGGTCCTGTACGTAAATCCTGCCAATCCAGCCCTTGGAGTTCAAACTGGCCCCGCCACGGGGATCAAAAGGGAGCACAATGACTCAGTGGTAGAGTGCTTGAATTGAAACCGAGGAGCCGAGGGTTCGAGCCTAATCGATGTCACTGGGTTGTGGTCCTTGAGCAAGACACATTTATCCTAGCTTAGTACTGGTTCAACCCAGGAAGACCCGTGCCTGTTTAACTGAAAGATTGTTGATGGGACGTAAAGATTCAAATCAAACAAACAAACGGGGATCAAGAGGTTCCATAGACTTAAAACAGGAGAAACTTTTAAAATCTTCTGCATCGAAACCGTGAGGCCCACACTAATATAGTTGGTATGTAGCAATGTCCAGTGGTCCCCTACATAAATCCTGCCAATCAAGCCCCTGAGGTCGTAAATTGGCCAGCCCAGGAGATCAAGAGTTTCCAATTACTCTTTAAACCCTCTATGAAACCATCAGGCCCACAGCTTATATATTTAGTTTATAGTTGGGATCCAAATTGGCCACAACCCGCTGGTCTTTAGCTCCTAGATGGACTCTCATGGGAAAAACTTCAAAAATCTTCTCTAAAGCCATGAGGCCCTCAGCTTATATATTTAGTGTGTTGCAATGATTAGTGTTCCCCTACATAAACCCTGCCATCCATGCCCCAGGGGTCCAAATTGGCCACTCCGTGGGGGTCATTTGCTCCCATAGACCCATAATAAAATGTAACTTTAATAATCTTCTGTGAAACAGTCCATGAGGCCAACAACTCAGGTGAGCGGTATAGGCTCATTGAGCCGCTTGTCTTCAGAACCTGTGGATGGATTTTGATCAAACTTGCATAGATACATTGTTTGGATGGGGGTTAGAGTTGATTAGATTTTGGTGACCTTGTCAGAGCTTATTTTCATGGTCTCACCGCACTCTGAATTTATGCAAAATAGGATTTCAGCACATTATCTCTTGAACCTAACGATGGATTTTGGCCAAACTTTACATATTTTTTTATTGTGACACAATTAAGAATTGATTGGATTTTGGTGACCTTGACCTTATTTTCAAGGTCATCATCGCATTAAGACTGTAAAAATCAGCCATTTCCTTTGGTGACCTTGACCTTATTATCAAGGTCATCATCGCATTAAGACTGTAAAAATCAGCCATTTCCGCGCACTATCTTCTGAACCGGAGGGTAAATTTTAACAAAATTTGAATAGATGCAGTGTTGGGAAGGGGGTTAAAAGTTGATTAGAGTTTGGTGACCTTGATCTTATTTTCAAGGTCACACCAGCACTTTGAAATGTCAAATTTCATTCAAAATGTTAATTCTTGAACCGAATAATGAATTCTGACCAAACTGTATTTATTGTGGCACAATGAAGAGTTGATCAGATATTGGCAACCTTGACCTAATTTTCAAGGTCACAATTCTATAAAGACTAAAAATCAGCAGACTCTCAGTCTTCTGAACCAGTGGCTTAATTTTAACCAAACATGCATAGATACATTATTTAGAGGAAGTTAAGAATTGGTTAGATTTTGGTGACATTGACCTGATTTTCAAGGTCACATCAGCACTTTGATATATCAAATTTTGACCAAATATAGGGTTTCCACATGTTATCTCTTGAACTGAACAAGGCATTCTAGTTAAATTATATGTATTGTATCATTGTGGCAAAATGAAGAGTTGATAAGATTTTGGTGACCTTGACCTGGCTACAGTTTACTTTTCAAAGTCCCCATCCTTTTAAGACTGTAAAAATCAGCCTTTTTAGAGCTGTATTTTATGAACCAGTCGGCAGATTTTCATCAAACTTGCATAGATAGATTGGTTTAGGGGAATAAGAGCTAATTAGATTTTGGTGACCTTGACCTTATTTTCAAGGTCACACCAGCACTTTGTAATTTCAAAGTTTGACCAAAATTTGTGTTTCCGCATTCTATCTCTTTAAATAAATGATTAGATGATGTATTTCAGCCATTTTTTATGTATCATTGTGACACAATAATAAGCTGATTAGAATTTGGGTAAACATGCTTGCAGACTCAATCAGGGCTCTCGATCAACCGAATTTGGGGTCGAAATTCGGCCCCATTCCCAATGCCAAAAAGTATGTTTTTTCACCAATTTCAGATGAAAAATTCCCAATCTGATCAAGCCTACTTGATCCCAAAAAACTACAGATGTGTCAGTTGAAAATATCCATCAAAACAGTTAGAAAATATATTAAAGTGTGCTGATTATTTTAATCCTCGAACAACATCCGACTTCCTTTCTGAGTGATCCTTTGTTCGCACACCTTGTGCCCACCTTGCCTGTTGACTGTTGGGGGAACATGGATTTCAACACTGCTTTAATTTGTCTTTGATCCTTATTTTGTAATTCAGGACTTGGTGTCCTTTCTAGTTTTGCGATCATCTCATTGAGGAAGAGAGCTTAAAGTATGTAACAATACTAGGCTACTAGCAATGTTTAGTGATTACCTTAGACTCACCTAGACATAAATCCTGCCAACAATGCCCCTGGAGTCCAAGTTGGCCATGCCCCAGGGGTCATTTGCTCCCATAGACTCTTAATAAAAAAACAAACAAACCTGAAAAAGTGTTCTCTGAGACCATGAGGCCACCAGCTGAAGTGAGCAGTATAGGCTCATTGAACCTCTTGTTCAAAAGCAAGACAGCTTCTTCTCTTCTGTTACGGTAAATGTTCTTAAATTTCAACACTCGCTGCTTGCTATGAAAGCCTATACAAAACGCGCAGACCCAGATCAGACTGCTTCTTCAGCAAGACCAAACTGCTTTTGAAGATGCAGTCTGATCATGGTCTTCCTGTTTGCTATTCTGCAAAGCATTTTGTGAATTTCAACCATAACCACTATTTTATTTGAGAACAGAAAGAGAAAAGTGTTAGAAATTTAGAAAATTTATCGTATGTTCATTGTTGGGTAGCTGACCATTTTCACATTGGCTGATTAATTTCATTGCAGGATCATCCTGTCAGCCAAAGACTGAGCAAAAATGACAAGTTGAAACAGTCACCATATAATGGCCGAAGATCTTGGCGGGCTTTTTGACTCAGATCCAGGATTTCTAGAAGAGTTGGCGAGCGGGTCAAGACGCAACACAGAGGCTGCCGGCATGATGAATCAGCCTGGAGTAACGCCTCAGTCAGCTATGATTGGTCAGCCACAGATTACCAACTTACAGGGCATGGGTATGATGAATCAGATGCAACAACCACAAACATTTGGAACAGGAATGGGAGGGGAAGGGTTTTCTGCCAGCAGCCAGTTTCAGCAGCAGCAGCAGCAGCAGGTGAATGCTGGAGCCTTCAATCAGTTTAACAATCAGCAGATGACTGTCGTGCAGAGTCCACAGCCGGGTACCATGCAGAACATCCAACAAGGTAACGTCAATCAGATGATGTCTCCACGCAGAAATCCCCACCAGCAACAGGCACAGGGGCAGTTTCAACTGGGCATGGCAAGTCCCTCAGGTCCTCGTCTGCCAAACCCACAACAACAGGTAATTATGATGGGACAGGGACAGATGCCTGGTTGGAATGTTCAAAATGTTCAGATGTATGGCCAGCAGCAGCAGCAGCAGCAGGGGCAGACCCAGTATCTCTCCCACCATGACTATGCTATTCCTTCCTCAAACTCATCTTCTACCAACTTCCAGAACCAGATAGTGGCAGGTAATCAAGCTACCCTTATTCAGCAGGGAGTTAATACTCAGCAACAGAACAGGATGCCAGTTAGACAGGCAGTATTTGCTAATTCTCGTATGCAATTTGGTCAACAGCCATCCATGGCAAATGTGAATTCTGATCAGATAATTATGCATCAACAAAAACAGCAACAACAACAACAACAGTTTATGCAATCTCAGCAGCAGCCACAGCAACACACCACTGTCCAGATGCAACAATATAGATTTCCTAATGCCACACAAGTTCAACAGCAAGGTATGGCCGATGCTTCTCAACAGAACATGGTCAGATTCTCACAGACTAGTCCCAGCCAGAGTAGTGTTCAACACAGACTTCCATTCACAAGTATGTCACAGCCACGACAGAATGTGCCGATGTTGTCACCCCGTCCAGCACCACCTCCCCCTTCTCCTTCTGGCTCACAGGGGGTTCTTTCTCCAACAGGATCTACCTCAGTGTCGCAAACAAACTTTGTTCAAAACATGGGCATGTCTTCAGGGAAGTCTGGAAATCTGTTTAACCAGGGTGCCAGTATGAGTGTAGTTAGTGATCAGAAAACTTTTAACATTCAGGGTCAGGTGAACCCAATGATGTCTCCCCCACAGGGAGCCAACCCGAATCTGTCTCAGATTGCAAGTCCAAACTCTAATAGTTGTGGTGCAGTCAACGTGAATACAAGTGCTAATGTAAATAATTTGAGCAATACAAACATTACTGGTGGGCAAACCAATCAGGTGAGCCCCACATTCAAAGTGCTATCATCCAATATGAGTTCTCCACCGCATGATGTCGCGCAGGAAATACAGAATATCAACCAACAGATCCAACAGCTGTATAATCTACCACAAAGCCAGGACACGCAACAGAAAATGTTAGATCTCCAAGAGCGTTTACGTCTTGTTAAATCTCAGCAACACATGACATCTCAGCAGCGACAAGCTCAGATGATTACTAGTCAGTCAACCATGACACAACAGGTTGTTCCCTCTCAGCAACAGGTTCTCTCCCAGCAGAACGTCATTGAACAAGCAGCTGCTCCAGTTTCCATCCAGAATGTTAATATGAACCTGCAGCAGCAGAATGTTGCCATGCAGCAGAGTGCCCCAGTACAGCAGATTCGGTTCCCTGTACCGCCACAAAATGTAGGGCTTTCACAACAGAACCCTGGTACCACTCAATCAGGTATGATTAGACATGCGACTGGTCCAGTACAACAGCCAGGTGCTGCTGGACAACAGAGTGTAGCCTTCAAGATTAATGCACAGCCTGGACAGAGGCTACAGCTTGTACGAGGGCCGGCTCAACCAGGAGGAGGACCGCAGAAAATATTTATTATACAGGTAAGGCTTTGCCTTAAATTATTTTATGATTTATCAGTTTTCCTCTCATGAATATAAACTGCATTGTTGCACGGTGACCTGATAAACGTTTATCTCACTTCAGTTATGTTTATCAGGTCAACGTGATGTTGCACTTTTTGAATGACGGCAATGACATTGAATCCTAGAGAAGATTACGTCATAATTGCCAGCTTGAAGAGTGAACCGATAAGTAAACTGATAAATAGAAAACCAAGTTTGTGTTTTTGAATATCAAGTTGACCAGACTCGACTTTGAGAACGCATGTTGAATGGCTCCTCCTTGTTTCAACAAGCGATTCAACATGTATTCTCGAAGGGGAACCTGGTAAACTTGAAATCAAAAGATGATCACCTAGTATTCTCTGTATATCAATACTTTGTATGTTGGTGGATTCCCTCCATTCAGATTGATACATTGCCTAGTACTGGTTCAACCAAGGAAGACTTGTACCGACATGACTGAAATATTGTTTACTGGGATGTAAAGAATCAAAACAAACAAAATACAGTAAAGTTTGAATGGTTCATAATCATTATTTATACACGTACATAGGGAGCGCAGTGGCTCATTGGTAGAGTGCTTGACATGAGACAGAGGGGCAGTGCAGGTTTGAGCCTCACCGACATCACTGCGTTATGGTCCTTGAGCAAGACACTTTTATCCTAGCTTAGTACTGGTTCAACCCAGGAAGGCCTGTCCCTGCATAACTGAAAGATTGTTGATGGGACATAAAGAATCAAATCAAACAAAAAAATTATACACATACATTTAGGGGAGCGCAGTGGCTCAGTGGTAGAGTGCTTGACTCAAGACCGAGGGGTCCCGAGTTTGAGCCTCACCGGCGTCACTGCGTTGTGGTCCTTGAGCAAGACATATTTATCCTAGCTTAGTACTGGTTTATACAGGAAGACCCGTCCCTGTTTAACTGAAAGATTGTTGATGGGACCTTAAGAATCAAAACAAACAAACACGTACATTTAGTCCTTGTCATGCTTAACCACAGGTTTAGATAAACAAAAATTTTCAGTGTAAAATTGTTAATATTTTTTACCCAACACTTTTAACATATGTTTTGGGTGCTCAAAAGAACCGTCTCATTGAGACAATTCTTTTGAGTACCCACAAGTTCACAACATATGTTTTGCTTGAGAAATAAGAAAATTAAATTTTCGTTATGCACTCTTAACTTAAATCCTTTGCTGCACCCTTCTCTTGAGTTACAGTGCAAAATTGTCAAAATTTCATCTTTCAGTATTTTTTAAAGTATAAATATAGCAGCTGTAGAGATTTATGCTGGAGGCATTTATTGTTCAATGTTTGCACCTGTCCACACTTTAACTCTCACTGAACTTGACAGACTTCATTCATTTGTATAATCTGTATTAACAACTTATTATCAGTTATATATTCATTTTGAAGGCATTGTTTTAGTTTGTAAATTAATTTTGAAAAAAATACCAGTATTTAGATATCATTCAGACATTCTATAATAATTTCTATGGTGGGTATCTGATTCTTTTTAAAAAGCTGGAACATTCTCGTTATTTCTCTTAAACAAAGCCTTAAGGGATTCATGAAGCAAATAATAAGAGATCAGGCCCAGATGGGGGAGGGGCGGGTGTAGAAAAAATATTAATGATGTTCCCTATTTCAATTAAAGAGGCAAACTCTACTTATAGATGCACTGGCCTACTATTAAAAATATGATCTACATGTATTGATTATTGGCAAACTTTAATCATGTTAATGTTGTTTACTCAGTATCCCATTTTCGCAAAATAATACTTAACTATTCTTGTATCCATCTCCCGGTCCCAATCCATGCTTATACAATAAACATAATAAACATTTTTTGTTTGTTTTTATGCGCTATCCCGAAAAGTGGCAGATCCCCTTTGAGACAAAAATGTATCTTTTTCATGGAGAATTAAAAAAACATGAAAGATTTATATTATTATTTAAAGGTAAAATTAACAAATCAAACCCCCTTTGTAAATTTGAGCCCCTTTCAAGAAATATAAAAAATCCAGGGTAGTATCACTTAAAGAGTAGACTACGGTGCAAAAAGAAAAAAAATACTTAAGGCCAAAGTAATCTCCCTCCCTGCACACCCATAAAAATCAAATGGTGGCTCCCTAAGGGCTATTAGCTCATTTCCTTATGCATTACCTGTTTGGGACAAGTAAAATTTTCTTGAGACAAGTACTTTATAATATATGGCAATATAGTCTTGCCCTTAGGCAGGTATCAAATTTTACTATATTCCACACCCCAGCTTTCCTTATATTTTTTCCTTCTTTTGATGTTCCTCATCTTCATGTTTCCAGGCCCCCAGATAAGAGTGTGTAATTGAAAATTCTGTTTCTTATTTCTCAACCAAAACATATGCTGTGGGTACTCAAAAGAACCGTCTCGATGAGACGGTTCTTTTGGGCACCCAAAACACATGCTTAAAGTGATGATTATGGATAATAAAATAATCACAATTTTATGCAAATCATTTTTGCTTAACTGGCCCTATGTGTTTCCCCTTTGGGACATTTCAAATAAAGGTGTAAAACCAGGTGCAATGTATATAAGTATGCAATTTTACATACAACATGTAGGTTTCATATTTTTCTGCATTTCATGCGAACAGGCATGTGTTTCAAGAATTTATATTTACTCATTGCCTACTAGTGTTGTCTGCTTATAACTTTAATAAGCAGATTGGACCCAGATCAGGCCCGACGTTTTGATCAGGCCCGACAAAACGTCGGGCCGGATCTGGATTTAATCTGTTTCAGTGTTTGACACTCAGATGGTATTCCTAAAAGAATATATCAAAAAAGATTATTTTGAAAAAAACACATTCTCCTCCCTTCCGCTGATTTATTCAAGAAGGGTTGTTGTCAGTTACAAGCGAAAGTATGTGCACAAATTACTGGTTAACAGC
Source organism: Loripinus fragilis (assembly GCA_964019695.1). NCBI lineage: Eukaryota > Metazoa > Mollusca > Bivalvia > Lucinida > Lucinidae > Loripinus > Loripinus fragilis. The sequence goes on from OZ026523.1 coordinate 93,410,739, forward strand.
TTGTTCAAGCCTGCCCAGGAAAAAGTGTGGTTAGGTGAACTGACCGTCCCGCAATGACCATAGCTGTTGACTTGGGACGTAAAGCAACAAAACAAACAAACAAACAACAGCAAAGAATTTTTTTAATATTTGGGCCAGTTTGGCGATACATTAGCAGACTTAATCCCAATTATTTTTTTACCCCCTGTATATAACAGCACATGACTAAGAGTGTTTAACGAAAATTTAATTTTCTTATTTCTCAACCAAAACATATGTTGTGGGTACTCAAAAGAACCGTCTCAATGAGACGGTCCTTTTGAGCACCCCAAACATATGTTAAAATTGATGGGTAAGAAAACATTTACAATTTATGCTGAAAATTTTTGTTTATCTAAACCTGTGACTGCATGACAAATTTTTAGGTAAAAACCATCTTCAGAGGGTAAAGGTGAATGCTGAAGCTGGCACCAGAAGGTCCCTTTAGATCTTTCTAGCATTATGCATGCACTTACACAGATTTGAACAGGAAAATTCCCTTGACATATTCCTGTTCAATCCTGCACAATTGCCTGTAATATGGCATACATTTATGTATGCAAGATTACAGGCAATTGTGCCAGATTACAGGCAATTGTGCCAGATTACAGGCAATTGTGCCAGATTACTGGCAATTGTGCAGGATTGAACAGGAAGATGTCCAGGGAAACTTCTTGTTCAAATCTGTGTCTGTAAAATTTTTATTATTAATTTGGTTCTTATTTTTTGATTCTTTTCCAGCACCAGCAGGTAGCTAATCCAGCAGTATCAGTGCCTGCAGCTGCGACGGGACAGCCTGTCAGTTCCAGTCAACAACTTCTCAAGACTGTACCTCAGTCTCAACAAGTCATTATCAATTCTAGTCTCTCAAGTGGTGGTGCCACACAGTTACCTCAAGGCCAGATGGTACAAGGTCAAACACAGGTTGTCCAGAATGTTACGGTGGTTCGACCACAGAACACGTTACCTGTACCAGTACAGGTGCAGATACCTGTGGTGCAGAATGTTGCATCACCACAGTCTGTACAGAACAGTCCCATTCCGCAACAACAACAAGTCATACAGAGCTCACATGTTCAGATTGTACGAGAAGCTGAACAAGACGGGAACTCCAACAGTAACGTGAGCCAACAGCAAGAGAAAGCCAACAAGATCATAGCTGAAGCAATAGCCAAGGCTCAGAGAACAGGAGCAGGATCCTCCATGGGACGAGTGCTGTCCCCACCTGAGCTACCATCTACTCTCGCTGATGTAGACAACCCAGATGGTATTCAGGATGAAAAACCAGCGAAGCCGAAAAGAAAAAGAAAACCTCGGTCTGATGGGAAGGAGAAGACACCGAGGAGAAGGAGAAAAGATAAAGTGAAAGTTGAACCGATCGAGGCGACAGATGAGGCAACTAATGTTGATGTAGAGACTACTGGTATTGAGTCCCTAGAAGAGGGTGAGGTGAAAGAGAAGAAAGGGAAGAAGAAGAGGGAGTTTGGGGATAAGAAGAAAGGAGAGAAACTCCCTGCTAAATTTCTGGCTAAAAAGAGGAAAAAGTAAGTATGGTAGAAATGTGTCTTTATTAAATAGGGTAAAGTCGGGTAAGTTCTGACATCAGGTAAATTCGGACAGCGACCTTGTTTGATTCATATTATAATTATTGGAATAAAAGAGTAATCAACTAAGCAAGCAGTGAAAATCCTGATGAGACAGCTCATAATGAGCCGTCTCATCTGGATTTCCACTGTTTGCAAATGTGTCCGAATTTACCTGATGTCCGAAATTACCTGACTATACCTTACTTAAGGTGTTCAGATAAGAATAATTATATTTGCTATAAATTCATAGCCAAATCTTGTAAGGTAGACTCAAAAGAACCATCTAAGACTCAGAGGTTCAGATTAGCTTTCAAGTCAAACAATTCTTATAATTTCTTTTCACATAGAACCATACATTCTATAAAAATGTATAGCAACCTGCAACAACAATTACAAAAAGAACACAACATCATTTAGTGCATAATTTTAGTTCTTGAAGAAACTCTTTGCTTTTGATTAATTGAGGCCATCAGGAACCTGCCTTCATATTGACTCCCTTTCATTGACTGCTTTTCTGAAAACATCTTGATAGCATTTTGCTTTACCTTTCATAGGTTTAGATAAAGCAAAATTTTTGAGCGTAAAATTGAAAATATTTTCTTACCCATCAGCTTTGACATATGTTTTGGGTGCTCAAAAGAACCGTCTCATTGAGACGGTTCTTTTGAGTACCCACAACATATGTTTTGGTTTAGAAATAAGAAAAATCATTTTCAATAATGCACTTTTGGTACGCACTCTTAACTAAAGTCCTGACCTTTGCAGTATATTTTGTCTGTATTTTTGATGCTATTTTTTTAGAGCATGTGAAATGCTTCACAACTTTCTCAACAGTGTTCCCAAAATTTCTAGATAGGTGTCGAATATTTTCTTCATAAAACTGCGAGAACGGTGCAGAGAGAAAAACAGTATCTGTCCACTGACAAAGAAAGGAAAAGAGCCAAATGGTACTCTGTGACATTGCATGTAATTCTCAGGAAATGCACAGCGTTAAGCAAGATTTAAATGTACAAAAAACTAAGATTTAAATATACAAAAATTTACAGGGAGCGCAGTGGCTCAGTGGTAGAGTGCTTTGCTCGAGACCAAAGGTTCTTTCCTCACAGGCTTCACTGCGTTGTGTCCTAGAGCAAGAACATTAATCCTAGCTTAGTACTGGTTCAATCCAGGAAGACTCATCACTTTATAACTGAAAGATTGTTGATGGGACGTAAAGAATCAAATCAAACAAACCAAACAAAACAAAACAAAACTACTATACAGGACTTTAACAGAATTTTTTTTTCTTATTTCTCAACCAATAATATGTTGTGGGTACTCAAAAGAAGTGTCTCAATGAGACGGTTCTTTTGAGCACCCAAAACACATGTTTAAATTAATGGGTAAGAAAATAATTACAATTTTACGCTCATAAAATTTCCTTATCTGGACCTATAATGGTATACTGTATACAGAACTTTAGTTAAGAGTGCATAACAGAAAAATAACTTCCTTATTTCTCAGCCAATAAAATGTTGTGGGTACGTAAAAGAACAGTTTCAATGAGACAGTTCTTTTGAGCACCCAAAACACATGTTTAAATTGATGGGTAAGACAATAAGTCACCAGCGCGTCAGGGCTGGTGATATACGTTAGTAAACTTCCATTTGGCGCGTGTTCGATATGGGCCTGTTCCATTAGCAAGCTGCGGAAATGGATCAGATGTTAACTCCCCAACAGCAGTTTCTTTTACAGTTCTTTCTCAGACTCCCAGTCGACCAAGTTACTTCCAAAATTCCATCATTGCGTGAGCGATGTTGATATACTTTGGATACTGGATTGCTCCTAAAAGCGAAAAGGCCTATTATAGACCTTACCACTGAGCGAGAATCCCGATCAAGCATGGGCCCTTCGGATATTCTAGACTAAATGTGACGAAATATCTAGATGTAGATGGGTCAGTTTCAAATATGTCCCCTAGGCATTATGTTCATTGACTTCGATTGAGGAATACGGTTGAATGACCTAATACATACTGCTGAGGAGGGGGTTAACTCTACAATTATTCAGTGTGTTCATGAGCAGTCTTACTGGAATATGCATATTTCCTGTCTTTTATTTGCTTCCAATGGATCACCTATGTACAAATCGTTAACTAAAACAAAAAATACCCAGAGCTTGAAGCCCATGAAACACTGAAATGAGTGGCTTCAGCAAATGCAATAATAAAACACTATAAGAATTCTTCTTTAATAACTGTAAAACGCCATGCGATGGTTCTAAGCTTTTGAAAAAAAAGCTAACCTTGTTGCAATTTAAGCTCATAAAGTTTCCTTATCTGGACCTATGGTATACTGTATACAGGACTTTAGTTAAGAGTGCATAACAGTAAAATAACTTTTTTATTTCTTAACAAATAATATGTTTTGGGTACTTAAAAGAACCGTCCTTTTGAGCACCCAAAACATATGCTAAAAATTGTAGGTAAGAAAATAGTTACAATTTTACGTTGAGCATTTTTGTTACTCTGAACTTTTGTGTATATATGAACATTACACCATCTAAGGAACTCTAGTGCCATTTTGACAAATAATCTCACATTTAATGAAAATTGATTTTCCAGGCCTCCAGCAACATTCCTGAAAAGCAGAAAGAGACGAAGGAGAGGATCGTCAGATGGCTCGGATGTTGAAATCAAGATAACCCCACCACCATCACCAGAGAATGAGGAGGTAAGGCCAATAAAAAAATTAGTGGGTTTCTTGTAACGGGTCTGAAAATTTTAGGTAGGCAAGATCAAACTTTAGATTTTTAACCACTTGCTTAAATAGCATTTTAGCGAGTGGCTATTTTACTCACTTGCTAAAGATTCTGATCAACTTGCTTTTTCACTGAATATGTTAGAACTATTTTTAGTAACATTGCAAATTACGTACACAGCATTAATTGATAGAAAAAAAACAATTTAGATTTTCAGCTTTCTGAACCTTTATTCCAAGGGAGCGCAGTGGCTCAGTGGTAGAGTGCTTGACTCGAGACAGAGAGGCCGCGGGTTCGAGCCTCACTGGCGTCACTGCGTTGTGGTCCTTGAGCAAAACACATTTATCCTAGCTTAGTACTGGTTCAACCCAGGAAGACCCGTCCCTGTTTAACTGAAAGATTGTTGATGGGACGTAAAGAATCAAATCAAACAAAAACAAAATTACTGTATTCTTTCATATATACCTATTCGTATAGCTGTTTTAACCCATTGTCAAATAAATGAAAATCCATGTTCAAATGCTGCTTATCATGATTAATCCGTATTTTTCGTAAGTTTTCAGTCCTTGAAAACAGTAGGAAAGTCCTTCAGAAGTCCTTGAAATGTCCTTGATTTTACACAATCTTGAACACTGTAGATGCATGTAATGTGTTTCAGCTGAAGAGACGATCAGGAAGACATACAAAGAGGAAGAAGTACATGGATGAGTTAGATCTTAATCTGTCCGATGAAGACACAGTGGATGCTCCAGAGGAGACAAGCAGAGGAGGCGTGGTAAAACCTGCACAAGTATTTGTGGTATGCATGGGTTCTCGTCTAACATACTTTAGTTTAGATTCACATGGGTGAAAGTTTTTAGGATTATTCCTGTAGGGAGAGCAGTGGCTCAGTGGTAGAGTGCTTGACTCAAGACTGAAGGGCCGCAGGTTCAAGCCTCACCGGAATCACTGCGTTGTGGTCCTTGAGTAAGACACATTATCCTAGCTTAGTACTGGTTCAACCCAGGAAGACCCGTCTCTATATAACTGAAATATTATTGACGGGACGTAAAAAATCAAATCAAACAAATTATTATTCCTGAATTCAGGATTTTGAGGCTAACTTTCCACAGAAAGTCAGCCTCAAATTGCTGAATTAGGGAGTTCATAAAAGCTTCTCTGATTAATTTATAGTCTGTCTAAGGACAATTGAACATTTTAACTTAAAATTGTGAATATTTAGTGCGCATACTGCAAGTTTTAAGATTGGAGTTTCGAAAGTTCAGGATTTTGAAATTTTAAACTTTCACCCATGGATTCACCCTTATAATTTCTATCTTTCTTTTGCATGTTGTAATTCTATGGTAAAGGGTATTAGTTATTCTTTGAACTGAATGTTTTACAATAAGTTGTATATATTAATTTAGTTTCTTAATGGACACTTCCAATCTTTATACTCCTGCTAACAAAAATGGAAATCTTTCGCCTAATATTCTTTTCACTTAGCCCAGACTTCCACCATAAGGGTGATTTCAAAAATAATGCATCCATTTCTTTAATCAATGTTTATAGACTATCTAAAGCAGATTTATTGCTAAAATTAATTTTAAAATATGTAATTAATGTTTTTCTTGCATCATGCCAAGTTTCATTGCTTTAGAATGTTCCGTTCAAAAATTACATGGAAAAATGTCATCAAAATTGTCACAAGGGTAACACTAATTTGTGACATTTTTTCCCTTACCTTAGATTCAACTGTAAATTGTATTAAAAACTATTCATGTATAGTCAAATGGTGAATTGCAGTTGAAATATAGCATAAAAGCTGTAGGAAAATAATCTTTTCACCTTTTTTAAACCAGATTTATTGGAAATTCGTAACCTTTTATAAACACACCCTTTCAAATTTTTATCATACAGAATTTCATATGATTGGAGTAAAGTGAATTGCCTCGTAAAATATACAAAGCTTTATTCATAAGGAATGCTGTTTTAATGACTAGCAGTCTTTTAGCTATCTAAAGGAACCAACTTGCCTATAAAACAACAAGTATGATTTTATGTAGCCAGTACTGAATAAAACCACCCAGATATGTCACAAGTGTAACATTTAAGGTTTCAATCATCAGCATTTCAATTGGTTTTGCATTTCATAGCTTTTTTGCTGTTTTTCTGGTCAAGGGAGCCCCCAAAAAACATTATGGGGAATTGTGGTGAAATCCGTAAGCTGCTGACTTCGTGGCATGATTTTAACTGATGTCACAAGTGTAACACATTTTAGGAATATATGATAAATGCATATATGTGGCAAATTTTAAATGAAATATTACTTCTTTGGTCTTTTTAATAATTCTTGAATGCATGAATATAATTTAAACACAGCAAGAAGTCAACAACTTCACCAAATGTTTAGTCAATACTAGTTACGGTCCAGTAGGAATGACACTTCCTCAAGCCCATATACTAGTTTCATTATGAAGCTGGCCATCATTGAGCTACATTCTGGGATAGGAATCATGCTAAATTCAACACTGAAGAAATCAGACAGTCTAAAACCAGACTATAGCTTGATTTAGACAGGTAGACTTTAAAATGTGATTTGTGTCACAAGTGTAACATATATTATGGGTTGACTTCATCTCACTTTTTCTTGTGTTTGGTCAAAGGATGACCTATTCAACAATTAATTTGATACTTTTTGGTATTTTAGAGTAGTTATTCACTCTTTTGATACAAAGAAAACACAAAATGGTGTAAACAAAAAGGGTAAAATTATGCACTCACAAGGAGGGAAAGGTATTTTTTCACAATTCAAAAAATATTTACAGGAATTTATTGAAGTAAACCAAAGAAGATGCTCAGTTGTACATACTAAAGTAGATTATATGAAGTATAAGTGATAAGAAAAGACAAAAGTGGCATAATCAGTTCCCTTATTTTCTTGTCACAAGTGTAACACAATTATTTCTTTCTATTTAAGCCTTAAATTTGTTACAGATTCTTTAGAGTTGCGAGAAATGGTATAATTCAAATCATTCTATTGATATCTTATCCCACAATGAGCGCTGTCAACTGTTTTCTGATCATTAACATTTTATAAATACTTACTATGCTTAATAAACAAATCTGAATAGTTCATTTTTTAAAATTTTGTGCTAAAAAAAGGGAATTGATTTATGTTTTGATACATTTAAATCAATTTCCATGAAGCCAATTCACTTCATCCTATATAAAATCTATAAGAGATCAAAGATTCAAAGGAGAAACTCCCTCTTCTGATTTTGTCACAAGTGTAACACATTCCATTACCAACATATGTTATTGCGTTTAATATGTTTTATATCCAATATATTCAAATGAAATTTGATCTGTGTTTTTCATATACCCTACTTGTTATCTTAAAACAATTTTTAACAAAAAATCATGCTTATTATTTTGATTAGAAAAACTTTTTCCTCTACACTGTGAAAATCCAGGGGTGTATTTTCACATAAAATTTTATTACAAGTGCAAATTTTGAGCGAAAGATTAAATTTTACTTTGAAAATGTGTATACATAAATATGCAAGAACGTGACTGAGGAGTCTAGCCAGGGCTGCCACCACTATGGACTCCTGGAGTCCATAGTGGTGGCAGCCCTGGCTAGACTCCTCAGTCACGTTCTTGTACATTTACCACTTCAGTCTGGTCAGGACCTGCCACCCAGTTGTCAAAAACGAGAAACCCCATACATTAGCATGCGCTTCTCCAGTACAGCAGGCATAAGCAGCATGTCTCTGTCCACGGAAGTTTCAGTCTCCTATACTTTCGTGGCCAACAACCAACATGAGCAAGAAGAGACTGCTTAGCAACCATTACGTCAACAGACGTAAAATGCCAAATGTACTAAGCAGCTACAATCGCTTAAATGGGTCAAGATGAGTTTGGATCAAGACGACCACCCCCCAGTCACTTTCTTTTTAGTGTATACATAAATACTTCATCAGTTCATGAGAAAATATTTACAATTCTGCATACCTGTGTTGTTTATAATCAAGCTAAAAGTAGCTTATAGAATTGTAAAAAAATAATGAAAAAATGATTAAAGTATTAAATTTAAAGCATTGTCCTAAATTTTATTCTTAAACCAGTATTTGTTTCTGAAATTTTGATGTTCTCTGGTTTAATAGGATGACGTAAAAAAGATAATGATAGAGCAATTTTGAAATTTGACCCCCAATGTCACACTTTGGATGCATTTTTTTTTGAAATCACCCATAACCAGATGATGTGTCACAACTATAATTCAGGTCTAGTTATGTCTAAGGTCATGGTCACAGGCCATATTAAATGGAAAATTCTTTTGGGAGCATAACTTTTACATCCTTTGCTTGATTTTCATAGCACTTGGCGCAAGTGTCCTTAAAAAGACTATATATAGAGTGTATATAAACCAGGTATATATGTAAAAGTTCATGGTCACAGGCCAAGGCCAAATGGAAAATTTGTTTTGAGGCATAACTTTGACATGCTTTTACCCATTATCATATTTTTTGGCACATGGTTGTATGTCCAGGCAAGGGTCAAATGAATTTTTTTTTACTAGAGCAAAACTTCCACATCCTTTGTCTCATTTTCATGTCACTTGGCACATTGGCACACTTGGCACACTTCCACCACAACAAGACCATGTTTACCGTATATGACCCAGGTCTGTTCAACAAAGGTCAAGGTCACAGGCAAAGGTCAGATGGAGAATTTGTTTCTGAAGCATATTTTCCACAGCTATTGCTGGGTTTATCACTTGACACAAGTGTCCACCATAACAAGACAATGTGTCACATTTATGACCCAGATCTGTATATCCAAGATCAAGGTCTAAGGCCAAAGTCAAGTTGAAAATTTGTTTCATGAGTATAACTTCAACATTATCCACACATTTTCATAACACTGGACACTTGTGTCCACCATAGCAAGACAAAATGTTGCTAATGTGGGCCAGGCTAGTATGTACAATGGCAGTGACGGTGATCTGATCATTTGCGTCTTTGTGTTGAAAGGTACTCAATAAAATGCCGCATCTAATTTTCATTGGGACTGAGAAACGTTTTACTGAGAGATCTGGATATATAAATAAATTTCACCACCAGTCTCAACAGTTCAGTTAAGTTTAAGTTTGAAAACTGTTGATATCACCCAGTGTCAGGGGTATTTTTGGAGGTTTTAGCAACAATTTGAGTAAAATTTGGAAGAGTCCATTAATTGAAAATGTGCTGTAGCAAAATATTGTTTGAGCAAGTTGTTTAGGTCTGGAAAAGTTGAATTAATCCGTGTCATTTAAGAAATAAATTCGATTTTTAGAATCTTCAAGGAATCATTAATAGCCCTTGCAAAGGGCTTCACGTTAACTTTGCAAGAGACCTGAAGTATTACAGACCAAAAATGGAATTTATTGCTTATACTTACATTGTTTTTATAAGTATCTAAAATAGAGAAATTATTTATAATTTATGAAAGAAAAAAAAAACAGTTTTGTATTTAATATGTAATCATATTAATGGTTTTGTTGGAGTGTAATGGAAAAGTGCGAACACGGACAGCCAATGGAGCAAACAAAAGTCTTGTTTTTGCATGTGCAACTCCGGTATGGCTCGCTGTCAATCACAACACCCAGTGTCACTTCTGGCAAATGAATTCGATTTTTAAGCGTATTGGACGTGCAAGTGAGCTTGGCAGCTGTCAATCAAATTGATGTCTTTCATGAGGCTATGAATATGGTTGCAAAAATCTGAAGATTCATTAAAGGTTTGCTTTGAAAATGTAAATATTAGACTCTAACTGGAGAAAGACCCTTCAGTCCTAAGAAATAGCCATACTTTGGATTCCCAACCGTCCCGTGCAATTTTCGGCAGACTTTGCAATTTATTTTTTTTTACATTCCTTTGTTACATGAGGTAGCATCTGAGAGTGATTTAACGCCATGTATTAAAATTGATAAACCACTTGTTGCATATTTAGTAATATTATGTAGTGATGTCCATAACTAGGTTGCGAACATAATGATGAAATCTTCATGCCAAAAATGAGATTTCAAAGTTGGGTCATATGATAAACAGAATCTAACATTCGTACTCCTACATTATTTGAATTTATTCAACTTGTTGCAAAAAAGTGAGAAAATCCTCAGCTCACCCCAAGATTCACTGTACTTATTTTGGTTCATCAGTATATATACAACAAAACTTTAGGACTTTGTGAACCTTCAATGTCTGTCAGTGTCATGCTTTGAAAGGGTCAAACAATTCTTAATATCATTCTATCTATATAACTGCTTTAGTAGTTGTTCAGTGTTATAAGGACAAAAATGTGTGTTTAAAGTGGAAACATGTTAGAAAAATTAGAGTAGGAAGCTCACCTGAGCACAAAATGATCAGTGCTCAAAATGAGGTATTGGTATCAGTCAATGTCCGGCATCCGTAGTAGACTAATGTGGCATCTATTATCAATAATTAATTCATACCTAGCCTGATGTCAGATGGCTTTGTCATGGTCTCAGACTTAGAAAATCAGAATCTTCCAGTTAAAGCTTTTACTTATATGTATCTTTAGAACTATCTGTGTATCTACGAGTGCCCATCAATATTATGCGATCCTATTTTACTATTTCATAACACTTTCACATCTAAAGCATAATGAAATTTTGCATGATCAAAATGAATCAAGCCTCCATTTAATGCAGCATGCATCAACATTGAGAATGTCTACACAGGTTTAGATAAACAAAACTTTTAAGCTTAAAATTTAAATATTTTCTTACCCACCAGTTTTGCTCAAAAGAACCGTCTGATTGAGACAGTTCTTTTGAGTACCCACAACATGTTTTGGTTGAAAAAGAAGTGAAATAATTTTCAGTTACACACTTTTAACTAAAGGCCTGGTCTAAATAAACGACATATTATCAATATTCTGATGTCGCATCAACAGTTTTTGTTAAAATGGCATCACAGAGTAAATTAGAGACATGTTTCGAGAAGTTTTCTTACAATACTTGGAAAATCTTCTACGACATTTTGGAAGGTTTGCATATAATTATATATATACACTGCTAAAAATATTTATAGGAACACCTGATAATTTTCCATAGTTGATAATGTCAACACCTGTCCAAAAGACAAGTAATGCATTTCACTAGACAAATAGGCAGAAACCCAGTTTCTTTTGCCATTTATGCTACGATAGTCAAAGTCTTGGGTCATTAAAAGTTGTTGATAAAACAATCGCTGCTTAATTTCATGGCTTAAATTTTGTAGTTTTTGATTTTCTTAAAAATGACGATTTTTTCTGGAACTCTGTTGAATCTTCGGAATTTGTTAATAGCGTAACCTAATGATTTTTGCAACATTAAAAGGCTATTGGCTGTACAGAAATGATGCTGCTATGGTGCTTGATTGAAAAATTCATCTTAAAATTTGGTTTTGAAAAAAAGGGGTATTTTTAACAAAATTCCATTTCTACATTAAGTGTTCCATGGAGATTTCTGTAAAGGGATGACTTTATTTTTATCAACAAGCATCGTCCTTGATAGGTAACCAAACTAATCACAGGACAAACATGTGTTAGCCTTATTAACCAAACTCTCGCTATGAGTCAGACTATGAGTGCATTTGTTTTGTGATCAATGGCAAAAAACACAGTGTTCCTTTAAATATTTTGAGCAGTGTAGTTAGTTGGGACTCTTTGGTAATTGAATGTTGCTACCTCAACTCATTTAATAATCGCTTAAAGGACAGTCAAGAAAAAACTTAAGATGAAGATACACTCTTGCAGGCCAATGACAAATGAAAAGAAAGTGGCAGAAATTTATGATCACCTTTAATGGGCTACACTATTTATTATAATGTCTAGGATCTTGGGTCTACTCTGTTTACTATAATGTCTAGGATCAGCATATAGGAGCTACAGGCATCTAGATAAGAGCGCATAAAGAAATAATTATATATTTTCTTATTTATCAACTGAAAATTTGTTGCGGGTACTCAAACAACCATCTCAAAGGGACTGTTCTTTGGGGGTCCAAAATATATGTTCATAAAATATTTTCAATTTTACGCTAAAATATTTCGTTAATCAAAGCTTATGGGCTACACTGTTTAGTAAGTGTTTTCATTCTGTATACTGGTAAACAGGTACATTGGCAAACAATGAAGAATATGATGAAATGCTGCACAATTGCTTCAATAGATAAAAACAATCGTGAGGGACAGAAATACATCATTTTATAGAAATTTTGACTGGCAATCCCTTAAAATGCAAAATGAAGAAGTCCATACTTAATTGTATCTATAGGTATCATCAGAATGAAAAGGGTTGAACCTGGATTTATCTTTTTTTGAAAACCGTGTAAATCCAGGTCTGCTGGCTTCAGATGGAGCTGTCTGATCAGGATCCACACTGTTTTCTACTACGTACTACTAGGATTGAAAATACCTACTTACAACTGCAAATCTGTGGATGAGCATGGTAGAAATTAGGGAGGAGTGTAGTTGATTAAAGCACAGGTTTAGATGAATAAACATTTTCAGCGTATAATTGTATATATTTTCTTACCAATAATTTTTAACATATGTTGGGGGTACTCAAAAGAACCGTCTCATTGAGATGGTTCTTTTGAGTACCCACAACATATGTTTTGATTGAGAAATAAGTAAAATATGTTTCTGTATGCACTCTTAACTAAAGTCCTGATTAAAATATTTATCATGACAAGGGTTTAATGTATGTTGTTTTATAGGATAACCCTAAAGAAGAAGATGCTGTTGTGGTGGAGAAGATATTGGGCTCCAGGATGAGGACAAAAGATGCTGACGTAAGTAGAACAATTTTGTCATCTGGACAAAGATGAAATGTAGCACTCCTGGCTGAAAGTTTTTAGGATTAATCCTGAATTCAGGATTATGAGACTGACTTTCTGTACAGCCTCAAAATTCTGAATTAGGCAGATTATATAAAACCCGTTTATCTGGACATGGATGAAATTTAATAAATGTTCTAAAATTTAGGACAACTTTCTGCTACCGCAAGGCAAAAGTCATTTTCGGACTACCATTACAACCTTACTTACCGATTTAGACTATAGTTTATCATGCTTAAAGGTGTTACTTAAACAGAGGAAACTCACTGCGGTTGAGCTGTTCGCCAGACAAGTCTGTTTCTGAAAGGTAAAGTAAATTACACACAGACAATTTAAAACAGATAGACAAGAGCCTCTGTGAAACACCCATGTTTACATTCCAAGCGAGGCTAGATGTCTAAATTCTGATCTGAGTCCGTCTTCATTTACATCCATACTTTATGTATGCAAGCAATGAGGTCGGTGGAGTCTGTGCATTTCCTTTGGCTGGCATGAGCTTTCCCTGCTCACATAATACAGTGCAGTTCCTTTATAAAGCTATATTTAGGGCCCATAGGAATGGACCATGTTATAAGTGAATCTTGCTGTAAAGGGACAATTTTACGAAGAATTATAGAAAAAAGACCATTTTTATTTCATATTCATTTTTCTATCATTCCTTTGTAAAACACCATGGTAAAAAATTAGGGAGCCACAACATGACCATGTTTTATCCAAATCCTTGTTTTAATAATATGCGTTATAGAGGGTCTGCTCTGAATGTACCAAAATCTCCAATCATCACACCGGGTAGGTGGCAATCGAAAACATCAATAATATCGGCGAATGTAGATAAAAAATCGTTAGAAAGAGAGTTTTCCATTGCTATTGCCATTTGTCGCCAGTTGCCAAATGGCAATCGAAAACACTGTTTCTATCGATTTTTCATCCGCGTTCATGGATTGTCAAGAGTGTTTTCGATTGCCGCCTACCTGATGGCTGTGTATTTGTTTCAGGTGTCAAATGATGAAGACGAAGAAGATGATGTGGAGGAATACTATGTAAAATATAAAAACTTGTAAGTATCCATACGTCTAGTTAACCAACATTTTTCTGCGTAAATTTGTAATTATTTTCTTACCCATCATTTGGGTGCTCAAAAGAACCGTCTCATTGAGACTGATCTTTTGAGTACCCACAACATATGTTTTGGTTGAGAAATAAGTAAAATAATCAGCGCCCTAGATAAGCTTTTGGGTCAATTGGGTATATACGCAAACTGGTTATCCTCACTTGCGTACTTGCAAAAACAATTGCGTATTTTCATTTTTTTACGCCACACTTTTTTCTTTCTTTGATTACACGTTTTCATATTGCATGAAGCCATCGGGAATGTGCTTGCGCTCGCATATATTTATTCACTCCCATCGTCTGCCTTTCTAAAGGATTTTATTGTACCTCAAGCAAATCTCGTCCCCTTGTTGACATTCGAGCGTGTACACTTTCCATCATTGTGTTTTTCCGCGAAATACTGGACTGGGCACAGATATTTTATTCACAAAAAAGAGTTATATTGGGCGCTCGCTAGTAAAAAAAAAATCAATACCCGACTGGCATTTGTTTATTACCCAAATGGAAACGAAATGGACCGAATGGTACGCGATGACATCACATGTAATTGCATACCGATCGTCAGAATTGCTTTTCGGTATGCACACATTTCATTTTAATTGCTTTTTTGAGGATTTTAATTGCGTATTTACGCAAATACGCTGCTTATCTAGGGTGCTGAATAATTTTCTGTTAGGCACTCTTATCTCGGGGCCTGAGTATCACAATCACAAATTTACCAATTAATTATCTCATAAGAAAGTGATCAAAATTTTACAGTTTTATTTTGACAGAACATGAAACAAATCAGTCAAATCCAACTTTACTTTGACCTCAAATCAGTCAAATCCAACTTTACTTTGACCTCAAATAATTTTCCTGCACATGCACAGGCACAATTTTTCCTTTCATTTGGTGATATACAAAACAATTTTTTTTTGTAATGATGGCTTTTGTGTTCGATATAAACATCGTTCTTTTCAGGGTTCATTCTGCTGCATAGGGCCAGTTAAGCAAAAAATTTCAGCGTAAAATTGTGATTATTTTCTTATCTATCAGTTTAAACGTGTGTTTTGGGTGCTCAAAAGAACCGTCTCAGTGAGACGGTTCTTATGAATACCCACAACATATGTTTTGGTACCCACAACATATGTTTTGGTAGAGAAATAAGAAAAATAATTTTCTGTTACCCATATCTGGGGGCCTGCTGCTGTTTCTAATGGTTATACAGTGTTAATGCATCATTTTAATTAATTCAAGTTCAGAAAGTTGAGAAACAGTTCTATGACTCGTACAGTCATACTAATAGATGTTTTTTTTTTTTGTAGTTCGTACTTACACTGTGAATGGAAGACTGAGAAAGAATTGATGAAAGATAAGAGAATAGCTGGCAAGATCAGAAGATATAAGTTGAAGAAGGCTCAGATGAACAACTACTTCTCCACGGTCAGTGTGGCACAACATTCTGATATATTGTATAGCTATAGCTACAACTTTTTAACCCTTTGTATACCCCAAACCCCTAAACTGGTACTTTGGCAAACAGTGAAGACCCAGATGAACAACTACTTCTCCACGGTCAGTGTGCCACAACAATCTTATATATTGTATAGCTGAAAATACCCCTTTTTTATCCTTTGTAGACGGAAACCCCCAAAAGGGTACTTTGGAAAACAGTGAAGACCCAGATGAAATGCCGCTTAATGCGGCATTTCATCAGGGTCTGCACCATTTGCTACTTAAGACAAAATTTATCTTTAGAGAATAGAAATATACTATTTTGGGGAATTATAACCTGTGACCCTAGCTTATGGAAAAATTCAATTATGTTCTTTAAAGGGTTAACCAGAAATAATGTTTTATGTCTTCTTAAATTATGATGTTGTCATGAAAAACATTTCTTGTAATACTCATTGGAAGGAAATTATGTTTTCTTAGGACAGGTCCAGATAATATGCAGCCTTTGAAAATTGATTATCTTTCCTTATATCCTGTCGGAGGACAATACTACATGTTATGGGTGCTTAAAAAACTACCTTAGGGACCATCAGAGTGTTAAAAGATGTGGAAAGGCTATCAGTGATAGCACTGGTAGCCAAAGTTTATAAACCAAATAAGTCTTTTATTTATAAGTCAGTCTTTATTTTCCACCATAAATTCTCATCTGCTGCAGTCCTGGTTGGCGCTTTGAGAGTTAATTTTTGACCTTTTACAGGTTGACGATGATGAATTGTTTAATCCTGAGTATGTTGAGGTTGATCGTGTCTTGGAAGAATCTATCACAGAGGACCCCAGCTCGGGGGAGGATGTAACCCACTATCTGGTGAAGTGGCGAGGTTTGGCGTATGAGGACAGCACCTGGGAACTACAGCAGGATGTTGATCCAGAGAAAGTTAAAGTCTTCAAGAAGTTCCGGGAACTACCTCCTCCAGAAGACAGAGAGGTGGGTATTCTGTTTGTTCACGCCTCTAGTTAACAGTGCGTAATTAAAAATTATTTTTCTTATTTCTCACCAAAACATATGTTGTTGGTACAGTATAACCTGTCTTAAGCGGCCACTCAAAAAGACCAAAATTGGTTTTCAAGACCGATTATCGGTTAATGCAGGTCATAAGTATTGCAGAATGCTCCAAGGGGAGCATTCTGCAATACTTTAGACCTTCATTAAGCTACCATTTGTCATCAAGAGCTTTATTTTGTCCATTTTTGAGTGGCCGCTTAAGATAGGTTTTACTGTACTCGAAAGAATGCCAAAAACATATATGTTAAAATTGTCGGAAGGGTAAGAAAATATTGATAATTTTATGCTCAAAAATATTGTTTATCTTGAATTATGTAAAAGGCTATGTTGTTATAAAGTTGCAGGATAATACTGAAAATCAGCTCCAAATTCCTAAGTTAGGCAACTTTATTAGTTTCAGGATTTCATTTTTGATAAACATTCAACCTCATCATCCTGAATTTTCAGAAAAGAGTATGCATTTGCAGGTTTGAATTTCTATATCTTCAGGGTTTGTTAATTTTCAAGCACTCACCTTAGCAAATGTTTTCGTGTTTTCCCCATGTGAAAACTTGTAACAAAGTACAGATATTTTTCAACCTACTGTACCTATTTTAAAATTATATGTAACCTGATGCAGATTTTTTCTTTGGCCTTATCTATGGCTAAGAATAATACACAGAATTCTACTATCATCTGGGCCTCGATACCAGAAAACCTGTCTTTGGGGGTTTGTGAACAACACAGGCGCAGACCAGCCTGTGCATCCGTGCAGTCTGATCAGCGCCTTTTTTATTCGCTTTTTGGAAAGTACCATATTAAACCTTGCTACAGGTGAAATATCAATTTTCTAGCTAGTCTCTGTAGCTGAGGAGACCAGTTTGAAACTTTCTTTAATGGAAACCCCTAAGACAAGTTGTGTCGCATCGAGGCCCATATAAACCTTTACTTTTGTATTTGTTGACAGCGTGTGAAGCGTCCATCTTCTGGCTCTCAGTGGGAGGCCCTGACAAAGAGCCATAAATACAAGGGAAATAATACACTGCGAGAATATCAGCTGGAAGGAGTTAACTGGCTTACATTTAGTTGGTATAAGAGGTAAATAGAAATTGTTTCTTCAACTCTTTGCTTACTAGCGTCATCTGCTGATCAATAACATTTGCAAACAGTTTGGACCCAAATCAGGCCCGACAGAATGTCGGGCCTTATCAGGATCCAAACTGTTTGAAACTGATGGTATACCTGAAAGAATTTCACGAAAAAGTTGGTTTTGAATAAAATCGTCGGACGACAAAAAATCATGGAAAATTATCCAGTAGGCAAAGTGTTCATCTTTCTTGATGGTGAAATCTAATTAGCTTTCATGACCTGCATCCATTTTGTCATTGTGATGCTGGGATGATCTATGATGCATTTTGAGGGGTTTCAGGTTAGAATTTTGAAAAATTATGCCTAAAGATAGTTTCAATCTCAGCAAAACAGAAGAGATGGTGACAAGAAGATTTGTTTTGCAGCATCTGATTTTCATTGTCAAAATACCTGTTGTGTTTGCACTCATAAAAAGGGTAAACAATAAATACCATAGCTTTAAAGGCATTATATCTGACCCAGACGACTGTTTAATTGGTGGTGGTGGACGGGGTGGGGCATTAATATAAGCATTCCATAGTATTTTTACAGTAAAAAATAATGAGAAATCTGCTGAGCAGTGGATTGTTTGCTTGTTTGTGATGATGCTTTACATCCCTGTCAACAATTGTCAATCATGTCGGGTCAATTTCATGGGTTATACCATTATTAAAAAGAGGATAAATGGTCTTGCTCAAGGACACAACACAGCCCCTTCAAGGCAGAGTCTAAAAAATCTACCAACTGAGACACTGCGCTCTCCTTTGAGCAGTGGAATGAAAATACAAAGACAATTATTAGCTCACCTGAGCATGAAGTGCTCAAACTAAGCTATTTAGATCAGCCAATATCAGTTAATATCAGGTTTGTGCATGGTCATCTGTTGTGTTCTTGTCTGTCGTTAACAATTTGCTACAAATGATAACTCCTAAAAGAACTGGGCCAATTTTAACCAAACTTCGCAGGAATGTTACAAGGGTGACTCTGTAAAACAGTTAAAACGAACTTGATCCGTCAAAATTTATAGCCACCAGGGTGTGTGGCCAGTTTCCCTTGTGTTGCTGCTAGGGTGTTTGGCCATTTTCCCTTATGTACCTATATAAAAAGGGAGTTCAGTGGCTCAGTGGTAGAGTGCTTGACTTGAGACTGAGGGCCGAGGGTTCAAGCCTCACAGGCGTCACTGTATTTTCAGAAAAAGTTAATTTTGAAAAAAGTCAGCAGACGACAACAAAAGCATAGAAAATTACCCAGCATACAAAGAGTTAAACATGCATGTGAAGCCATCCAGTAAGACTTGGCTGGTGAGATGGGTCTTGGCAATACAATTCAGAGTATTGAAATTCTCCATTAGATCTTTAATATATATTCTTTTGTTTCAGACAAAACTGTATCTTGGCTGATGAGATGGGTCTTGGCAAGACAATTCAGAGTATTGCATTTCTTCATGAGATCTTTAATTATGGTATTAAGGGTCCTTTCTTGGTGATAGTGCCTCTCTCTACTATTGGTAACTGGATGAGGGAGTTTGATCTCTGGACGGACATGAACGTGATTGTCTACCATGGCACGTAAGTCACATTGCTTTAGATAACTGCAAGAAACAATGTTGTTATTATACTTTTTAATATAGAAATAGAGTGCCTTAGGATGAAAAATTATTTTTCTTATTTCTCAACCAAATCATATGTTGTGGGTACTCAAAAGAACCATCCCATCGAGATGGTTCTTTTGAGCACCCAAACCATATGTTTAAATTGACGAACACGAAAATAAACAGTTATAGGATAAAATTATTTGCTTATCTAGACCGTTGTCAGGATTGCCACGGTCAGGGAAAATATTTTCATTTTCCAGGTCAGGGAAAAGTCAGAGAATTTCATTTCAGTTGGAAATTTAGAAAAAATGAAAAAAAGTCAGGGAATTTTAAAATTTTCTGAAAAATTTGCTAGTTAACGGGCTTCTGTAAATTTTATTTGATTGCAAGCAATTTGTGTTCAGAAACATTCCTTTTCTAATATTAATGGTTTGAGATTTTCCTTTAAAGATTAAAGCAGCAAGCATTGATATTTGCACAAAATTTCTGAATTGTCGATGGATGAAAATGACTAAAACTCAGCCTTCCAAAAGGGTCTGAAAAATGGTCTTAAGTCGGGGAAAAGTCAGTGAAAAGTCAGGGAATTTTGAATTGGATATCGAGTGGCAGACCCGACTTATGGTAACTCCGGTCCTCTGGAGCAGTTTTCGCTCATCTGAGCACCAATGCTTGAAGGTGAGCTTTCGTGATCAGTCTTCACCGGGGTCCCTCATGTGCCGTCTTTCGTTGCGGGAATTTACTAGAACCCTTTACCTCATAGAGACACCTTTTAAAGCTTTTGCTAACAGAGCAGACCCAGATCAGGCAGCTCCTGTAAGAGCTGCCTGATCTGGGTCTACTCTGTTTGCTTATGTAAATTTATATCTGATCGTACACAAGTAGACCTGACAAGTAATTTCTTTGTTCTATGTACCAACATGAAAGTTATTTATATGATTATTCATAGTGGGTGGAGCCTAGCATGAATATTCATGAAGGAAAGGGTTAAAGAGGCCTGTAATATTAATTTTGTACAAGCATAGAAGAAACTGACATCAATCCTGTATTTTGTTTTCTTCCTGTTTATTCAGGTCACCAAGTCGCTTCATGCTTCAAGAATACGAGATGTATTACAAGTCAAAGTTTGGACACAAGATCAGTAGCTACTACAAGTTTCAGGTGTTAATTACCACATACGAGGTGATCATCTCCGACTTGGAGGTCCTGAGAGACATAGATTGGCGTTGTGTCATTATAGACGAGGCTCATCGGCTCAAGAACAAGAACTGTAGATTGATGGAAGGGCTTAGATTCTTTGACTTTGTAAGTGAACCATAGGGTCAGATAAGCAAAATTTTTGAGTGTAAAATCATTAATATTTTCTTATCCATTTAAAGTCATAAGTTTTGGTAGCTCAAAGGACAATCTCAGTGGTCTAGAAAAGGATTTTCAATTTAATTTTCAATGCTGAATTCCAAACAATCAATGCTGAAATACCCATTACCCCCTCTTATCTGGAGCCCTGCCAGTCTCATTGAGACTGTTCTTTTGAGTACTCACATGTTTCAGTTGAGAAATAAGAAAATTAAAATTTAATTATGCACCGTGAACCCTGTATCCAGTTGCAGGGTTTTACACCAAGTTGAATCTTTTGGGGTCCTTGGGACTCAACTTCGATTATGATGCGGGTCCCATCATTGAAAATGGGGGTCCCATCTTTTTATATATGGACCTTCCGTGAAGGGTTTCGAACAGGCCTTAGCTGTCAAACAGGTGTCGCAAAAAATCAAGTCATTTTGGTATCTCAACCTTTTGTATCCACCTAACCAGCGAGATAGGAATTTTTGATATTTTTTTGGGGCTGGTTTTTGAGATGATTGGGACTTATCTAACTCCGAACAGCCGCTAGAGGATGGTTCTTGGTCCGTTTCTGCATTTCTTTTGCAAAAAAAGTTTCTCAGATCGCTCTGTTCCAATTTTTAGCAGCCGTTAATTTTTAGTCATTTACACGCTTGATCGTAATAAAACCCGGCAACAAGCGTCTATATAACTCAGAGCGGGAGCGAGACATAATGAGATTTCAAAGTACTATAGCAACAAGAATTTGATTGGACTGTTTTGACATACTTCCCGATATTATTGGTTAAACAAGAGCACCTGTCCTATTTATTTATAGATAGCCTGTAAATATGGAAAAACCCGAATTGTTAGGAAATAACTTTGAAATTTGGGATTTTAATGAAAGGCACAACAAACACGTCTGCTTCCCAGCGGACGCAGGTAAGGTGAATTGAGGGGTCCTATCTAATGATTTATACGTATAAGACGCAGGATATTGCGTCCTGTAAAACCCTGCAGTTGGACCATAAAATGCACAATTTAGTCATGAATGTGTCTGTGCGTTTGATGATTTGTTTGTGAGTTTGTTAATTTGTTAGTTCTTTTGTTATGAAGTCTGTCAACATATACCCTGGCAGAACCCAAGAAATCAACTTTATTAGTGGGGAACTAATATATTAGAGATGCCAAGTTCACATTAATTATAGCCGTTTCAAGAATTTTGAAGTTGAGAGGGTGCGCTTTTTAAAAAAAAAAAAATTGTCACCAGATAGTGTTGGAAGTTTTTATTCCGCTAGACAGTGAAGTACTGGACATTTTTGAGAAATAAATACTGGCTTGTCTGTCTGACTTACTGAAGATAGACGTCACACTTTAGCAATTTGGTAGTTACTCTAAAAGTATCCTCCTAAATTTGCAAGGAAAAAAGGGCTTAAAGGCTTGCTAGCAGATGTTTCAATTACTTGAAATCTCAAGCCATTTGTTTCCTGAAAGTTGAGAAATGGATTTTCTGATGCATTCCCAATTTCTGCTGTATATAAATAAGGCAACTCCTACAATTTGCAGATGACATTTTCAATTTTCGCTTTTAAGGAAAAAAAACCCAAATCAGGCCTGATATTTCATGTAATCCGATTTACATGATACCACAAAATTTGTCGCCTGCTGCAGCCATGACTTTTGCCTGCACATTGATTGTCAGTGATTTTATTTGGCCATTTTTGAGGCCGTGTATGGGAGTCATTCCCAATCCAAAAATGGCCTTTATTTTCCCAATTTCATGTATTTTAGCTCTTATTTTCCCAATTTTAATAAAATATTTTCCCAAATGTGTAGGAAAAGATAGCTTCCCAAAATCCCAAATAAAATCACTGATTGTACCAAACATTTGTGAAATGTTTGATAACAGTCAATTTGTGAAGTCTCTGCACATTTTGTGAAGACAGGAAAAGTTTACTAAAAGGCCCCCATTGTAAAAGTTTGGAATAATTTTACTGCTTTCTATGACCGAATGTCAGATTTTCTTTCCAAGACCAATGTCAGATTTGCTCTATTCAAGTTTTCTGATTTTAATTTTAAAATTCAGGAACTTGGAATTTTTTTTTTAACTTTTACTAATGTTATCGTGTGTCAGACATGGCTCATTGTTTAGTTTTGAATTGCAGGAACACAAAGTTCTGCTGTCAGGTACTCCCTTACAGAACAATGTTGAAGAACTTTTCAGTTTACTGAACTTCCTAGAGCCAAGTCAGTTCCACTCGTCAGAGGATTTCTTGAATGAGTTTGGCACACTCAAAACAGAGGATCAAGTTGATAAACTTAAAGCTGTAAGTTTCTTTTTAACTCTTTGCCCCCCCCCCCCCCCCCCCCTCCCCCGGGAAATTTTTCATGCTTTTTTGTTGTCTTCTGATTTTTTTTCAAAATCAATTTTTTCGAAAAATTTGTTCAAGTATATCATTTGAGTGTCAAACAGATTGGACCCAGATCAGTCCCGACAAAATGTCGGGCCTGATCTGGGTCCATTCTTTTTGTAAAGGTTATGAGCAGACAACACTGGTAGGTAAAGTTAAGCCATGGTCATTTTGTTTGTTCATTTCTTTGTAAATAAAGCCCCCCTTCCTTAAGCCATATAGTAATTATTTGATTGTTAGTAGACTAATGGAAGGGCAAGCTGAAAAGTTGTTTTAACTCGTACAAGCGGGTTAAAGCCTAGCATTCCTTTTGTTGGGCATAGGCAATGAGTGCAGATCCTGATCACATGCTGCAGGATGCAGTGTCTGATGATCTCTGATCATTGTCTTCACTGTGTTCTTACAGAATATAGTATATAGATTCAAATAAGAGTGAAAAATAGCACCTAAGAACCATAAAATTGGAAATGGACTACAGTGATTTTTTCCACCTGCACATCCAGGATCTTTTACTGATTATTTTGTCTCCGGGGGATGCAAAGTTTTTATTTCAGCCAGTCCCAGGATGCAATGATGCAGATTTGTGATCATGAAAAATAGTGTTCTGGACTCATAGGTTTGCAGTTAGACCCATTGATATGGGAAACAACGAATCCCAGTTCCCATAAGCTTAAAATTGTAAATGAATCACTAGGACTAGTTCAATTGATAAGGGTTGGAAATTTGATTCAGCATATATCTGTTAGTAGGAATGGGTGGTCTGTAGTGAAGGTCCAGATAAGATAGCTCTTGACTCATACTGGCGAAAAAATTCAAGCTTTCACCACACTTTGAATGAAAATGTCCATGTGATTGAAAGGTCCATCGAAGAAAGCAAAGTATGAAGGTTTTGAATATTGACCAGTACATGAGATCTCCGACAATGTGGTATATGCGACCAGCAAAGCCTCTGATCAGCCTGCACATACCTGTAGTCTAACCAGAGCCTTTGCTAGTTGCTTGAGTATTGTATGATTGTTAAGCCACTGACTGAACACCATTTGGAGTTTCTAAGCTTAAAAGGAGGCTGCAGAGGCTCGTCCGAGTCTACCCTTGTCAAAATGTCAAATTGTTGGAAATCTCATGCCACGGCTCATATTTAACTTTCAGATATTAAAGCCTATGATGTTGAGAAGATTGAAGGAAGATGTGGAGAAAAATCTCGCTGCGAAAGAAGAAACCATTATTGAGGTACAGTAAAACGTGCCTTAAGCAGCCACTCCGAAAGAAGACCAAAAATTGGGTTTCAAGACCGATAATCACATGATGCAGGTCAAAAGTATTGCAGAATGCTCCAAGAGAGCATTCTGCAATGCTTTCGACTTTCATTAAGCGACCATTTTGTCTTTTAGACCTTTATTTTGTCTATTTCTGAGTGGCTGCTTAAGACAGGTTTTACTGTTAACAGATTTGAATCACTATCTGGGCCATATTGGTAGAAAATAAACCTAAATCAATCTTACAAATATGATAACAGAGCCTAGGATATAGGTAATGCATGGATCAATAGATAAGGCTGGGATCAAATTTTAGATTTTTTATACCCCGCGCAAACTTTGTTTGTGGTGGGTGTACTGTTTTCACGTTGTCCGTGCGTGTGTCTGTCTGTCCGTCCGTAACGTTTTGTTTCCTTATTATCTTGAAGAGTCATTGCTGGATTTTCACTAAACCTTGCAAACATGTTCATATATGCAAGACAAATACTTTAGACAAAAAAGTAAGGGCTAGGGGCCAATTCTATTAGAGTTATTTCCCTTTGTAGCTCTAAATGGCTTTTAATATAGGGTTTTACGCCTATGCTATTATAGGCCATACATGGGCCGATCAACTCCTACCACAGCTTTGATGGAACAATTTGATTGATACTTTTCCTATACAATGTTATACCCCGCGCAAATTTTGTTTGTGGTGGGTATACTGTTTTCACGTTGTCCGTGTGTGCGTCCGTCCGTAACGTTTTGTTTCCTTATTATCTTGAAGTCATTGCTGGATTTTCACTAAACCTTGCAAACATGTTCATATATGCAAGACAAATACTTAAGACAAAAAAGTAAGGGCTAGGGGCCAATTCTATTTGAGTTATTTCCCCTTTGTAGCTCTAAATGACTTTTAATATAGGGTTTTATGCTTATGCTATTATAGGCCATACACGGGCCGATCAACTCCTACCACAGCTTTTGATGGAACAATTTGATACTTTTCCTATACAATGTAGACACATTGAACATATGCATGAAGGAGTTTGGTTGAAAAAAAATTTTTTTTTGACAAAATGAAAGCTGTGAGAACTTAGACAATTATTCCCTTATATAGCTTTTGTATATGCATGGATAGTGCCTTTACGGGCCGATCAACTCCTACCACAGCCTTTGATGGAGCAATTTGATACTTTGCTGATACAATGTAGACACATTGAACATATGCATGAAGGAGTTTATAATTTTTGTTTGCACAGATTCTACTGAAATCTTTTCAAAACTAAAGGCCTCCTCACACATAGACGAAAACGACCTAACGTCATCATGCGCATACTGACGAATAGAACTTCAGTCCGATTCGTCATCATTCGTAAATGTGCGTTTTAAATCGTTGGTGTTGTTCGCATGGATGCGTTTGTATTCGTTTGTGATCGTTACAATAGTGTTGTTCGTCGGAAAATTTTAAGCATGTTTAAAAATTTGTGACGAATAAATATTCGTCACAGTTATTCGTAACGATTCGCCTTAATACGTTTATCAATCGTAAGTCTTCGTATAGAGTTCGTCACCATACGTTATAGTTCGCAGCTGTGGGCAAATTTGCATATCTCGGTCAGCTAATTTGCATATCTAGCGAAAGATGACGATCAAGAGACGCACCTCTGCGATGTTTTGCGAACTATAACTAACATCTGCGCACTGAAGCGATTTGAATCAGACGCATGAAAACGAATTATAACGTTCGGAAAACAAACTGTATACGCTTACATACCAATCAACACGTATCGTAACTACAAAAAGCGAATCAATGCGAATTGAAGTGTTCCTACGACGTTTTTGATCCAATGCCAATTTACAGTTGATGAGGTGAGAGAGCTATAAGCGGGCCATCATCGGCCCGCCAGCGAAATGCTATTTGATGGCCCAGCATTGAATGCTCGTTTGGTAGCCTTGTGAATTTTAGGGATTCCGGGTCACCCTATAGCGTTGTGATTTAACAAGGGGTGGGGCACTGGATCCGCGTATGTTAAACACCCTTAGATTGTGTGTGTCTATTGCATTTCTCTGTCTAGCTGTCGATCTGTCGACATCTCTGTATTTGTCTGTCCGTTCTGTCTGTCTGTCTGTCTGTCTGTCTGTCTCTCCCTCTATCAGCATATGTGGTGAAGTCCTATCAGACCAGGGTTTACTATCTCAATACCGGGCATTTCAAGTCTTTTGCTGGGACTCTAAATCAGTCAGATTCCCGATAAACCTTATAGGCCACTGGCTGGATATGGTTTACCTCCCCCCAGAGGGACCTTTGTAGACCATATTTTTCTTAAAGCCAAATGTCTTGCAAGGATTTTGCAGCAAGTTAGCCCTCTGACAATGGCAGCGTTAAGCTGTAACAGCCTGTTACATACGTTACCTTACAAAAGATTTGATAATTAACATTTTTTAAGACTTCAGAAAAGTGAAACAGATAAGGTAAGATTTCCAAATTGGTTATATCTTCTAAGTAAGCTATTACTGGTTCACATATATTGTCATTTGAAAAATATAGTCACCCCAGATGTAGTGTATGTTACATTTTTTTCGTTAAACCCCCTTTTAAATGATAAATGAATCTAATATAGTTTTTCTTAATTTATTTTAAACTAGTTTATGTTCATTAATTTGGTATTATATTTAAGAATTTGTATTTGCCGTTTCAAAACTGCAAGCTTTACGTTTCTATCTTATATACTTTTTTGAGTTATTGGAAGTTGAACATAGTAGTCCCATATCACACAAAAATGTCAAATGTAATTCTCTATGTAGTACCCCCTCTGCCCAGGGGGAATTTTGTACACTATGATTTCTAGATTCTACATTACATAGGCCACTAAATGAAATATGTTAGCCCTCTGAGAGTGGCAGCTTTAGCGTGTAACATCATGTTACGTACGTTACCCGAAAAATAGCATTGAATTTTCCTGATAATGTCTCCAACATGACATATTCACACTTTTTAATAAGTCTGGCACAGGTTTAAGAACTCCTTATAACACAGTTACATAATTTTAACATTTATTTTATAAATGTCTTGAGTTTTGCCGTTGTTTATGTTACTTAGTGTTTCATATGTTATTTCAAAATATCAGTATGGCAGTTATAGACTATACATGTATAACATCCATCAGTGAATATAGCAAAACTATCAGGCTGCTATTCAAATGAATTGAAGTTCCTTATTATGGTGTCTTACACTATTTTACAGCACATGTTACATACGTTACTCTCTAAATACCATCAAATGTTAAAGATAAGGTCTCCAACAAGACCTGCTTGTACTTATATGCATGCTTGCACAGGTCTATGTACTGCTTTTTACACTGGCTCATTGCTGAGGAAGTAACTCAAAACATAAACTACTACAAACCCCCTTTTCTTTTATAGAGACATCAAATATAGTTAACATAATACTCATGGAAAGTTTGTAACATACAGTGCAATATGCGAGTAACAACTTAAAATATCAAAGAATACCCACCAGGTAGAAGTTATAGAGCTGTTTATTGCTAAGCTAGCAACTCTTCCTATATTATCCAAGGGTTTAAAGAATTTTACAATACAGCTTATTAATCCTCTATCAGGTTTATCTGGCAAAGACTTTGCAATATGCTATCACTCTGGTAATGGCACCAGTACCTTGTAACAGCCAATTACATATATTACCTATCAACATCTTTGATAATTTTAGTAAATGGCATGACTTCTGAAAAGTGCAAACCATAAGGTAAGATTTCCTAATTGCCTATATCATCCAAGTAAGCTATTTTGCATCACATATATGGACCTTTGAAAACAAATATGCACCCAAAGTGTTACGTACGTTATATTTTTCATTATTCCTATATCAATGATTTATAAAACTAATATAGTTTGATATTTTTCAAATGTGAATGTGCTTACTTATTCATTTCTGAATTAAAGAATCTTTATGTACCCTTTGAAAAATGCAAATATTATGTTTCTATCTTTTATGACGTTTGAGTTGTTGAGTTTTGAACATGGTAACCCCATATCACACAGCATGTGAAATATAATTCTGTGTCTCTTTTGTTAGGTTACAATCAAGTTTTCTTTCACCCAGAGGTACTCGATTTCCTTCCCATTTATTTTCCACACATCGTGTCCATATCTGGAAAGCCATACTTGTTTTCATAGCTCAATCTTTGTATGTACATCTCAAGGACAGAAAAGCAGGGTGGAACTAAGCTCATGTTCATGCCATTTGAAATAGTCAGCATATGTGTATGGCTTTGGTACTTTTTTCACTCTCAGAGGACTAACATCTTTTATTTTGTGTCTTATATAATGTAGTTTCAGGAAATCATAGTGTACAAAATTCCCCCTGGGGTGGGGGGAGGGGGTCTATAGCCAGATCAAGGCCTATTAGCTGGTGGAAGCCTATAATCATGGTACGAAATTATGCATAATTAATCCGTAAACACTACCCCCACCCCTCCCCCCGTGAGTAAAAGTGGGCCTGATGTCTTGCTGATTTTCCAGTGCTCTGGTACATGCCCCACTCCATCACAAGGGGACATTTTTGTTTCAGATTTAGCCTAATTATGCATCACAAATTTTTACTCAAGCACAGATCAGAACCATATCAGAATTAAGAGTTGATACCGTTAAACCTGTTGAAGCTTTCCAGTGCATGTATTTCTTTAGCTGACAGTTCCAAGGCGGTGCAAATTTTTTAATCACTTTTTAAAATTTATTTATTTCATGTTTTATGCTGCCTACACCTGGAGATATATCTTAAAATCATGATCTTTACCCTGTACTGTGGTGGTGGTGTGTGTGTGTGTGGGGGGGGGAGACGTGGGGGGGGGGGGGGGGGGCAATGAAGACGTTGCTCGTCTGGTATTGACCGGGTATGGGATTGCCGTGTCTGAATCATTCGGAGTCATTCGCGAAGATTCGCGATGCTGCATTTAAGTTTGTATCTCTGCGCCCCAAATCGCATCTAATCGCTCCTTATCGTTAATGGACGCAAACATATTGTTTGCGGAAGCAAACGCATTCTAGCGAAATACAGTTAGTGTTCGTAAACCATTCGTAACAAATAGTTCTCTATCGTCAAATTTTAAGATTATGTAACAAATTTTCGAAACTTTCGTTCAGAATTCGCTTGAAATCACAAATATATTTTATTCGCAAGGCTTCGTCGAACGGATTCGCTTATGTGTGAGGAGGCCTTAAGGTCTGCTGGTTTGAACTATAACTTGCCATTTTTTTTCACTGACTCTTACTGTGCGGGGGTATCTAATAAGCATTGCTTTATGACTTTTTTCATTTTTTTTGTAACTTTTTTTTTCAATAGATAAGGTGGATTAAAAAAATTTAGATTTTTGACCACTTTCTTAAAAAGTAATTATTTTACTCACTTGCTAATATTGCTAATGGTGTTGATCAACTTGCGCATTCTACTCTGAAAATGAACACTATTTTTTGTGTTCAGCTATATATTGCAAATTAGAAAATAGAACAACCCGTATTGCATAGATTGTGTGTCAAAAATTATTTTGTGTTTCTTTCTGAACCCTAGGTTACTTTGCAAACAGTGAGGATCCAGATCAACCCCCTTCTTCAGAAGCTGGCTGATCAGGATCTTCACTGTTTGTAGAGTGGCTTATACTATGTTGCATGATTTGGTTGACTGGGA
The DNA here is from genome assembly GCA_964019695.1 of Loripinus fragilis. NCBI lineage: Eukaryota > Metazoa > Mollusca > Bivalvia > Lucinida > Lucinidae > Loripinus > Loripinus fragilis. Next base: position 93,440,926 of record OZ026523.1, read on the forward strand.
GTAACTTGTATTCAGTTGCTAAAATTCACACAAGTGAAAGTAATTCTTTACTTGCCTTTTGGAGAAACTGCTAGCATTTAGTAAAAATCTACACTTAACTAAAGCTTTCATGGCCAAATCATGGGTAAAAGTTTTCAGGATTAATCCTGAATTCAGGATTTTGAGGCTGACTTTCCATAGAAAGTCAGCCTCAAAGTGCTGAATTGTGGAGATTATAGTAGCTTCTCTGATTGATTTTTAGATTATCTAAACACAATTAACCATTTAAACATGAAATTATTCATTTTTGTAGGCATCTAGCAGGTTTAAAAATTTGAATTTCTAATGTTCAGGATTCTGGAAATGTTAGACTTTCACCCATGAGCTTTATATGACTATTTAGGTGGAGCTTACAAACATCCAGAAGAAATACTACCGTGCAATACTGGAGAGGAACTTCTCTTTCTTACACAAGGGAACACAATCATCGTCCAATGTTCCTAACCTGATGAATACTATGATGGAACTGAGGAAGTGCTGTAATCATCCCTATCTCATTAATGGTAAGGCCAAATAAAAAAATACCTGTGTTTAGGGTAACCCGACTCTACCTAAATTCACTGGTGAAACCTATATTTTTTTGTAAAGTTTTCTCGAAAAAAGATTAATTTTTTATGCATTTTGAAAGGCATTACGCCTTTCAAAGTGAATAAAATAATATTTTTTTCCAGGAAAAAAAAAGAAAATATGTGCCTACTCTACCTAAAAGTTTCGGACCCATTACCCGAAACACACATATTTTTTCATTTGGCCTAGATAAAAGTAGGTTATCTAAGGCAGTCATTATGTATTTGGTGCATATGGCATGGGTCGAAATAAACACATTTTTTAGGCATAAAATTGTGAGTATTATTTACTTATCCATCAGTTTTAACATTTGTTTTGGTTTCTCAAAAGACCGTCTCATTGAGACGGTTCTTTTTAGTACCCACAACATATGGTTTGGTTTAGAAATAAGAAAAAAAAACATTTTTATTAAATACACACTCTAATCTAGAGGCCTGATGGACCGTGACATGAGAAAAAATGTCTTTGTGGTCGTTTGTGACCAGGAAAGGCTAGTGAGTGCGATCAGGAAATACCACAATCACATACTGCAGACCAACCCATGGCACCGTGAGGAAGAGCCACAGAACATTTATAGCAACAACACATCTGCTAGACAATAATAGCAAAGCAACCAGCTTTCCCTTTTCAAGATGATCGCAAAACTAGAATGGACAGGAAGTAATGCATAACTGTTATCAAAACAAAGACAAACACAGAACTCCCACAAACACTTATTGACTAGCAAGAATATTGAAATTTTGTGTTAGTATGTTTAGCCATTATACTTTCTAAAAAGGGGAAATTAGACATTGATCAGACTGCATAGTGTATACTTTCTTGTTTGCATGCAACAAAAACAGGTTTTGTCGCGACAAGGCTTATATCATTCAGAGTTAATCTTGGGATGGTCCAGATCCATTTCGTTAAAAAATATTGTTGTGCTAAAATGGCCTTTTTTGGTCTCAAAATATAAGCTATTCAAATCTCATATTAATTATGCTCTAAAGTGGATATTAAAGATTCATGGGGGCCCAGAGTTAAACTTTTCATGCTTAATCACACGAGCATGAACAATTGTTGGCATTTTAAATTAAATTACACAAACAAATGATTTGATCAAGAAAAGTGCTTCACTTATTTATAGTTCGATATTTATTAAGATTTCAAATTTCATGCTCATAACTGAGCATGAAATTTCAACTGCTCATAAGAACTAAAATACTGAAAAATGGAAGATTTTTTCCTGCTTAAAACACTGAAATGTATGTATCCTGCTAATAAATGTTTGGCATTTTAATATTTATGAGCAGAATAAATTTCATGCTCAGTTTGAGTTGAAGTTTTATAGCCTCGCGATCTGACTACAATAATTACCTATCGTTGTAGGTGCTGAAGAGAATATATTGAGTGAGATGAAGACTAAACAACAAGCATTTGAACCTGATCCTGTTGTTCAAGCCATGATCCAGGCCTCGGGCAAGTTTGTGCTGCTTGATAAACTACTGCCCAAACTGAAACAGAACGGCCACAAGGTTCTCGTCTTCTCTCAGATGATACGAGTTCTTGATATTCTTGAAGATTATCTTGTACATAAAAGGTAGGAAACCCAATTGTAAGCCTGGCACACTTGTGATCTTGAACATAGAACCTTTGCTTGCCTTTGTTTTCTATAATACAGTGCAGTCCCTTTCTAATGCACCTCATTATAACACAGATTTGGATATAAAGCTGTCATGATGTGCCTCCAATATCTATTTACCATACAACTTTATAAAGCACTTATAGGAAAATGACTATGAAATGGTCATTTTCCTATAATTCCTTTATAAAATTGTCCCTTTATAACTTGCTTTGTTTATAACATGGTCCATTCCTATGGACGGTCAATTTGACATTTAGCGATCTAGTTCGGTCTCAGTGTTTTTGTTTTTGTTGCTTTACATACCAAGTCAACAGCTATGGTTACAAGCAAAAGTATATGCGAAGTACTGTTTAACCGCTTGTTCAAGCTTGCACAGAAAACAATGTGTGGTTAGGTGAACTCACCGTCTCGCCATGACCATAGCTGTTGACTGGGACCTAAAACAACAAAACAAACAATAGCTGCGACTTGTGGTATATGTTGGCCTACATCTGATGGATCTGCACTCTTTTTCATGCAGCCTCAGAATTCACTGTATTAATTGAAATCATGCAACTGAACTGGGTTCAGGGGGTTTGCTTGAACCCCCCTCCCCGCCCCCGTTTTTAAATATCCTAATGAAATTGAAATAATTTGGTCTCAGTGAGACCAAATTATTTCATTTTCATGGGATATGTAGGGAAATGAGATAAAACCAGCAAAACAAACCCCCACACCTTTATACATATGAACCCCCTTTCCAGAAATCATGGATCCGCCCCTGCTGGAAAGAAAACAAAAGTGAATCTGACATATTAATTTAATCAGCAGGACAAGGGTTTTAAAACTCTCTAAAGAATAGAGGAGAGTTTACAAGAGTTAGAGTGAAAAGGAGTTGTTTTCTTGAATTAATCAGGAATTAAGATAAATATATGTTTAATTGAATTTGGTGGAAACCCTCAATATTATCGAGGGCACTTGTGGTACCGAATGCTCCCAAGAGTAGATCTAAAGATGTTTTTATCAATAAAAGCAGCAAATATTCATGGACATACAATATAACCCCCCCCCCCAAAAAAAAAAAAGAAGCAAAAACAATGACAACAAACAAACACAAAACTCACACCCCCCACCCCCAAAAAAACAACAACAAACAAACACAAAACTCGCACACACCTACACAAAAATGCAAGAAGGGATCCAAGTTTGAATTCCATTTCCATGAAGACCATATTTCTAGCTAAACAAATACTTTGGGCTTCGTTTTAGGTACCTTTATGAGAGGATAGATGGTAGAATCACTGGTAATCTTAGACAGGAAGCTATTGATAGATTCTCTAAGCCTGATTCAGATAGATTTGTCTTTCTATTGTGTACAAGAGCTGGAGGCCTCGGTATCAACTTGACTGCTGCAGATACAGTGATTATCTACGACTCTGACTGGAATCCTCAGAATGATCTACAGGTGAGAACTTTACTCTGGCCTTGGGTTCGAGCCTCACCAGCGTCACTGCACTGTGTCCTTGAGCAAGACACATTTATTCTTGCTTAGTACTGGTTCAACCTAGGAAGACCCGTCCAGATGTAACTGAAAGATTGTTGACCGGGATGTAAAGACTCAAATTAAACAAAAACTTAACTCTTTATCTTCTAGTGCCATCTGCTGATAACCTTTGCAAACAGTTTGGGCCGAGATCAGGCCCGAAAAAATGTCGGGCCTGATCATAATCCAAACTGTTTGACACTCTGATGGTATTCTTGGAATCCTCAGAATGAACTACAGGTGAGAACTTAACCTGTCACATTTTGAAAACCTATGATATACATGTATTAAAGTGAGTACTCAACTTAACTTGTACAGGTTGGTTTAAACATATTTTATTTGTATACTTTGTACATAGAACAACATATAAAGACCTACACTAATATACAGTTTACAAATGGGATACAGATTGACAAGTCTATACCAGATTAAATCTAGCATTCCCAGAAGGAAGCATGTGCAAACAAAAAAGTCCCAAATCAGACTGCTTCTCTCTCAGACCAGGGACTATATGTTTGCTTTCTATCAAGAACATCACCAGAATATGCTGTCATGGGGTAAAATGAGTCAAAGAAATTTAGTACTTATCCAATCTTCAATATTTTTTCAGGCACAAGCCAGATGTCACAGAATTGGTCAAGTGAGAATGGTGAAGGTTTATCGTCTCATCACAAGGAACTCCTATGAGAGAGAGATGTTTGATAGAGCCTCAATGAAACTGGGATTAGACAAGGCTGTCTTACAGTCCATGGGTGGAGAAAAAATCAACCCTGTAAGTCTGCTATATTATTATTGTCTACAGGAACCTTTGTGGAGTGCAGTGGCTCAGTTGGTAGAGTGTTAGACTGGGAATCGAAGGGTAACTAGTAGAAGTCTTGCCACCGATGGGGTCCTGTGTTGTGTCCTTGATCAAGACACTTGTTCCACTTCTTAGTACTGGTTCAGCCCAGGAATACCCATCCCTACATGACTGAATAATTGTTGACTTGGACGTAAAGAATCCCAACAAACTAGAACCTTGGAATGTACATAATACAAATATTTTGATCTCATCTTTATCAGTGTCCAGGTTTTTGTGTAACTCTGAAAGTGAATCAACTACTTTTCCTCATTGTGTGTTAGGCCAAATAAAATATACCTGTGTTTAGGTTAACCCGACCCTACCTAAATTTACTGGTGAAACCTAATTTTTTTTTCATGTTTTCTGGAAAAACATAATTTTAAACATTTTGAAAGGCGAAATGCCTTTCAAAATGCATAAAATTATATTTTTTTCCATTTTGCCTTTCAGAATTCATAAAATTATATATTTTCCAGAAAAAAAATAATTTAAAAAACATGTGTGCCTACCCTACCTAAAATTTTCAGACCTGTTACCCGAAACACACTTATTTTTTTTATTTGGCCTAATTATCAAACTGGATCTCCAGCTTCAGTGTGCAAATTGATTTCTCAAGAATTAACAAGAGATGCCAGGTATATTAGCCCATAAATGATGGGAGACCCTTATACAAATGCACTGAAACACAGCGTATACCCATATGGGTTTGCTTTGTTTATTAAAATAATAAAGTACACAAGACAAGTTTTATTAAAGTATGATGAGAGTAAAAACAGAATAAAACATTAGCTATGTATAGCTGTTAACCAACAGTATTAAATACCTATGGTAAACTCTTAAACAGGTGCACTAAAATATTGTGGACATCTGGGAGGCCACAGTTAAAGGGTCTGTTTTGTTTGATAATAGTCAAGGACAGTAATATAATAATAATGGGAAATTGTTTAATGGTGCATCAGAATCTTGTTGAATCAGTTTGGATGGAAGATTTCATGAGTATTATTGAAATAAACAATATAGAATATATAGAGAAACCATGCACAACCACATCTTAGTATGATTCTTTAATTTAACACTAATAAAGGGCCAGCCGCTCATAATCACAGTGGATAGGCGGCAATCGAAAATGTGAATACTATCGACAAATGTAGATAAAAAGAAATGTTAGAAACAGAGTTTTTGATTGCCATTTGTCGCCCGGCTGGCAACAAATGGCAATCAAAAACACTGTTTCTAATGATTTTTGATCCGCACTGGTTGATTGTTAAGAGCGTTTTCTATTGCCGCCTATCCAGTGTGATAATTGTTCTACTGCATACGGGTAAATTGTTCCTTATACTTGCCTGCACAGCTATCCAGTGGAACTTTTGGTCTTTGTTTTCCCCAGCCTTCATCTACTGCTATATTTTGTGAGTGTGAGCAATGAAGACTTTGCCGAGACTGCACATCTGGGCCCGAGCACTCACTTATGCTATAGTTCCAAAAATCTCATGTGGCTCATGTTTTTCAGCAAGCACAGATGACAAAGCGAGAAATTGAGGAGTTGTTACGTAAAGGGGCGTACGGTGCTCTCATGGAGGATGACAGTGCAGGAGACGCCTTCTGTGAGGAGGACATAGACCAAATCTTACAGAGACGAACCCAAGTCATACAGATAGAATCAGAGGGCAAGGGATCAACATTTGCCAAGGTAAGTGTAGAATAAATCCGTAGAACCATATATGCACATTTTAAGCACAAGATTGTCATTGAGCATAAACTTGTGATTATTTTCTTACCCATCAGTTTAAACATATGTATTGGGTTCTCAAGAGAACTGTCTCAATGAGCAGGTTCTTTTGAGAACCCACAACATATGTTTTGGTTGAGAAATAAGAAAAATAATTTTCAATAATGCACTCTCATCATGAGGCCTGTAAATCTGTCAGCTCATAAACTATATCTAAATCACTAGATTTAATTCTCTCAGAAAACGTATGAGCTATTTCATGAGATTTTGGGTACTTATGGCACATGGGAGCCTTCACTGCTGGTACACATTAAGATAATAAATGAAGGCTCAGGCCAATTTTTAGGCATCTAGCCCTATTAGGTAGCTGTTCATGCATGTTTAAAAAGTGAAATTTCACATATATGTGATAAATGTTAATACCTCCCGAACTGGCTCATATGTTGTGAGCACTTCCAATGAGCACCATAGCATAAGTTTCCATGGACTGTTAAGAATAAAATACGGCTTTTTTCTTTTAAATTGCGTCTTAACCTGGCGACAGTTTAAGCGGGTGGTGTAGTGCATTTACAGAATGGAACCTGTGAATATGCGTAAGAAGCGGTATTTGTGTTTTGAAACATGCCAGTTTGGGTAGGCAAATCATAGGTTAAAATACGACTTAACTTCTGACGTGTTGCCATTAGATTGAAATTTTTGACCATAGATCTAACAGTTTGCCTCCCTTAACCCATATAACCCATATAAGCCTAGTATCCTTTTTATGGAACATAGGCAAACAGTATAAACCCAGGTGGCATCTAATCAGAGTCTCCACTGTGTGCTAACCGAATATAAGAATAAAAATGAAAAGTACCACCCAACTTCTCTGAAATTGGAAATGGACTCATACAATTAAAAAAGATTGGAAAGTCCGTTTGTCTCAAATTGATCTGTTTTCTCCTTGATAGGCTTTAATTAATAGTTTTGTTTGTGTTTTAGGCAAGCTTCTCAATAACATCAAACCGTGATGATATTGACATCAATGACCCTGAGTTCTGGCAGAAGTGGGCCAAGAAAGCTGATGTTGATGTGGATGCTGGAGGGGTGAGTAAACAAATGAAAGTTTTCAGAATTATTCCTGATTCAAGATTTTGAGGCTGACTTTCTATGGAAGTCAGCCTCAAAATACTGAATTCAGGCTTTCAAGCGTGCCCTACTTTTCCTACTTTTCCCTACTGTTTTGATTTGCTCCTACTTTTTCATGAAAATGCCCTACTATCCCTACTTTTTCACTCTAAAATGTCATTCACACGTAAAAATCCAGAAAATTTTCCTCGCTTGCTTCGCTCGCTCCAATTTGATACAGTAACTGTTATGTTTATTCAAGGGGCACGCCACTAAACAACTCAAATTTTTATTTTTTACCCAAAAGTCTCTCTGTTTAACTAGTGCTATTATCACAGGTATTATCCTGATCATTTAGTATAGAATTTCTTATTTCAAATGTCTCATTGTAATGAATTTTTGTACTTGGAAAAGCCCTACTATCCTTACTTTTTTACATCGATAATCCCTACTTTTTCACTACTTTTTCAAAAATTTTATCCCTACTTTTTCCCTATTTTTCTGTTGATGTGCACTTGAAAGCCTGTGAATTAGGCAGATTATGATGTCTTCTCTGATTTATTTCAAGTTCATCAATTAAAAAATATTTGACCTTTTAAACTTGAAATTGATACCGATTAACACATTTTTGCTGACACGCTGCAAGTTTTCAGATTTGAATTCTTCAGAATTTTGTAAATTTTGAACTTTCAATTGCATTTTCCACTTGTAAATCAGGTTCTCAAGTAGCCCTACCTTCTGAGAATAGTATGGCTTGTTTACACATGAAATTCATCTCTAATATTTACATTTTGGCCTCGTCGCGAGAAAACCTGTCTTCGGGGTTTCCCAAAAAGTGAGTTTCATACCAGTCTCCTCAGCTACAGAGACTAGTTAGAAAATTGAAATTTCACCTGTAACAAGATTATGTATCATAGTTTTCAAAAAGCGAATAACAAAAGGTGCTGATCAGATTGCGCGGATGCGCAGGCTGGTCTGCAACCGTGTTATTCGCAAACCACCAAAGACAGGTTTTCTCGCGTCGAGGCCCATATTTACATTTGTATTTAAATATCTAACATAGAAACCATTTATACTTTAGGAGACAAAACAATTTTGTGATTATATTGCTTTGAAAATGTAAACATTTCAATTTAAGGACAAAGAATTGATCATTGAAGAACCACGAGTAAGGAAGAAGACAACTCGCTATGGCAACGACAATGGCGTGGTGGATATCTCTGATCTTGGCTCCTCAAGTGACACAGACACAGATTCTAAGGGGGCTGCTACCAGAGGGCGTCGTAGTAAGAGAAAGCAGGACGAGGACACAGACTTTGAAAATGAGAGACATGCCTCTAAGAATCGGGGACCTGGATACGGAAGATCAGAGTTGTTTAAGGTTGAGAAAGGACTGCTTGTGTATGGGTAAGTTAAATATTTTTAAGATCTCAGATTGTTAGAAAACAGTGGTATTTAATGTAATAAGAGAAAATCATTAAAGGATATTGCAATTCATTATTTTGTACAAATTACAGAAATATTTTAACTGAAAAAACATGTCTTCATTTTATTTAGATATGGATATTGATTTGTTACAAAAAAGTTGCAAAGATTGCTCCATTGCTTTTGGTACAATACAGTAAAACCTACGTATAACGGCCACTCAAAAATTTAACAAAGCTCTATGAGAAATGGTAGATTAATGAAGGTCGAAAGTATTGCAGTATGCACCCCTTGGAGCATTCTGCGATACTTTTGACCATCTTCACCAGCGAAGGTTTCGTCGTATCTACCTTTCCACAAACCCTTCGCCTCACGACCCTCAGAATTTATTAATAGCGCAGGCTAATCGACCAATGAAAACGCCAGGAAGGATTTTTTCGATAATCCCTTCCTGCCAATCAGATTAACCGTAGCAGATTATCGGCATCTAATATATACCGCCTGTTAAGTCTCCATAAGTCCAGATAAGAAAGATTTTTGCCGTAAAATTAGTTATATTTCTTCTATCCTTCGGTTCAAAACTATGTAATGGGTGCTCAAAATAACTATCTTAATGTGACAGTTCTGTTGAGCACCTTAAACGTATATTTCAGTTGTTATATAAGAAAACTGAACGCCGTCTTATCTGGAGTCCTGGTGTTTATCGATTTTTTGCACCGCTTTGTGATTGATCATATTATTTGTTACTATTTTCGTCTTATGACATACTCAATCGGAAGAAAGTATCCTTGTGAGGCCAAGGGTTAAGACAGCGAATCATAACCCTTGGTATGACAAGATGACTTTTGACCTGCATTAAGCGATATTTGGTCTTGAAAATCTATTTTTTGTCTTTTCGAGAGTGGCTGTTTTACACAGGTTTTACTGTATCTTTCTAAATATGTGTACCCTTTAAGCAAAATAGTCTTACACTCTTAATAACTTAATAACGTGTAGGGCTGCCTCTTAGTCTAGCAAATCATTACCTGGCAATGCCGATGAAAGTCGGCCTCAAAATGCTGCAGATTCAAATAGTTTCTTTGATTTATTTCAGTTTATCTAAAGGCAGTGGACCATTAAACTCGAAATTGTTACGATTTTGTAGGCATACTGCAAGTTCAGGATTAATACATGTTGAACTTTGAGTACTTGGGTTATCCGGTTTTGAGTTTCAAAGAGTCAACTTATCATCTCCTAAAATGTGGGAGCGCAGTGGCTCAGTGGTAGAGTGCTTGACTCGAGACCAAGGAGCCGCAGGTTCGAGCCTCACCGGCGTCTTGAGCAAGACACATTAATCCAAGCTTAGTACTGGTTCAACCCAGGAAGACCCATCCCTTTATAACTGAAAGATTGTTGCTACGACGTAAAGAATCAAACAAAAAAAATCTCGTAAACTGTGTTGTTGTATTACAGCTGGGGTCGCTGGTCAGACATAGTGAGTCACGCCAACTGGAAGAGACACATGGAAGCCAAGGATGTAGAGAAGGTGTCTAGAGCTATTGTAAGTACCTAAAACAGGGTCGCACAGGCTTGAAAAGTACTTGAATTTAGAGGGCTTTCATGAATAGTTCTTGAAAATTAAATCTGCCCTGAAATTTCAGAAAGTACTGGAAAATCACTCAAAAGCCTTGGAAAGTCCTTGAATTCAACTATTTTCTGTAGGACTTAGCACTGTTGATAAGAGACTTAAATCAGTATAAAATTGTTGTGCCTTTATTTGGTGCAGCCTATGCTGCACCATATATAGGCACAACAATTTTTACGTGAATTTTCGAGTAGTAATGTCTCCATTATCTCGGTCTAGCATTTCTGAAGTAGAATTTTAACACTGATCAGTATTTTCATTAGCTCTAAGTCCTTGAAAACTGTTGGAGAGGCTTTTGTAAGCCCTTGAAAAGTCCTTGAATTTTACTCATACTTATCTGTATGAACCCTGTAAAACTGTTTTATTGGTGAGCATGGCTTTCTCTGCTGCAGGACATTTAGATTTCCAAAACCCCATCTTAGATGTGTCATCTTGTTGAATTTTGAAAGCATATAAAATCACTAAATTCTAGATACAGTTAATCAAAGGTTAATGGCATTTTTAAGACAGTTTACGGGCTGACTCTTTATGAACGAATGGATTCTTCCTTATGGTATGATACATTTAACTAGGGATGGGTCACATGTTATAATTTCCAAATAGAATTGTATTTCTTTCTCTGACCATAGTTTTTGTCTTAGCAAACAGTGTAGATCCTGATGAAATAATGCATTATGCGTCATTTCATCTGGGTCTTCATACTAGGCAGCATAGCCTAGTCGGTAATGTGTGTAGCAACAGATGAAAGTATGACTGCAGATCCAGGCGTAGCGAGTTTGATCCCGGCTCGGTCCCATACTTTCGTGGAGGTCATTGATCATTTTCCTCGCTTCCGCTGAATCATTCAAGAAGGGTTGTTGTCTGTTACAAGCGAAAGTATGTGCACAAATTACTGGTTAACTGCTTGTTCAAGCTTGCCCAGAAAAAAGTGTGGTTAGGTGAACTGACCGTCAGGTCATGACCATAGCTGTTGACTTGGGACGTAAAGCAACAAAACAAACAAACAAATCTTGGTCTTCACTGTTTGCCAAAGTACTTATTTAGGAATCACTGGAATACAATGGGTTGAAGATAAAAATTAACATTATTGAATAATTAATTTCAGTTGATTTACTCTTTACAACACTATAAAGGAGATGAGAGAATCAAAGAATTCATCTGGGACCTGGTTTCACCTTCAGGGGACACAATCCTAAAGAATCATTCAGGTTAGTATGCTGATATTATGTGTCAGAGGCACGTCACGAAAGAACAGGCCCCGAGGTTATAGAACTTTATCCATGCTCAACTAAGCTGAGCACGAAATTTATCCTGCTCAAAAATGTTAAAATGCCAACAATTGTTGGCATTTTAACATTTATTAGCATGATTAATACAACATCTGAGAGGCTTAAAGAGACTAGGGTTGTAACTATGTACATTTTTCGAAAAATTTTCTTTTTTTTTTTTAAATCATTTGTAAAAATAGAATTAAGTTATGTTTTCACAATAAACATGTTCAGTACAGCTGAAAACTGCATTGAAAAGTGAATTATCTGATAAAAACGTGTTTTTCTCTTGTTTGTAATTATTTACGTCCCTCCAATAATTCTAGACAGTTGATTTTTAACATAAATACTGTTGTATTGATAGTGATAATTTGTTAAGATTTATGAAAATGGTAAAATGTTTACCTGAATTTGAGTATTTTTACTGTATTCTTGAAAAATAGAAACTTTATTTCTAAAATTAGAAGATCAAAAGTTACAGACTATGCAGCTTTGAAGCAATACACTTCTTTATTTGTCGGTATTTTAGTTTTTATGAGCAGTTGAAATTTCATGCTCAGTTGAGTTGAGCATGAAAAAAGTTTTATAACTTCTGGGCTAGGTGTTTGATTCATAAATACTGACTCAGCTACATAGACTAGCAACAAATTATCTGGAAAAACAGATATTTCAGAAATAGAGAGAACCTACAATATTAGAAAACAGCAGATTTGGTTTTATTGAGTCTGTTCATGAGAACTATTGGAAAGAGCAACAATTCTCATGCCCCAAGCGGTATTCTGCTTTCACAAAATATGATCTAGCTTGTGAAATATAATACTATTGGCATATAAGACTACACAGATACTCTGACTGTTCTCTGCCTTAAAAGACTTAGCATACAAAAAAATGGCTCATAAAATGATCAACACTTGTTTGCTAAACCAGTCAATATTCATTTGCGAGCACTGACCTGTTAGACAGCTCATCAGACTTCTACCATAATGGATAGTTACCTCACTAGCCACAATTTGTGGAGAATTGATTGTGAAATAATGTCTGTGGCTATTCCCTACCAGTGATTTTAGAAGTGAGTCAAAGTCTATTTTAAGGTGCTGATCATAAGACAAAAATGGGTGTTACCTTTCTGCAAAGGTGTTCATGAACTTTGTACAATTTTGTACATGAACTGTGGTCAAAACTCTCTGTACAGATTAAATTTGGATAGCTTTCAGGTATTTCTCACGAGCTAGATGGACAGGACTGGATCATTAAGTTTCAGCAGAATCAATAATGTAGGAGAATCTTCTTTAACTCTTTGCCTGGTAGTGGCGACTTTTGTCATCTGCTGATGATCTTTGCAAACAGTTTGGACCCAGATCAGGACGGACAGAACATCAGTCCAAACCATTTGACACTCGGAATAGTGTTACTGAAAGAATTTTTTGAAAAAGTTAATTTGAAAAAAAATCAGTAGACAACAACAAAAGCATAAAAAATTACCAGCATGCAAAGCTATAAGAGAAGAGATTTCATATCTAACTTGGTGAATTTGTATGATAGTTATAACTTTTCTTGTACCTCTATCAAAACATATTGTAGGTACTCAAAAGGATTATCTCAATGAGTTCTACATATGTTTAGACTGATGGATACAAAAATAATTTTAAATTTACGTCAAAGGAATTTTGTTTATCTTGGCCTATGCTTACATTACAGGGTTATCTGCCCCTGTTCCGAGGGGACGTAAAGGAAGAAAGGGCAAGGAAGTTGTGAAGGAAGAACCTAAAGGGAAGAATTTCTGTACAGCAGAGGCACTGGCAGGGCTGAAGATTGATCCCAATATTGTTCTGGGAGATAATGGTTACAAGAAACACTTACACAGACATTCTAACAAGTTAGTTTCTCATTGGATTGTTATATGGGCCTCGTCCTGACAAAACCTGTCTTCGGGGTTTCAAAAAAAGCAACTCAAACCAGTCTCCTCAGCTACAGAGACTAGCTAGAATATTGAAATTTCGCATGAAGCAAGTTGAGATGTGATACTTTCCAGTAAGCGAATAACAAAGACGCTGATCAGTCTGCGCGGATGTGCAGGCTGGTCTGCACCTTTGTTGTTTGCAAACCCTTGAAGACAGGTTTTGTCGCGATGAGGCCAATATTGTACATGGTTGAAAGGTTTCTGAAATTCAGAATTGTGTCCCCCCCCAGGAGAGTGAAATATATTGTTTTTGGTGTGGATCCCGTTTGCCTCAGATGACACTACCGGGCCTTGTAACACAGTGGGTAGCAAGTCCTACTGCAGAACCAGAGTCGCGAGTTTGATCCGGTCCTGTCCCATACTTTTGTGGGGATTGATCATGAAATAATTTCTAAAGTCATTCTCCTCCAGCCTCTGATTCAAGAAGGGTTGTTGTCAGTCACAAGTGAAAGTATGTGCATGAAGTACTGGTTAATTGCTTAGTCAAGCTTGCCCAGGAAAAGTGTGGTTAGGTGAGCTGACTGCTCACCTAACCAGTCTCGACATGACCATAGCTGTTGACTGGGATGTAAAACCTCAAACAAAATAAACAAACTCACATGATGCACTTGTGTGCAATATATCTCATGAAATAGTGGGCAGATTGGAACTAAGTTCGAACGGATATATTTAACATTGTGGCAATATGAAGACTGGATTAAGGTTTTGGTGATCTTTCGCTTATTTTCAAGGTAACAGCAGAGTCAAATAGTTTGAATTTCCCAGGAGCAAGGTGGCTCAGTGGAAGAGTGCTTGACTTGACTGGAGGCACTATGTTGTTCCATTGAGCAAGACACTTACACCTCTGCTTAGTAACATCCTGACATGACTAAAACTGACAAATAAAGAATCAATTTATTAGTCAGATTATAACAACTTATTTGCATTATTCTGCAGATTATCTAAAGACCAGTGGCAGATCCAGAGGGGGTTCAGGTGGTTCACTTGAGCATCCCCCCCTACCCCCGTTTTTAAATATCTTATGAAAATGTCTCAGTGAGACCAAATTATTTCATTTTCATGGGATACCTAAGAAAAATGAGATAAAATCAGCAAAATGACATCATCCCCCCCCACCCCCCATGTCTATCTACATCAATGAAGCAATGAAGGCGAGTCTGTCTAATTATTGGTCTGAGTCTTTATCTACATCCATAGTGTGTGCATGTGAGCACTAACATTTTTACATATGAACCCCCTTTCCAGAAATCCTGGATCGGCCCCTGAAGACATTTACTATTAAAGCTTGAAATGCTTTAAATTCTAAAACATATTTCAGTTTTGATGAATTTCTAATGTTGGAAATTTTTGGCTTTCACCCATGCATTAAAGCAATAGGATCTGACTTTTCTACCATCCCTAGACAAGTTATTGATTAAATTTATCATATATGACATTATGTCAAATAATTTAATTGTTCATTAGTTGTAGAAAAATTAATGAGAAGTGAATGTGCAAACGCGCAGTCTCACCAGAGCCTTTACTGCATGTATAAATAATGCCAGGCCCCCCAGATAAGGGTGCGTAACAGAATATTTTCTTATTTCTCAATCAAAACATATGTTATGGGTACTCAAAAGAACCGTTTCACTGAGACGGTTCTTTTGAGCACCCAAAACACATGTTTAAACTGATGTCTAAGAAAATAAATGCAGTTTTACTCTGACAATTTTGCTTAACTAGACCTATTAACACATGTGCTATAAGCAGTGTTCCTGTTTACGTCGTAATAATATCTAAATACGCAACGAAAATCGTTGGTACGCAAAATAGACAAGTAGCTTGCGTCCATGGGACGCAAGATCAAAAGAAGTCGACTTTCAGCAAATTTAAGCCAGCTCAATAGCAAAGAGAGTTAAAACCTCTGAAAATCAGTCTTTTGTACTTTGCAACGCTTCAAAATCACAAAGAGACTGCTATAAATAGTATACAGTTGTGGTTTTCCGATGTCCGTTGTTCATAGCAACAGTTGAAATCAGAATGAGGCTCTGCTATAAATAAAGATTTACGGTTTTGGAAAAATCAATTTGCTGGGTAGAAAATGGTGTCTGCCTAGAGGATCATGCTAGAAACTTAATGAAGTAAATTCTGAAGCCAAAATGATCACAATTGCATTCACAGACGGGTTCAGCGATTTCCAACAGGCACATGTCAAATAACCTTGAGGAGAATTTACAATCTAGAGCGTCATCGCCGCCAAGCAGACTTTTTATAAGCAAAGAAGTTAAATAGTCAATGACTCTATCACTGCTTCTTTCTTGTTTTTATTATTGAATGTCAATCACTCAGTGTCAACTGAAAATGTTTGAGTTAAGTTTTACCTAACTTCTTAGGTTAACATTGTAAAAAAATATAATCAAATAAAAAAATTATCAGTGGGGAACTTTCTGGGACTCAGTAAAACTTGCATGGGACTCAACTTTTGTTGATGCCCTGGGTCCCAGGGACGCAGTAAAAACAAAGCCTAAATCTAACACTGTATAAGTATCAGAATCTCATGAACTCATTCAAGTGGAGTTTTTAGATGGCTGTAGTGGCTTTAACTCTTTGCATACTGGGTAATTTTTCATGCTTTTATTGTCATCTTCTGCTTTGTTTTCAAAGTTAATTTTTTCAAAAATTCTTTCAGGAACACTATCGGTGTGAAATGCTCTGTCAGTCCTGACCCGGGTCCAAATTGTTTGCATTTAGCTTATCAGCAGATGACAAAAGTTGCTGCTAGGACAGAGTTAAAGATTGACTAAATAAAGAACTTCATTTGTGTAGCCAGAAAAAATTACACTCATGAAAGGGAGACTACTGTGTCAAGCAATAATTCTCTACAATTGCGTCCCTTTTAGAAATGGGAACTTCTCATAAAGGAAAGAATTTGATCCCAGAGGGAGGGAATTCTTTCCTTTATGAACAGTTCCTTATAGTATGGAAAATCACTTTAATCACATTAAGTGACCTCCCTTGAATGTTACTATTTTTATTATGCACATGCGTAACCTGCATAATGGGAGCTACGCCATTGAACTTTACCAGGCAATGTAGTACCATTGTCCTGTGGATGTGACTTCATAGATGTATCCTATTTTCAGGGTTCTGCTAAGGGTACGAACATTGTACTACTTGAAACAGGAAGTGATAGGTGATGCTGCTGAGAAGATTGCTAAAGGTGTTAGTGTTGTGTAAGTACATCTCAGTACTCCGCAATAGCAGGTTTCTTTCTGCTCAATCCTCTGTCATTTTTGCTTGCAAAGATGCAATAATTACATTAACCTTTTGAAGACCAGAAACCCCTATTAAAATGGGTACAGTAAAAACCTGTTTTAAGCAGCCACTCAAAAGGAACACCAAAAATTGGTTTTCAATACCAATTATCTCTTAATGCAGGTCAAAGTATTGCAGAATGCTCCCAAGCATTCTGCAATACTTTTGACCTTCATTAAGCTACCATTTTCCATTAAGGCCTTTGTTTTGTTTATCATTAAGTGGCCTCTTAAGACAGGTTTTACTATACTTTGGCATTTCATCAGGGTCTGCACTGTTTGCTAAGACAAAGTATTCAGAGAATGAAATATTAACATATTTTTTGGAAATTATAATTGGATTTGACCCCTCAATATATACTATGGACCATCCTGACTCAACTATATTTATTTATGTAACATTTCACTGGACCTTAAAATGGTTAAAGTGATAATTCCGACTTTTTTTAATATACATTTATTCTTGACCTAACAGTATTCTGGGAACCATATGACCATTAATTTTGTTGAAACTGCTCCTATTAGCCCATAATTTAATTGCTATCACATGCCACAGGGGATCGCCATTAATCACTTGAATACTCCAAGAAGAATTCCTCAGGCAGCACTACAGACGGTGCAGTTATCA
The DNA here is from genome assembly GCA_964019695.1 of Loripinus fragilis. Classification (NCBI taxonomy): domain Eukaryota; kingdom Metazoa; phylum Mollusca; class Bivalvia; order Lucinida; family Lucinidae; genus Loripinus; species Loripinus fragilis. The sequence continues at coordinate 93,458,553 of OZ026523.1, forward strand.
GGTCAAGCAGGTTAATTACAGTCAGTATATAATGTTTGGTCTGATCTATTTCTAAACTGTTTGGAAAGATTATCAAAGAGTGTCAAATAGTTTGGATCCAGATCAGGCCCGACAACATGTCAGACCTCTTATCAAATTTTTTTTAAAAGCCTATCAGCAGACGACACAAACAGCTTTAAAGTAAAATGGTATGAGCATCAAGCACCGCATCTGCGTTTGATTATAGTCTGATCAGAGTTTTCACAGCAACATAATGGGTAGCTAAAGTATCCAAGCTTCGAGGACTGGCTAGAATTGGCAAATTCATGAACAAACAGCCGAGACTCAGATCAGCCTGGATATAGACACTGTATGGTCAGAGTCTTTGCTGTCTGCATGGATCAATGCTTAAACTGATACGAGTCTGTTAGGCTTGCAAGCCATTTTGTGCGATTGGACCTAATAAACTGGACTTGGTTTGAATTTTCAAGAATTTGCTCAGATTTATGGAAATGATAATAGGAATGATAAAAAGTATGACATTAAACAATGCAAATACATGTACTCTTTGCGAATACAGGATTATTTTGAATTTTTTAATTGTCTGCCCTTTTCTTTAAGAAATCACTTATCCAAATAACTCTTTTCAGGAATGCGATCAGAGCACCAAACAGTTTGGATCCTGATCATTTTGGTGGGCCTGATCTGGGTTTAAAATGTTTGCAAAGCAGAAGATATCATAACAGAGCTAAATGTTACAATTTCAATTAATGCTATTTACTTTTACTTACTTAGGGGCTCTGAACCAGACTGCTTATTTCTGTAGTGCAAAAATGTAAGGTAGCCCCTGTCTAAAGTAAATCTCATTCTTATCACTTGAAGCCATTATTACTCAATGAAATAATTGAATGGAAGCACAGCCTAATTATAAGCTCTCTCCACTGAGATGTGGTGCCATTAACTCATAGCTGAGGTGACCGGATGCTCGAATGCAAGCTAATTGGCAACCATGAGGGAAAACATGTCAGCAGCCAGTTATTGGTTTTATGGGCAATAAACTTGCTTTTAATCACCTTAGCTGATGAAGAACCAGAGTCGTGAAATAAATTAGTAATTAATGAGGAATTTATTTTTGATCAAGATAAATATTAATAGGGCCGGAATATTCCCTTTAATATATTTAACTTAGTACAAATTACAATAATACTATGGCACAGATTTGACATCCTACTATTACATTGGTCAGCTGATGCAGACCGGTCAACAATGTTACCATATCAAGTTCAAAGATAAGCAAATAAATAAATAAAATGACAAAAACCCTTTGCTTTTGTGTAAGCCAATATAACCATGATGTCTCTATATATAATCAGCAACCAAAAGGCCGTAAAATGGCATTGGGGTTTTCAAAAGGCATCGGAAAGGGAGGTGGGTGGGTGCCTTTCTTGTACTGTAACTGCCTATTGTCATAATTGGATCGGAAAGTGATTTTTTCAGCTGACGTTCAGACCAAGTGAGATTTGAAGATTTCTCTACCCCTGGTCTTAACCCTTCACACAACATAAAATTAGCACAGGGATTGTCCTACCATTCTGAAATCGGGACCAGGGGCCTGTTGAATTTGGGAAAAAAGGCATTTGGACCATCCAAATTGGGAAGAATTGATAATGGACCGCCTTTTTAAATAGATTGAAATTAGCAGTAAAAAGCTGTAACATATTTGCTGCTTTGATTGCCCTTCATCAAACTCATGAAAATTTGCATAAAAATGTGAATGAAAATGTGTTTTCATTTACAATTTTATGCAAATTTTCATGGATCCGTAACTTTGCTATTTTTGTTCTGATTTTCATGGAATTTTCACCAAAATGTTGAACTAATAAATGTGGAATGATAAACACCACTTTGGGATTTTTATGCACATTTTTTAATTGGGATTCAGCTGATGTTCGGCCCCAAATCAGGCTAAGGAAAATCCCTGTATCTGCTGAAAACAAAACCAGGCTTGATATTTCCCATGTGGCTTAAAGGATTGCTCTATATAATTTCAGACATATAAACATTCCTCTACCAGCTGTAGATATAGATCCCCCATCTGCCTGGTGGGACGATGATGCTGACAAGTCCTTGCTCATTGGTGTCTATAAACATGGTAAGATATATAACTCATTGACTTAATATAAATATTCCTCTACCGGCTGTAGATATAGATCCACCATCTGTCTGGTGGGATGATGATGCTGACAAGTCCTTTCTTATTGGTGTCTATAAACATGGTAAGATATATAACTGATTGACTTAATATAAACATTCCTCTACCGGCTGTAGATATAGACCCACCATCTGTCTGGTGGGATGATGATGCTGACAAGTCCTTTCTTATTGGTGTCTATAAACATGGTAAGATATATAACTGATTGACTTAATATAAACATTCCTCTACTGGCTGTAGATATAGATCCCCCATCTGCCTGGTGGGATGACGATGCAGACAAGTCCTTGCTGATTGGTGTCTATAAACATGGTAAGATATATAACTGATTGACTTAATATAAACATTCCTCTACTGGCTGTAGATATAGATCCCCCATCTGCCTGGTGGGATGACGATGCAGACAAGTCCTTGCTGATTGGTGTCTATAAACATGGTAAGATATAACTGATTGACTTAATATAAACATTCTTCTACCGGCTGTAGATATAGACCCACCATCTGCCTGGTGGGATGACGATGCTGACAAGTCCTTGCTCATTGGTGTCTATAAACATGGTAAGATATATAACTGATTGACTTAATATAAACATATCTCTACTGGCTGTAGATATAGATCCCCCATCTGCCTGGTGGGATGACGATGCAGACAAGTCCTTGCTGATTGGTGTCTATAAACATGGTAAGATATAACTGATTGACTTAATATAAACATTCTTCTACCGGCTGTAGATATAGACCCACCATCTGCCTGGTGGGATGACGATGCAGACAAGTCCTTTCTCATTGGTGTCTATAAACATGGTAAGATATATAACTGGTTGACATAATATGAACATTCCTCTGCCGGCTGTAGATATAGATCCCCCATCTGCCTGGTGGGATGACGATGCAGACAAGTCCTTTCTCATTGATGTCTATAAACATGGTAAGATATATAACTGATTGACTTAATATAAACATTCCTCTTCTGGCTGTAGATATAGATCCCCCATCTGCCTGGTGGGATGACGATGCAGACAAGTCCTTGCTGATTGGTGTCTATAAACATGGTAAGATATATAACTGATTGACTTAATATAAACATTCCTCTACCGGCTGTAGATATAGATCCACCATCTGCCTGGTGGGATGACGATGCTGACAAGTCCTTGCTCATTGGTGTCTATAAACATGTTAAGATATATAACTGATTGACTTAATATAAACATTCCTCTACCGGCTGTAGATATAGATCCCCCATCTGCCTGGTGGGATGACGATGCAGACAAGTCCTTTCTCATTGGTGTCTATAAACATGGTAAGATATATAACTGGTTGACATAATATAAACATTCCTCTGCCGGCTGTAGATATAGACCCACCATCTGCCTGGTGGGATGACGATGCTGACAAGTCCTTTCTCATTGGTGTCTATAAACATGGTAAGATATATAACTGATTGACTTAATATAAACATTCCTCTACCGGCTGTAGATATATACCCACCATCTGCCTGGTGGGACGATGATGCAGACAAGTCCTTTCTCATTGGTGTCTATAAACATGGTAAGATATATAACTCATTGACTTAATATAAACATTCCTCTACCAGCTGTAGATATAGATCCACCATCTGCCTGGTGGGACGATGATGCAGACAAGTCCTTTCTCATTGGTGTCTATAAACATGGTAAGATATAAAACTGATTGACTTAATATAAACATTCCTCTACCGGCTGTAGATATAGATCCACCATCTGCCTGGTGGGATGACGATGCTGACAAATCTTTGCTTATTGGTGTCTATAAACATGGTAAGATATATTACTGATTGACTTAATATAAACATTCTTCTACCGGCTGTAGATATAGATCCACCATCTGCCTGGTGGGATGGCGATGCAGACAAGTCCTTGCTCATTGGTGTCTATAAACATGGTAAGATATAGAACTGATTGACTTAATATAAACATTCCTCTACCGGCTGTAGATATAGACCCACCATCTGCCTGGTGGGATGACGATGCTGACAAGTCCTTGCTCATTGGTGTCTATAAGCATGGTAAGATATATAACTGATTGACTTAATATAAACATTCTTCTACCGGCTGTAGATATAGATCCACCATCTGCCTGGTGGGATGACGATGCTGACAAGTCCTTGCTCATTGGTGTCTATAAACATGGTAAGATATATAACTGATTGACTTAATATAAACATTCCTCTACCGGCTGTAGATATAGACCCACCATCTGCCTGGTGGGATGACGATGCAGACAAGTCTTTGCTCATTGGTGTCTATAAACATGGTAAGATATATAACTGATTGACTTAATATAAACATTCCTCTACTGGCTGTAGATATAGATCCCCCATCTGCCTGGTGGGATGACGATGCAGACAAGTCCTTGCTGATTGGTGTCTATAAACATGGTAAGATATATATAACTGGTTGACATAATATAAACATTCCTCTGCCGGCTGTGGATATAGATCCACCATCTGCTTGGTGGGATGACGATGCTGACAAATCCTTTCTCATTGGTGTCTATAAACATGGTAAGATATATATAACTGGTTCACTTTAATTCTAAGTGATGAATATCTAAACGGGAATCATCCAGTTGGTAATCCATCCTCGTTATCCATAAATGATTTGCAGAAGACTGTCTGTTCCAAGAGGAGGCTCCTAGAGGAGCAGTCTGATCTGGGACTATTTTGTTTGCATTCATGGTTTTCTGTGAGATTTGGTTCTGGCATTCAAAGAATTCTTAGGATGTGCAGGCCTTTAGTAAGAGTGCGTAACAGAAAAATATTTTTCTTATTTCTCAACCAAAACATATTTTGTGGGTACTCAAAAGAATCGTCTCAATGAGACTGTTCTTTTGAGCATTCAAAACATATGCTAAAAATGATGGGTAAGAAAATATTTACAATTTTAGGCAGAAATTTTTTGTTTATCTAAACCTATGCATATGTGGTTTTCAAATGGTTTTGTGAATTTAAACCACTCTAATGTAGTGTCTAGTCTTCTCTGTATAATTCTGATTTAAGTATCAGTTACAGATGAAATTATGTATGCTTCAATACTTATACCTTATCTACAATATCACAGAGAACAATTAGGGGTCACCATTGTGTAGTGAAAAAAACACTCACTGTGAAAATCAGGGGTGGCAGGTTCGATCCCCGACTTCTCCAATCTATCAGATGAGACTTTATGGTGGCCCTGTCTCCATTAATCAACCTTAGCTGATGGTGGGAGTGACGTTTAACACACGCACGCACACACACACACACACACACACACACACACACACACACACACACACACACACACACACACACACACACACACACACACACACACACACACACACACACACACACACACACACACACACACACACACACACACACACACACACACACACACACACACACACAATTGGAGACTTGTAACATATATCACTGGAGGCTGGTTAAAGAAAACTATTTACATTTCAGGTTATGAGAAATATAATTTGATGCGTCAAGACCCAACTTTGTGTTTCCTGTTGAGATGTGGTCCGCCAGATGGCGCTGCTCTTGCTGCGGAAATGAAAGATGATGAGTAAGTTGACTATTTCATCATGTTTATTCTTAACCTTTTGTATTCTGATGCATTTTCCCCATAAATATTGATACAATAAACATGGGACTGTCAATCTTAGCAGATAGTGCAGGCCCTGATGAAATGCAGTGTTATGCTGCATTCCATCAGGGTCTTCACTGTTTTCCAAAATACCCATTTAGTGGTATCTGATACACAAAGGGTTAATCTTTGAATTGGCACATTATTTTCACTTGTTAACCTCTTTATAGTACACCAAAAAAGGTAACATTATTTAGCTCACCACGTCAATAACATTGCATGAAGATTAGCAGGTTATAAGACGAGAACATTTGTGAAACTTGTTAAACTGGTTTAAGCCCTCCTTTTTACTGACCGTTCCAAGGCGGTACTTCTTTTGTGGATCTTTATGTTTTTGTTCTGTCTTGTGTTTGCTATGTCTTTGTGCGCGTCTGTTTATATGTGCTTTGTGGTCACCTGCTGGGAAAGGGCTGACCTCTTGGCTCTCGTTTGTGGTGTCTAACTGTGAATTTGTCACTTTCCCATTGGTATCCTGGGTCAGGTGTGGTACTTGATTGTATCGATTCCTGATCTTTGCACTCTTACTTACTTTGTACCATTTTTGTACAACTTGCACTCCAAACCAATGATGATTTGCCATGCTAATGCCCAGCCAGTGAATGGTTGACTTATAGTCCCGGACACGGCAATGAGTTGACATTGGTTCTCAAATACCTGAGGTTTGGACTAATATAAAATGTTACGGTAAATCTTGAATTCCAAACCAATGATGATTTGCCATGCTAATGCCCAGCCAGTGAATGGTTGACTTATAGTCCCGGACACGGCAATGAGTTGACATTGGTTCTCAAATACCTGAGGTTTGGACTAATATAAAATGTTACGGTAAATCTTGAATTCCAAACCAATGATGATTTGCCATGCTAATGCCCAGCTAGTGAATGGTTGACTTATAGTCCAGGACACGGCAATGAGTTGACATTGGTTCTCAAATACCTGAGGTTTGGACTAATATAAAATGTTACGGTAAATCTTGAATTCCAAACCAATGATGATTTGCCATGCTAATACCCAGCTAGTGAATGGTTGACTTATAGTCCCGGACACGGCAATGAGTTGACATTGGTTCTCAAATACCTGAGGTTTGGACTAATATAAATTGTAACGGTAAATCTTGAACTCCAAACCAATGATGATTTGCCATGCTAATACCCAGCTAGTGAATGGTTGACTTATAGTCCCGGACACGGCAATGAGTTGACATTGGTTCTCAAATACCTGAGGTTTGGACTAATATAAAATGTTACGGTAAATCTTGAATTCCAAACCAATGATGATTTGCCATGCTAATACCCAGCTAGTGAATGGTTGACTTATAGTCCCGGACACGGCAATGAGTTGACATTGGTTCTCAAATACCTGAGGTTTGGACTAATATAAAATGTTACGGTAAATCTTGAATTCCAAACCAATGATGATTTGCCATGCTAATACCCAGCTAGTGAATGGTTGACTTATAGTCCCGGACACGGCAATGAGTTGACATTGGTTCTCAAATACCTGAGGTTTGGACTAATATAAATTGTAACGGTAAATCTTGAACTCCAAACCAATGATGATTTGCCATGCTAATACCCAGCTAGTGAATGGTTGACTTATAGTCCCGGACACGGCAATGAGTTGACATTGGTTCTCAAATACCTGAGGTTTGGACTAATATAAAATGTTACGGTAAATCTTGAATTCCAAACCAATGATGATTTGCCATGCTAATGCCCAGCCAGTGAATGGTTGACTTATAGTCCCGGACACGGCAATGAGTTGACATTGGTTCTCAAATACCTGAGGTTTGGACTAATATAAAATGTTACGGTAAATCTTGAATTCCAAACCAATGATGATTTGCCATGCTAATGCCCAGCTAGTGAATGGTTGACTTATAGTCCAGGACACGGCAATGAGTTGACATTGGTTCTCAAATACCTGAGGTTTGGACTAATATAAAATGTTACGGTAAATCTTGAATTCCAAACCAATGATGATTTGCCATGCTAATACCCAGCTAGTGAATGGTTGACTTATAGTCCCGGACACGGCAATGAGTTGACATTGGTTCTCAAATACCTGAGGTTTGGACTAATATAAATTGTAACGGTAAATCTTGAACTCCAAACCAATGATGATTTGCCATGCTAATACCCAGCTAGTGAATGGTTGACTTATAGTCCCGGACACGGCAATGAGTTGACATTGGTTCTCAAATACCTGAGGTTTGGACTTTTATAGAATTCAACGTAAATCTTGAAATCCAAACCAATGATGATTTGCCATGCTAATACCCAGCTAGTGAATGGTTGACTTAATTGTCCCGGACACGGCAATGAGTTGACATTGGTTCTCAAATACCTGAGGTTTGGACTTTTTAAACTTAATGATTTGTTTTTGTTCTAAATAGAGCAGAAGACTGCAGGGGTTATTTTGTATATCTCTATCTGACTTGAAGCTCATAGTTTTCAACATAGGTTTAGATAAACAAAATTTTTGAGCGTAAAATTGTTAATATTTTCTTACCCATAATTTTTAGCATATGTCTTGGGTGCCCAAAAGAAATGTCTCAATGAGATGGTTTATTTGAGTACCCATAACATATGCTTTGGTTGAGAATTAAGAAAATTTGTTTTCTGTTACGCACACTTAACTTAAGTCCTGTTTAAGTCATCTAGAAGCAGCATTTAATGTGTGATAACTGGGCAGTGTTGCATGTATTACCACAAGAACAACAGGCCAACATCTCAGGCCAATAAGCACATATACGGCAGTCTGAATGTGATTTTTTGGCATGTGGCACAGTGTTTATTCTAGAAAATGAAAATAAAGGGGGATTTTACCCCCACCTCCATATAAAACTCAACTACAAATATACAAATGGCAGTCTTACGCAAAGATCTGCTCTACATGCAGCAAGCCAGTTACCTGGAGGGGGCCCACTGATGTGGAAATTGCTCCTGCACCTTAATCAAAACCCTAATGATGATGAAAATATAGTGTGAAATTAACAATAAATATCAAGCAATATTAATTTTAGCAACTCTGACAGTAACTGACAAAGATAGGTTTAACTGTTAAATTGGTATAGATCATTTGAAGAAAAAAATCAGCATATTTTGTGTTTCTTCCTGTACTAAATTATGTTTCATTTTTTCTATATGATTATATAACCTTTCGAGGTAGAATGGGAACTGTTTATCAGGTACTTAGGCAAACAGTGAAGACCCGGATGAAATGCTACATTATGCGGCATTTAATCAGGGTCGGCACTGTTTGCTAAGACAAAAAATAATCTTCAGATAAAGAAACATAATATCAGTTGGAAATTACAGCCTTTGACCCCTCAATATATACAATGGACCATCCTGACTTAAATGTAATACACTTTATGGAAAATCGCATTGGGTCTAAAAGTTAATCTTTACTAACCCTTACCGGGCCACGTAGCGCAGTCGGTAACGTGTCTGGCTACAGATGCAAGTCTGACTGCAGATCCAGGGGTCGCCAGTTCCATCATGGCCTGGTCCCATACTTTCGTGGAAGTTGATCATGAAATAATTTCTACGGTCATTCTTCTCCATTCCGCTGAATGAATTATTCAAGAAGGGTTGTTGTCAGTTACGAGTGAAAGTATGTGCACGAAGTACTGGTTAACAGCTTGTTCAAGCTTGCCCAGGAAAAAGTGTGGTTAGTTGAACTGACCGTCCCGTAATGACCATAGCTGTTGACTGGGATGTAAAGCAACAAAACAAACAAAACTATATTAACCCTTATCCTGCTAAACCCAGCTTCTGTTAAAGCCATCTGATCAGGATCCACACTTGTTTTCTATTCAATATGAAAATACATGCTTACAACTGAAATGCTGCAGGTTAACAGGATGAAAATTGGGGAGGAGTGTAGTACACAAAATATTCAGCAGGACAAGGGCTAATCTTGACAGTAATATATTTCCCTATACAGTAAAACCTGTATGAAACATCCACTCAAAAACAGACAAAACAAAGATCTTAATGACAAATGGTAGCTTAATGAAGGTCAAAAGTATTACAAAAATCTCCCCTTAAGCGATAATTGGTCTTGAAAACCAATTTTCCATCTTTTTGAGAGTGGCCTTTTTTACTCAGAAACAGACAAAACAAAGAGCTTAATGACAAACGGTAGCTTAATGAAGGTAAAGTGTATTGCAAAATGCTCCCCTTTAGCGATAATTGGTCTTGAAAACCAATTTTCCATCTTTTTGAGAGTGGCCGTTTTACACAGGTTTTACTGTATCAAAAGGGTCAGTCTATTACTAATCTGTACAAGAATACCATAATTTCCCTACTTGATATCATTTCAGTGATGATGACGATAAAGTGGATCAGAGTATAGTGAACGATAATGATGAGGAGGAGGACACGGTCCTCTCAGCGTCGGATGTTACCGCTAGTAAACCAACAGCAGAGTCCAAGTCAGCTGACCCACTGGAAGATGACGAGGAAGAGAAGCTGCCTTTTCCGTCAATATCTGATCTCAACACAAGGCTGCGCAGGGTCATCACAAACTACCAGAGAGATTATAAGAAACAACAGCTCAAGAAAGAGGCACAGGCTAAGGTAGGTTTGCTATAATTACACCAATAGTTTGGGTACACCAGGCTTAGTTAACCTATATATTAGAATAGGTACGTGTGCCCTAACAGGGACAAAAATTCCAGCCCTAACGGGGACAAAAATTCCACTTGGTAGCTTGTAATTACAAGTGAAATCTAGAAAGGACAATTAATTCTTCCCAAATTCCCAGGTGCAGGACAAGTGCTTTGGAAAGAATTTCTCGAGGAAGTCATATAATAATGACTCGTATTACATATTACTCCCTTATGTTCTTTATTGCATACAGTTTTAAAAGACAAGTGCATGTATTTGCAGGATGTGTGAAAATTGTAAGTCACTCGTCCTGCAGGACAAGTGCAATGTTGAAATGTTTTTGTCCCCTGCCTAACCAATGGGTTAACCTTGATTACCAATCTGGACCACTGGTCCAAATTAAAAATAATTTCACAGGAATGTTCCCCCATTATGCCAAAAAATTTAGCTCCGCTAAACAAAATGGCTGCCAGAGTTAAAAATAGAAAAAAACCTTAAACAACATCCTCTGAACCACTGGCCCAAATTCAAAATAATTTCACACAAATGTTCTTCATAATGCCCCCTAACAAAATTGCACAAACTGTTCTGCTATGCTGAAGGAAGTGGCCTGAGCTAAATATAGAAATATCTTTAAACGACATCTTAAACTGTGCTCCAAATTCAAAATAAATTCACAGAAACATTCCCCATAATGCCATGTACCAAAATTGCAAGAACAGTTCAGCCCTGCTTAAAGTTATTACGAAGAAGAAGCTCTCGCCTAATGTATTATCCTAACAGTAAACAAGAGATTAATGATTTGGAAGATTTTCAGACTGTTACAACAAATGTTATGTGAATTTCAGAAAATTGAGAAACGTGAGAGGTTAGATGCTATTTTCCGTGAGAGGGAGACTAGAAGAAAAGAGACACAGCAAAGGTAATATGAGCCACAACATGTGATTTCCAACAATGTGGCATTTTGACAGGTGTAGACTCAGACGAGCCTGGGCAGCCTCCTTTTAAGCTCAGAAACAGTCAGTAGCTTAATATTCATAGAATTTTTTAAGCGACTAGCAAAGGCTCTGATCAGACTGCGCGTATGCACAGGCTGGTCTGGGCCTTTGCTGGTCGCACATACCACATTGTTGGAAATCTCATGCCCCGGCTCATATGGATTTTTCTATCTATCTGAAGTTGGGGCCAGGGGCCTGTTGAATTTGGGGAAAGTAACATATGAACTGTCAAAATTGGGAAATGGTCAATAATAATTGGGCCTCGAAGTGAGAAAACCTGTTTTCGGGGTTTCTTGAAAAGGGAGTCTCAAGCCAGTCTCCTCAGCTACAGAGACTAGCTAGAAATTTTTAATTTCGCTTGTAGCAAGCCTAGATATGATACTTTACAAAGAGCGAATAACAAAGGCACTGATCAGTCTGCGCGGATGCGCAGGGTAGTCTGCGTTTTTGTTGTTCCTTATCCCCCGAAGACAGGTTTTCTCACGTTGAGGCCCAATTAATCATGAATATTTGCATCAAAATGTGAATGTAAATATCTGTTGCTTTGCTGTTTTATGTCTATTTTTCTAGAAATTTTCACCAAAATGTAAAGCTAAGTAAAGAATTGGGACTGTGTGCAATCAATATGGGAAGTTTCTGCTCATTTTTGGATTGGGAAGGGACAGAAAATCAGCCCCAAATTAGTCCTGGGAAAATCCCTCTGTAATATTTGTGCTGATTTTATCATCTTTCTGAAGATGAAGAAAGATGGTTCAAGTTGTCAAAATTAGGGAGGATAAGGTGGTGGTCTGTAAGATAAATGTCAAGTCTAGATTTCTTCTTTACCTTTGTAGGTGGGTGAGGCGAGAGGAAACTGATTTCTATCGTGTTGTGTCCACGTATGGTATTGAGTTTGACAGGCACAAGGGTCGCTATGTATGGGACAAGTTCCGTGTGATGGCAAAACTTGATAAGAAGACTGATGAACAACTGACAGAGTATTTCATCTCTTTCTATCACATGTGTCTCAGAGTGTGCAGGAAAATCAAAGAAGATGGTAGGTTCTTTATACCAGCTTAGCCCAAATCTATTTTCATCATCCTCTACCCAGGACTTTAGTTAAAGCTGCATAGTCTGTAACTTTTGATCTTCTAATTTTAGAAATAAAGTTTCTATTTATCAAGAATACAGTTAAAATACTAAAATTCAGGTAAACATTTTACCGTTTTCGTAAATCTTAACAAATTATCACTATCAAAACAACAGTATTTATGTTAAAATTCAACTGTCTAGAATTATTGGAGGGATGTAAATAATTACAAACAAGAGAAAAACACCTGTTTTTATCCGATAATTCACTTTTCCATGCAGTTTTCAGCTGTACTGAACATGTTTATTGTGAAAACATAACTTAATTCTATTTTTACAAATGATTTAAAAAGAAAAGAAATTTTTTCGAAAAATGTTCATAGTTACAGACCTAGTCTCTTTAAGAGTGCGTACCAAAAATTTAATTTTCTTATTTCTCGACCAAAACATATGTTGTGGGTACTCAAAAGAACCGTCTCAATGAGACAGTTCTTTTGAGCACCCAAAACATATGTTAAAACTGATGAGTAAGAAAATATTACAATTTTACGCTAAAAATTTTTGTCTATCTAAATCTGTGCTCTAGCCTTACTTTGCTGAACCAGGATATATCCTGTTTTGAAAACAGTGTTGATCCAGCTGATCACGATCTGCAAGGTTTTCCTAGGATTGCCATGAAGATTAAAAAGTCCGGGAATTTGGAAATTGAAATTGAGTGGCAACCCTGTTTTTACCTGCGTCGCTTAAGCGAAAGCAGGTCTAGTACTGGTTCCACTTGGTCTGTCCATCCGTCTGTCCGTCCGTCTGCAAATCTTTTCGTGTTTTTAGTTTGTGTCATCTTTTACTCCAAAAGTTTCATTCCTTTATATTCAAACTTTGTGTAATGATTGTTCACACATTGAAGATGTGCACCCCCTTTTTTGTGCACATTTCATGAATATTATCTCATTTTTGCGGGGTGTTGAACTTAAACATTTTTAAGTAAAAATGCTTTGATGGTGTCTGGTTTGTGTAATCTGTTACTCCAAAAGTTTTCATTCCTTTACATTCAATTTTTGTATAGTGATTGTTAACACATTGAAGATGTGCACCTTTTTTGTGCATATTTGATTAATATTTTCTTATTTTTAAGGGGTGTAGAACATAGACATTTTTTTCATCTGAAATGCCTAAGGGGTGTCTGGTTTGTGTAATCTGTAACTCCAACAGTTTTCATTCCTTTTTATTCAAACCTTGCATACCGATTACCGACATATTGAATATGTGCACCTCTTATTTTTGTTCAGCTTTGATATATAATTTCTCATACTTGTTTTGGATGCTGAACTTAGACATTTTTTTAAACGCCCACAACACATAGATTTACATCTGCAACTCTTGTGGGGTGCCTGCTTTGTATATTATGTAACACCAACAGCTTCCATTCCTTTTATACAAACCTTGAATACATACAAATCTCATCAAAATTCCTTGGCAGCTGTGTGGGGATGGGAGGGGGGTGGTCAATTAATTTACATAGTCTCCCCTTATAGATATGTCAATATACAATCAGTATTTTGGCAACGCAGGTCCAGAGCAGAGTTTGGTCTTGCTTTCAGCTTGTAAATACATACTTATAATTGTAATGCTATGAGTTAGTTACATAAAAATTGGGGAAGATTGTAGTATATGAAAATATCCAATATGGTTAGTGTTATGCGATGGGGATATTAAACTCACCTTCATCAGTTGGTTACATAGCACATAACCTCTACATAAACTGCTCTACGAATTTCAACAAAATTTGATATATAGCTCACTATACCTTAAAGGTGTTGTACAAGAGCAAAGTCTGTTCTGATGGCCTCATTTTTGGACATTAGGGAGGGGTGGTGGTGTCCCCGTGTGAAGTGGAGGGGGGGAGGTCAAATAATGAAAGGTGTGACATCAAATGTGCCATTCTAGTTTTCCTAATTCCTGAGGTTTGTTGTTGTGTTTAAAATCACTTTCAGTCATCACAACAGTCTTTTATCTTATCATACTGTTCCTGGCCAGGCTCAGATATATTTCAACAAATTTAGTACATGTACAGTAAAACCTGTGTAATACGGCCACTCTCAAAAAGACAGAAAATAGGTTTTCAAGACCAATTATTGCTTAATGCAGGTCAAAAGTATTGCAGAATGCTCCAAGGGGAGCATTCTGCAATACTTTAGACCTTCATTAAGCTACCATTTGTCATTAAGATCTTTGTTTTGTCTACTTTTGAATGGCCGTTTTTCACAGGTTTTACTGTCTTAATGTTTGTCCAAACCCTCATGTGTTGGCTGTTGGGACTTCAGCACTTTATCTATTTTAAACTCAGCATTGGCTAATGTTACAACACGGAAAATAATGATCTTCTCAATATAATTTCTCACTGTCACAATTATCTTTTTCAGCGTACCCACCAACCCCCCTGTATGTTGAAGCTATTACAGAAGAGAGAGCTAACCGCTGTATAGCCAGAATTGACCTGCTCAGTAAGATCAGGGAAGAAATTATTGTTCATCCGAAGTTTGATGAAAGAATAGACATGTGTAAAAGCTCTTATGACCTACCAGAGTGGTGGATTAGTGGAAAACATGATAGGGAACTTCTCATAGGAGCTGCCAAGTAAGTTACATATTGAACATCAAAGGTTCAGATAGGTGGGAAAATCAGCGCACAATTGTGAATATTTTCTTACGCATCAGTTTTAACATGTGTACTGGGTGCTCAAAAGAACCATCTCATTGAGACGGTTCTTTTGAGTACCCACAACACATGATTTGATTGAGAAATAAGAAAAATAATTTTTAAATGCTCACTCTTAACTGGAGGTCTGTGTAACAGTATTATAAATTGTATACCCCACCACAAGTAAGGGGGTATTGTGTTACAATATTCATCGTCCCTGTGTCTGTCTGTCCATCCATGACCATTTTTATACGTTTTGTTACCTTAATATCTTGAAGAGTCATTGCTGGAATTTCATCAAACAATTGCAAACATATTCATATCTACAAGACAAATACTTCTAGTAAAAAAGTAAGGCTAAGGGGCCAATTCTATTCCATTTGTAATTCTAAATGGCTTTTGATACAGGGTTATGTTATGATCGTGCATACACGGGCCGACCAACTCCTACCACAGCTTTTGATGGAGCAATTTGATACTTTGCCTTCACAATGTACCACAACTTTTGATGAATTGATGCAATACCTCACATACACAATGTAGACATATTATACATTATTGGTTTTGTTACCTGCGCATCCTGCATCTTTTGCGCATAATTTTGTCTCTGGGATGCAAAGTTTTTATTTCAGCGAGTTCCAGTATGCAGTTGTATTGCAGACTTGTCATTAAAAATAGTGTTCTGGACTCATAAATTTGCAGTTGGACTCATTGATGTGGGAAACAGCGAGTCCCAGGACCCATAAGCCCAAAATTGTAAATGAATCACTGATACATAGGTGTTTGGTGCAAAAAAATCTTTTACAAAATGACAACTATGAGAACTTAGATAATGTTTCTGATATAAGCTTTGATATATTCAAAGAACTTTCAGGTGTAATATTTTCTGTGCATTTTATCTTACCAAAGGTTGCAGATTGTTATTCTAAAGATCGTTTGCACAGATTCTACTGAAACCTTGTTTTCAAAACTAAGGTCTGCTGGTTTGAAACATCACTTGAAAAAAGAGATGACTCTTTTTTCATCATATCCAATCTCTAACTTGTAGTTTTTAAGGATATTCTTCCAACATGGCATAAGCATCGATATCTGGGTTGAGTTGTTTGGGTTTGTAGATGGGCAAATTTTGTTTACTTTCAACAGAGTTCTGGCCCCTTTTGTTATCAAAAATTAAGTTTTGGATGAATAGCTAATTTCTTACTTAACATAGAAGGCTGTTACATGTATATAGTATACTGATAGAATGACAAACTCCTAAATCGTTAAGGTTTCATTGTGTATCTTAATAATTGTGAAATCAAGTGAGAATACTCTTTGTAAATTAAAGCAATGTGTCATAAACAAATCAAAATCACTTTTGAATAAAAGATAATTTTGATGTGGTATTTTGTTTACAGGCATGGACTGGCAAAAACAGATTATTTCATCTTGAATGACCCCCAGTTTTCATTCCGGGAATATATCAATTCAGACGCTGGCTCACAGAAAAACTCCCCTGCTAATTTCAAGTTATTTGGCAAAGATCTTGGAAAAGACCGAGGTAAGTTGTCTTCCCATTGCCATTATGTTAAATACTGATATTTTTTAACCCTTTGTTTACTGGCAACCTCTATATGATTACTTTGGCAAACAGTGAAGACACATCAAGGTTTGCAGGGTTTGCTGAGATTTAAGCAGCACAGCCTTCAGGAACAGAAATAAATATTAATATAGAAATTCTACCTGTGACCCCTTAAAGTACACAATGGGCAGTCTCATACTTATATTATCAATATGTATGGGAAGATCCATCAGAAGACAAAGGGAAAATGGGATAACTTTTGAAAGTACTGATGTTTTGTCAAGGATATTCATAATGATTTTAAAGATGTGTACATAACTGGTAATGGTTTGAACAATTAAGTACAGCTCTTGCTAAGCACCATGCAAATCGCGATACATCCATGGTTACAGAAATCGTAAATTTATGTCCTATAATGTAGTACTTGTCACCAAACACAGACTGGTACAATATTTCTTTGATTGGAAGCTCGTTGCCATGGCAACCAAAAATTTTCAATTTTACCTCATTTTCCAGTGTAAATGCTACAAAAAAGCTGATTTTTGGTTATTTTGATTTACCAAGAGTTTGTGCCATGGTAGTAAAATAGTTAATTTGGTATATCAGTTCTGTAGGTTGATCTTGGCTTTAATAAATGATATACTTACAATTGTATTATGATAACTCGTACACGAAAACCAAACTAGTATTGGGAGGTGGGGTACTTATAATCTGGATTTTAGCAAAATTATGAAAAATCAGTAAATTTCAAGATAATTTTTCTCCCATGACCATCCTAATGTAAGACAATGATGTATTTAAATCAATAAAGTGATATATGTTCTCAAACAAAAATGGAAGAAACCCGTGTGTTTTTTCTTCTCTAGCATGCAATTGTGTTAAGGTAGCAGCAACCGTTTTCAAAATCTTAGAAATCGACCAAAAAGGCACATTTAAACATAATTTTTCTCCCATGACCATCCTAATGTAAGACAATGATGTATTTAAACCAATAAAGTAATGTATGTTCTTAAGCAAAAATACAAGAAACCCATGTGTTTTTTCTTCTCTTGCGTGCAATTGTGTTAAGGTAGCAGCAACCGTTTTCAAAATCTAAGAAATCTGCCAAAATGGCACATTTAAACATAATTTTTCTCCCATGACCATCCTAATGTAAGACATTGATGTATTTAAACCAATAAAGTAATGTATAATCTTAAGAAAAAATGCAAGAAACCCCATGTGTTTTTCCTCTCTTGCGTGCAATTGTGTTAAGGTAGCAGCAACCGTTTTTAAAATCTAAGAAATCGGCAAAAATGGGCACATTTTAACATAATTTTTCCATCATGACCACCTTAATGTAAGACAATGATGTTTTAGAACCAATAAAGTAATGTCTGTTCTTAAGTAAAAATGCAAGAAACCCATGTGTTTTTCTTCTCTTGCGTGCAATTGTGTTAAGGTAGCAGCAACCGTTTTCAAAATCTAAGAAATCGGCAAAAATGGGCACACTTTAACATAATTTTTCTCCCATGACCACCCTAATGTAAGACAATAATGTTTTAGAACCAATAAAGTAATGTCTATTCTTAAGTAAAAATGCAAGAAACCCATGTGTTTTTCCTCTCTTGTGTGCAATTGTGTTAAGGTAGCAGCTACCGTTTTCAAAATCTAAGAAACCTGCCAAAATGGCACATTTTAACATAATTTTTCTCCCATGACCATCCTAATGTAAAACAATGATGTATTTAAAACAATAACGTAATGTACGATCTTAAGCAAAAATGCAAGAAACCCATGTGTTTTTTCTTCTCTTTCGTGCAATTGTGTTAAGGTAGCAGCAACCGTTTTCAAAATCTAAGAAATCGGCAAAAAATGGCACACGGATAAACCGGTAAAAGGGGGGACAATGGATAAAATGTTCTAAACACTAAATGTCACCAACACCAGTGTACAATATTACACAGTGAGTAATCAATTGAATAAGTCTTCCAACACCACAAGAATGCATTAATGGATTAATATGACACCAATTTAAAATATTATGGGGTTTTTTTTTACTTCTTATATTTTATTATTGTTTTTAGTGATTAAAGGATTGCAGTCAATGGCATCTTTGGTAGAATATAAAATTATAAAATATTTAAAACAAAACTATTGTAATTTGGAATGAATATATATATTAAAACAAGCAAATAATCACCTTTGAATTACAAAACTTGCGAAATTAATTTCAACAAGGGAGCTAATTCAAAAACGGCAAGGGAGGGCAATTGCATAAATTTTACCGATATTTTTGCCTCATAATTATTTGTAATGGATGATTTACACTATGAGGGTAGAATTTTTAAATCATTTGTTATGTATTTAAAAATTGTTGTTGTTGATCATCCTCTATAAAATAATAAAAATATTTATATATGATAGATCTAGTAAAAGATTTCTAAACTGGGCATTGTCGATCCGTTAATATCGCGCCTGCGCAGACAATGGGGCATTTTCAGTGTCTTGCTCTTTTAAAAAAGCTGCCTTACTTGTTAGGGATCCCTCATTTATTTGGAGTAATATAATTTTTGGATAATTAAGGATTTAAAACCTACATTACAGTGTTACAAATAATTAAAAAAAAATAAACTGTTGTTTTTAGCATAGTTCAAAGAAATTATTCTAAAATAGTTATAGAAATTATAATGTTTTGTTTCCAATTGACGATTTCTCCCGAATATTAAGGGAGGTATCTCCATGACAACTACATTTTAGCCTTTTTACCATAGATAACCTAAAAAACACACGGGTTTGAATTTTGAAATAAGAAAACAAAGGCTGTTGCCATATAATAGACCAAGTTTCATAATAATAACCGGACCATCATGAGAGAAAATTTAACTTCAAATTTCATAATGGAACCCTATGGGAATTTCATCTCAAATGATGATTTTTAATCCATCGATAGCATTCTTCTACAAAATCGTTTACCAGTAAAAAGGGTCATTTGACTTACTTTAGGACATAATCAATTGGGAAAAACAAAAAAAGGTTCATTTTTGTAACATGCGATGTATCACCTTTTGCAGGCTTTGCATGGTTCTTAGCAAGAGCTGTACTTAAAACGTTTATATCTCAAATTGATGCAGATATCTCTCAAACCATAGTGGATCTCTTGCTAATTTTGGAAAATGCTTACAGTAATGGATTAAGATTGGCTCAATTAAAGGCTATTCAATGTAAGAAATGTAAATCATGTCATTCTAATTGTTCAACTTTTCTGCTGAAGCAAATTTTGACTGCGACACAAGCAATTATAAATTAGAGGAAAACTATTTGGGAATAAAAAACACTTCGCTTAACCCGTTTTTTGTGATAACCAAGTTCGACATAAACATGAATGATCTAAATACAATGCCATATAGGGAAAACCTTTGGGAGTGGATGATCACTTCGACATAAGCGGTGTATTCAAGATCAGCAAGTTTGAGATAGTGGGATTGGCCTGTACTTGTAAAGTGCAAATATTAAAGATATATTGGCCCAGATAAATAAATACAGTATAAAATTGTGATTGTTTTCTTTAGCACTTGTTTAACCATCTTAAATTAAATGTTAACTTATCCCCAAAGACAGAATTTTTTATGATGATCTTCAAGACTTTGTATTCCCTCATTACTGTAGGGAGCACAGTGGCTCAGTGGTAAGGTACTTGACTTGAGACAGAGGGGCTGTGGGTTTGAGCCTCAACGGTTTTACTTTGTTGTGTCCTTGAGCATGTTGTGTCCTTGAGCAAGACCAAAATATCCTTGCTTAGTACGGGTTCAACCCAGGAAGACCCGTCCCGACATAACTAAAACATTTTTGACTGGGACGTAAGGAATCAAATCAAACAAATCATTACTGTTACAGATGCGTCTGAAATGTCAGAAACACAAGACGAGGAAGACATGAAACCAAAAGGGAAACTCAATATTAAAGAAGAGAGTGATCATGCAACGGGTGAAACCACAGAGGAGGAAGATAATTATTCAGAAATGGGAGAAGTTAAAAGGGAGATAAATATATCCGACTTTATAAGAAAGGAGGTTAAAAAAGAACCAGTGACAGAGAGTGATGAAGCTGATAAGGTGGAGGATATGAACAGTGACGCCGCATTAGACTTGAAAGTAACGGTGAAAGAGGAGGTAGATAAGACAGAGCTGATCAAGGCTGAGATGGACGAAGATACGGAAGACACCGTGAACGGCGGCGAGGATATGACGGAACTTTTAGAAAAGAAGGAAATCAAGATGGAAGTGAAAGAAGAGGCGAAGGAGAAAGATGAAGGGGAAGATGCAGATAGTGAGAAGACGGAGATTGAGGAAAAAGACGACGCATCATCAGTGATCAAAGATGAGGAGGATGAGGTAAAGATAGTTACCATGTTTAACCCATTAAGTGCACATGTTCTTCAGGGCTCGCACATGCTTGAAAAGTGAATATACAAGACTGTCTTGAAAAGTCCTTGAAAATAAAATTTGCCTTGAAAAGTACTTGAAAAACACTCAAAGGCCTTGAAAAATCCTTGAATTTTACCATTTGCAAGAGGATTCAACACTGTTTTAGGAGGCCTAAATCAGTATAAAATTGTGGTGCCTTTATTTGGTGCAGTATATGCTGCACCAAATAAAGGCACCATAATTTTACACTGATTTTCTAAAACTAATATCTTTAGAAATGGACTCTAGCATTTCAGAAGTAGAATTTTAACGTGTAAATCAGTATTTTTTACAAGTTTTCAGTCCTAAAAAATGGTAGGAAAGTCTTTTAAAAGTCATTGAAAAGTCCTTGAATTTTACACCAACTTGCCTGTATGAACCCTGTTCTTATAAGCCTTTTCTGTGTACTTTATGGATTACAGTAGGATCTCGTAAATTCGAAGTGCTGGGGACTAGAGATTTTATTTGGAAGTATCAAAAGTTCGAATTATAGGGAGGTAGACATAAGTATATATAACCCCTTTAAAGTGAGAATTATCATTTTTTCCCTATTAAACATATACTTAGTGTGCGTAAAAGAAACGTCTCCCTCAAGGAGACGTTTCTTTTATGCATACCAAACATATGTTTTTATAGATAGTATTTAAAATAGTTCATAAATAGGCCATATTCCCTGAATCCAGTGTGTCCAAAATTTATTTTGAATGAAAAATCGAGTTCAAATTTCCGATGTTTTACTGTAATTACTGTATAAGAGCTGATATCCAGCATAAGGAACAAGTTGGCATTTGATTACAGCGAAGATTCAAATCACATCAGAGTCATGGTTTTCCGCCTGAAGAAATATTGAACCCTTGGCCACTCATAGAGCGCATGGGTGAAAGTTTTCAGGATTATTCCTGAATTCAGCAGATTCTAATAGCTTCTTAGATTTATTTTCAGTTTATCTAAAGACAATTGTCAGACCATTTAAACATGAAATTGTTGATAATTGTAGGCATACTGCAAGTTTTAGGATTTGATTTAAAAAATTCAGGATTTTGGAAATTTTGAACTTTCATCCATGAGAGCGCCCATCAAAGACTGATTAGACTGGGCGGATGCGCAGGCTGGTCCGAGTCTTCGATGGGTGTACATGCCAATTTGTAATTATACCCCCTCGCAAACTTTGTGGTGGGTATACTGTTCTCACGTTGTCCGTGCGTGTGTGTGTGCGTCCGTGCGTGCGTGCGTCTGTCCGTGGGTAACGTTTTGTTTTTTTAATATCTTGAAGAGTCATTGCTGGATTTTCATCAAACCTTGCAAACATGTTCATATATGCAATACAAATACTTTAGACAAAAAAGTAAGGGCTAGGGGCCAATTCTATTAGAGTTATTTCCCTTTGTAGTTCTAAATGGCTTTTAATATAGGGTTTTATGCTTATGCTATTATAGGCCATACACGGGATGTTCATATATGCAAGACAAATACTTTAGACAAAAAAGTAAGGGCTAGGAGCCAATTCTATTAGAGTTATTTCCCTTTGTAGTTCTAAATGGCTTTTAATATAGGGTTTTATGCTTATGCTATTATAGGCCATACACAGGTCGATCAACTCCTACCACAGCTTTTGATGGAACACTTTGATACTTTGCCTATACAATGTAGACACATTGAACATATGCATGTAGGAGTTTACTTCAGAAAAAATATTTTTTGACAAAATGACAGCTGTGAGAACTTAGACAATTTTCCCTATAAGGCTTTTGTATATGCATAGATGGTGCCTTCATGGGCCGATCAACTACTAGTACAGCTTTTGATGGAACAACTTGATACTTTGCATATACAATGTAGACACATTGAACATATGCATGAAGGAGTTTGGCTCAGAAAAAATAATTTTTGACAATATGACAGCTGTGAGAACTTAGACAATTTTTCCCTAATAAGGCTTTTGTATATGCATAGATGGTGCCTTCATGGGCCGATCAAATCCTACCACAGCTTTTAATGTAGCAATTTGATACTTTTCCTCTACAATATAGACACATTGAACATTTGCATGAAGGAGTCTGGTTGAAAAAAAAATTGACAAAATGACAGCTATTAGAACTTAGACAATTATTACCTTATATGACTTTTGTATATGCATGGATAGTGCCTTTATGTGCCGCTCAACTCCTACCACAGCTTTTGATGGAGCAATTTGATACTTTGCGGATACAATGTAGACACATTGAACATATGCATGAAGGAGTTTATAATTTTTGTTTGCACAGATTCTGCTGAAATCTTCTTTTTATAATTTTTGTTTGCACAGATTCTGCTGAAATCTTCTTTTCAAAACTTAGGTCTGCTGGTTTGAACTATAACTTGCCAAGTTTTTCACTGAATCTTACTGTGCGGGGGGTATCTAATAAGCATTGCTTATTGACTTTTTTCATTTTAACAGGGTTTTATAGTGTTTGCTTCCATGATAAAATATCATCAGAAGTGCACTTGAATATATGCAGCAGATGTTTAAAGCAGACAACATTTTCAGCACAAAAATATTGGTGGACTAAGGGTTAAATATAGATTGCTTTGCCTCTGAGATGGAAAATGCATTTACAGTGTAGTCCCTTTATAACACTTGCATTTAGATATAACACAGTCATGTTATGGCTGCCATTTTTTTTAATATAGAATTTTACAATAGAATTATAGGAAAATGCCGATGAAATGGTCATTTTCCTATAATTCCTTTATAAAATAGGGTAACTGGGCTGCCACGGTTAGGGAAAAAAAGTCTGGAAAATGGTCAGAGAAAAGTCAAGAATTTCAATTTCAGTTAGGGAAAAAATTAGGAAAAAGTCAGGGATTTTTCCCCAAAAAAAAGTTGAAAGTCAACAGGCTTCTGAAAATTATATTTTCCATAAATTGCAAGCAGTTTATATTCAGAATCATTCCTTTCCTAATATTAATTGTTGAAGATTTTTCTTTAAATATTAAATAGAAAGTATAAATATTTGTGCAATTTTTTTAATCGTCTGTGGATTATAAAAGCTTTTATCACATATTCGGGACACCATTTGCCACGATAACCAAAAGTCTGCATATGAGATAAGCTCTTTCCCGCCAACTGGTTATCAGCCTGCCATGAC
The DNA here is from genome assembly GCA_964019695.1 of Loripinus fragilis. Taxonomy (NCBI): domain Eukaryota; kingdom Metazoa; phylum Mollusca; class Bivalvia; order Lucinida; family Lucinidae; genus Loripinus; species Loripinus fragilis. The sequence continues at coordinate 93,482,934 of OZ026523.1, forward strand.
TGATAACCGGAAGTCATGTATTTTGAACAGAAAGAGGTTATCATGCCCGGCATGAGAGGTTGATCATTAGATGACATCAGATGTAAACAAGTGTTTTGACGTAACGCAAAGTTTATGTCAATCCTATGTTTTACTTACATTTTTGTATGTCAAAAGTGTTAAAACAGTGAATTGGAATATTTGATAACGAGACTATCTCCCGGGGTTGTGGCTATCCCCCTCAGTATGAATCCTAAAGCTCTCGGGCTGATAATGGGGCCTTGGTTGATACTTCAGGCGATAACCAAATGTCTGTGTGATAATCTCTAATTATCGGCCTTCAAAAAGGTTCTGGAAAACGTTCAAAAGTCAGGGAAAAGTCAGTAAGAAGTCAGGGAATTTCGAAATGGATATTAAGTGGCAACCCTATTATAACATGGGCCCTTCCTAGGGACCCCAAACCTATTGTTATAAAGGGACTGCACTGTAATGCAGTAATCTCTTCTTGCAGGAGGTGAGGAGAACATTTGAAAAAGCAGAACGTGCTACACCAGATTTGTTTAAGAATCTCACGGACATATTAGCAACACAGTGGCCAAAGGTATAGCCTTCAGTTCCTACCTATCTCTCTACGTAGATAAGCGGATAAGATTTTAGTATGGTAAAATCTGCCTTATGTGGCCACTCGAAAATATACAAAACAAAGGTCTTAATGGAAAATGGTAGCTTAATGAAGGTCGAAAGTATTGCAGAATGCTCCACTTTGGAGCATTCTGCAATACTTTTGACCTGCATTAAGCGATAATTAGTCTGGAAAAACAATTTTTGGTGTTCTTTTTTAGTGGCCACTTAAGACCGGTTTTACTGTACTTATCACATATGCATAAAAGCCGCTTTACCGGGCCCCATAGCACCGTCTATAGCGAGTCCGACTGCAGACCCAGAGATCACGAGTTTCATCCCAGCCCGGTCTCATACTATTTATAGAGATTGATCATGATATATTTCTACAGTCATTATTCTCCTGCTGATTCAAGAAGGGTATATGGACGAAGTACCGGTTAACCGCTTAGTCATGCTTGCCCAGGAAAAAGTGCGGTTAGGTAAACTGACTGTCTCGACATGATTATAGCTGTTGACTGGGATGTAAAACCTGAAACCAAACAAACAAAATAAAAGCCTCTGTAACTCTTTGCATGCTGGTAACTTTTTTGGCTTTTGTTGTTGTCTGCTGACTTTTTATCAAAATCATTTCATAAAATTCTATCATGAACACTCTCAGATTATCCAATGGTTTGGATCCAGATCCGACCCCTGATCTGGGTCCTAACTGTTTACAAAGGTTATTAGCAGATGAAAAAAGTCGCTGCTAGCAATGAAAAGGTCAAAATGCCCAGGCTGACGTGTCCAGTGGGGCTATATGTCTAAATTTTGGTCTGAGTCTTTATCTACATATGAGGCTCTACATGTGATTTCCAACGATGTGGCATTTTGACATGTGTAGACTCAGACGAGCCTGTGCAGCCTCCTTTTAAGCTTACAAACTCCAAATGATGTTCGGTCAGTAGCTTAACAGTCATAGAATATTCAAGCGACAAACAAAGGCTCTGATGGAACTGGGTGTATGCGCAGTCTGGTCTGAGTCTTTGTTCGTTGCACATTCCACATTGTTGGAAATCTCATGTCGCAGCTCGATTGATATATACTTTGTCTATGCAAGCAGGGAAGGCACTGGTGGTTGCACAGTTGCACTGCCTGAGCATTCATTGCTTGACAATGCAACATGTGCCAAAATCTCATGTGATGCAGTGGCAGATCCAGAGCGGGTTCTTGGGGTTCAAGCGATCCCCCCTCCCTGCCCCCTGTTTTAAAATATCCTATGAAAATGAAATAATTTGGTCTCAGAGAGACCAAATTATTTCATTTTCATGAGATATTTAAGAAAACTGAGATGAAATAAGCAAAGAGAACCTCCACACCTTTTTACTTATGAACCCCGTTCGAGAAATCTTGGATCCGCCCCCGTGATAGCTCTGTTTTGTGTGAATAGTCTTATTCTGCTTTGAAAATGAAGGACACAAATAGGTTGTCTCCCTTCTGAAGTGTCCTTAAACTAGATTAGCCTTATTATCTGGTCCTTAGCTCTTTTTAAGCTGGGTATTTTTATTAAATTTTTAGTTGTCTGCTGAAAAATCTTATTAGTCAAGATACAAAACTTGCAACACAAGAAGACTTGTTAATCACAAGAAGTAAAAGGGTTCTTTTAACATGTACAGTAAAACCTGTCTTGTGTGGTCACTAAAAATAGACAAAACAGATATCTTAATGACAAATGGTAGCTTAATGAAGGTCGAAAGTATTGGGGGATGCTCCAAGGGGAGCATTCTGCAATACTTTTGACCTGCATTAAGCGATACTCTGTCTTGAAAACCAATTTTGGTCTTCTTTTTAAGTGACCGTCTAAGACAGGTTTTACTGTATTAGAATCATCCGTTTTTTTTGTTACTTTCATTATTTTAGGACCGGGTGGTGTTCCATCGCTTGGAGCATATTTGCTATTGTGTGGAAACTGGAGAATGGCCTTTTGGTAAGAAGATGCCCAATAATCACATCCTGGGTATAGACTCGGGCTCTGCAACTCCCTCTAGAACACCTACAATGACACCAATGGGTGACGAGGAATCTAACGCTCTACAAGAAATGATGAAATCAAAGGCAAAGCTCGAGAAAGACTTTGAAGTGCAGTTGTCAGAGGTAATCTAATACTCTCTTTTAATATGTCTGGCCCTGAGGTTATAAAACTTCTTTCATGCTCAACTCAACTGAGCGTGAAATGTATCTGCTCATAATGTTAAAATGCCAACAATTGTTGGTATTTTAACATACAAGACTTAAAGCAAAACTCTTATTTGTCGGTATTTTAGTTTTTATGAGCAGTTGAAATTTTATGGTCAGTTTAGTTGAGCATGAAAAAAGTTTTGTAACCTCGTAGCCAGACATGAGATTTTCAGATGTTTTCCTGTTCTTCTCAGTATTTAAGAAAATACTTCATTCAAAAGTTATTACAGGAAGCCAGATTTTAAAAATCAGGGAAACTGCTAGCGTTAGTGTAAACATCCTTTGGTGGGTGGTTGTTATTGCATTCACTTCGTGGAAGGGGAGGAAAAAATATTATCTGCCAAAAAAGGAGAGAAATTTTACTAAATCTATCCAAAAGAAAGAGTAGAACTTAGCAAAACTGCAGCGGAAATAGCCATTTTTGTTTACATGCAAACTGGGCAATCGTCAAAACTCGGATGTTTCCGTTGAATATTGGTAAAAAACATTACCCAAACAAACTCCCCAACAGTGGCTTCCTGTAGCGCTCATTACTTTTCTTGGGAAACATGTATTTTCAGAAGAATTTTTGCAAGGAAACAACGCTATATGGGAGTTAAGCTACTGGTAAAAGCCAGTACCTGTAAAAACCGGTACCGATTAAGACTGAAACTGGACATTGGAATAATGCGTTTTACCTGCAAGTTTATTTTATCAATACCCCCGTCCTTTGTTGAGTAAGATGCGCAGTAGATTACACTCATAATAATTGTAAATAGATCTGTTTGATTGTTCTGCATGGTGTAGGTAGCTCCTAAGTTCATTTAGTTTTTCTGCTGAGGCTTCATTATTTCTATATGCTTTGTGGCACGCTCAGTCTCTCATTATCTCCCCCCTTCCGCTATTTTCTTCCCTTAAAACAATCTAATGTCTTGCAGTGACATTTAATTTTGGCAGCAAATGTGGTACTAAAAACCGGCATTGATGTAAACAAAAATGCTGTGTTCAATGTCTGAATTCACCCTCCGATTTTGAGTGATCTGTGTCGTCTAGTGGAGGCTATGCGAATAAATTCTTCTGAAATGTGGCCGTTTGAGATTTAACCGCAGAAATGCACATGCGTAGTTGTAACAGTGTCATATAAACACCCAGTTCACACTAGCATAGTCTTCGCTAAAGGATAAAATGCATTTTACGCATCGAACCCGAAGTTTTGCCAATGTGAGTGGGCCAGTGGTGAATTTTACACCCCTGGGCCTTAGGTAAATTGAACTCTATGGGTAGTTGGTATATGAAACTTTCTGATTACAAAAGAAAAAAAAAAAATAGACATAGACAACATTTGCAGGAAAAAAAAATATTGGCATGATAAGGATTAAAGCCGTATTTTTCAGCCGAATTCTACCTTTGAGAAGCTATGTTTATGCAATTTCAATATTAGATGGAGATGTGTAATTAATGATTTTTGTTTTTCTCTAGGGTGAAGGTCTAAAACTTACATTCCATAAGAAAGCCAAGGGGAAACATGAAACTCTAGAAGCCGAGAAAGGTAACTTATCCTATATACCCTTAATCAATGGGTGAAAGTTTTCAGGATTATTCCTGAATTCAGGATTTTGAGGCTGACTTTCAATAGAAAGCAGACTCAAAATGTTGAATTAAGCTTATTATATTAGCTTCACTGGTTGATTTTCAGTTTATCTAAAGAGAATTGACCATTTAAACTTTAAATTTTGAAATCTTTATAGAGATACTGTAAGATTTTATATTGAATTTATAAAGTTCAGGATTTGAGAAATTATGAACTCTCACCCATGTTAGTCCTTTTCCTACCATCCATGACATATGTGAGACAAGAAATTGTTCCTTTATTTAGTAGAAAATAAGGCTTAATAGTAAATGTGAATCGTCTGCAATTTAATTTTTAACTTCAGGAACTTAGAAACTTTGAACTTTCATCCATGCATACAACATTTGAAATTAGATAAAGGTTAGGACGAAAAACTAGATACCTGACCCCACTGGAAAACTGCATTCACATCAGGCCTCCAGATAAGAGTGCGTATTTGAGAATATTTTTTCTTATTTCTCAACCAAAACATGTTGTGGGTACTCAAAAGAACAGTCTCAATGAGATGGTTTTTTGAGCACCCGAAACACATGTTTAAATTGATGAGTAAGGAAATAAATACAATTTTAGGTGCACAAAGGATCCTTATCTGGACCTATGATTCACATTTAACCCTTTGTAGACCGGAAACCCCTAAACAGTTACTTAGGCAAACAGTTAAGACCCTGATGAAATGCTGTATGCAGCATTTCATCAGGGTCTGTACTATACTGTTTGCTACGATAAAATTGATCTTCAGAGAAAAAAATACAATATTTTTTGGAAATTTAACTTATGATCCCTCAATATATACAATGGACAATCCTTACTTAGCTGTTTCAAACTTTACTATTCATTGGTCTACAAAGGGTAAAGTACCATTATCACTTGGGCTGGTCCATTTATTGGAATAACCAGGCCTCCAGATAAGAGTGTGTAATTGAAAATTATTTTTCTTCATAGGTTTAGATAAACAAAATTTTTGAGAGTAAAATTGTAAAAATATCCTTATCAGTTTTAACAAATGTTTTGGGTGCTCAAAAGGACCATCTCATTGAGATGGTTCTTTTGAGTACCCACAATATATATTTTGGTTGCGAAATAAGAAAATTAGTTATTTGGTATGCACTCTTAACTAAAGGCCTGTTTCTTATTTCTCAATTAAAACAATAGTTCTGGGTACTCTAAAGAACCATCTCATTGAGACGGTTCTTTTGAGAACTCAAAACATATGTTAAAACTGATGGGTAAGAAAATATTCACAATTTTACAATAAAAAAAAATGTTTACCCTTACCTATGAATAACAGTGTTTGGGGAGCGCAGTGGCTCAGTGGTAGAATGCTTGACTCGAGACCGAGGGGCCGCGGGTTCAAGCCTCACCGGCATCACTGCCTTGTGTCCTTGAGCAAACACATTAATCCTAGCTTAGTACTGGTTCAACCCAGGAAGACCCGTCCCTTTATAACTGAAAGATTGTTGATGGGAGGTAAAGAATCAAATCAAACAAACAATAAAAAAAAATGTTAAGCTTTACCTATGAATAACAGTGTTGAATTCCATTGCAGCTGCAAGAATACAACAGATTCTAGCTCAGAGTGTGGCCGCATCAGCAGCGTCTAGTGATGAAAGTCGTCAAGATTCTAACTTCTCTACCTCTCAGGTATCAGGACCGTTGCCTTGGCAACCAAACTCTCCATTCTTCTTCCTCTCACAGGTTTGTCACTTTATACACGGCACGGCATGAAGCAGCGCCAGCATGCAGATGGTTTGCATGGTATAGAGTAGATAGTGGCAATGTCTTAGTGCTTTACTGATCAGTTTGAGCACGATCAGGCTCCCATTTGTGATACAATAGTATCTCAGTATTTTACTGATCACTTTAATCATTTTAGAACTGATCAGAGCCCCAAAAGTGACTATCTCAATTGACCAAGCCTCCTAGACAAGAGAGGGGAAAGAAATTTTTTTTTCTTATTTCTCAACCAAAACATACGTTGTGGGTACCCCAAAAAAATGTCTCACTGAGACAGTTCTTTTGAGCACCCAAAATGTATGTTAAAAATGATGGGTAAGAAAATATTCATAATTTTACACTCAAAAGTTTTGCTTATAGATTTCTTGGATACCTATGTAAACAGTGTAGACCCAGATGAGCTTGATTATTTGAGCTAGCACTGTTTACCATTAGACAGTGAATTTTCTTTTTCAGCCTGTAACAAACTTTTTGAGATTGCTAATAGATTTTTGAATTAACTTAGTATGCTGGACATTTTGTGTTACAGTTGTAGACATAATGAAGCACTCTTAGTCTGTACAGAGATTTGTTATTTGTGAACAAAGCTTGAAGCCTCCAGCCTCTTTTGAATAGTTATACATGCAGGCTTTAAAATTCTTTGCCTGCTAGTGTCATCTGCTGATAACCTTTGCACACAGCTTGGACCCAGATCAGGCTCGGCAAAATGTCGGGTCTGATCTAGATCGCAACTGCTTGACACTGTAATGGTTTTCCTTAAATACTTGTTTTTTAAAAAGTTTATTTGAAAAAAAAATCAGCAGAAGACAATAATGCATGCAAAGAGTTATGACTTATTGCTTATTTTCATTTAATTTTTTTGGGGGGCTCACTGCACAGGCCCCCAGATAAAAATGCGTAACTGTAAATAAAGTTTTCTTATTCAGGGTTCCCACGGTCAGGGAAAAGTCAGTGAAAAATGAAAAAAATTCAAGGTCAGGGAAAAGTCAGGGAATTTTGAGCTGAGTCAGGGAAATTTGAAATTTTGGAGAAAGTCAGGGAAAAGTCAGGGAATTTTATAACACTTTTCATATTTTATAATGATGATATTTACTGTTTTGAAGTAGATCAATGTCCTCAAAATTCTAGGGATGTCCAAAGTTTTACACAAAATACGATATAGAATAGAATGGATATTTGGAATATGAAAATGTAAAAACAAAATTGTATGATAGTAAGTACATGTACTCCTAAATTGGAAAATATATGCTCATAATAGAAGAAAGCGGTAAACATTGGCAGATAGGGAAGCACCCTCCCCTGAAAAATGTTTTCTGTAAGGAAATGTTGTTTTTCATTTTCTGTCTCTGTGACATGTTTCCTTAATATCTTTAGAGCTGAATTCAATGTAATTATAAATTCATTAGCTGAAGTCAGACACTCATAAATACAACAGTAATGGGTAGGGCCCAATTGTATTAGAGTAAATTCTCTTTGTAAATCTTATTGGACTATGCTTACGCAGAGGCAGTGCAGATCTACCATAATTTTTATTATAAGTTAGACATTAGATACTTTGCCTTCATCATAATTCATATAGACACATTTAATATTTGGTAACAAAAATTGAAAGTTATGTGAATTAATCTTTTAAGTAGGGCCCCCGGGATTTACTGAAGGAGCGTAACTTAAATTGCATGGTGATCAGTTCCTTCTACAGTTTTTAGACAAATTACTCATATATAGTACATTCCTTCACACTATGGTTGCAGTTAACATATATATGAGGAAATTTTGCTGACAGATTGGTAACTTTGAAAACTTGGAAAGAATTTCCTGCCTGCTTTTAATAGTTGTTATGCAGGGATACAGACTAACCTTTTTTCGTCAGGACCAAGCTGGGCCCCTAAAACAAGATGATTGGGGGCCCAGCCCAAAACTAAGGGGCCCAGGATTCTGGGGAAAATTAAGCTCATTTTAACACCATTGCCATGCATTTGCTTTATTCATAGAAGTCAGAGACCCTCAAAATCTGTATTCTTCAATTATTTACCATAATAACAGTTTTTTGAATCAGCTGAATGAAGATTTGTAAACTTACAACAGCTAGTGTCAGATTTGACGAGATTTCATACCTTTACATACTACCCTTTTTTCAGGGGTAAACTGGGCCCCTAAACATTTAGTTTTCGGGGCCCAGCCCAAAATTTAGGGGCACTGGGCTACTGGGCCCCTGTTAGTCTTTTTCCCTGTTATGCTTATTTTACACACCCAGTGTTCAGTAAACACTGTCGACTAAATGAGCATTTGTTTGAAGAATGTTGGTGTCAAAATCCTTGTCTTTATGCTTCATAAGTGTGTGTTAACATTTTCAGTTTATCCTGCTTGTTTTCAGACAAAAATTATGTTTGTTCATTCACAGATTCAGCAACAATGAGTCGATGAAACTGCATGAAACTAATGGCCAAATTGAACATTTGAAAATTCTGTAACTTAATTTTGTCACTCTGTGTTTTTTTTTTTCCTTTTGATGCATGGGATAGGTTGAATTAATCTTATTGTGGCACTGCCTGAGCCTTCCTTATAACTATTTGGGTACCAAATTAATTGACAGCCTCATTAAGTTGGCCTCTTGAAATATGGGGTTATGCTTGTGGACACAGGCAAGCATCTGCTAGTTGGTTTAAGTTGATGCTTTCAAAGGTATCAAGAAATCTGGTGATCAAAATATTAATCAGTGGGAAAATGGCAGTTTTATATGCCTAGCCAGTTTTGTTTTGTTTGCTTTTAAGTTATATATAAGAAGCTTTTAATGCACTTATGGACCAATCTCATCATTATGTTAAATTGTTTCATTTTGAATTTTACTCAACAGATTGCTTTGTGGTAGTAGTGCTAGGCATTTTAGCACTACTGTAAGTCAAAAATTACCTTAAGTCTAAAATCATTTCGAAGGGTTCGCTTTAATTGTCATACATTTTATCTACACTATACAGGCACATGAAAAATTTGCTTGAAATTCATATTTGTTTCACTAATCATACTCATAGATTACCCACAAAGGTTGACAATTGCCGATATTTTGGGTCAGGGAAATTTGGATTTGGTCATGGAAAAATCAGGGAAATGTCAGGGAATTTTGCTTTCCATAATTTGTGGGAACCCTGTTATTTCTCAACCAAAACATATGCTGTGGGTACTCTAAAGAACTGTCTCAATGAGAAGGTTCTTTAGAGCACCCAAAACACATGTTTAAACTGATAGATAAGGAAAAAATAGCAAATTTACGCTAAAAGAATGAGCTTAACTGGACCTGTATACAATTGTCACAATTGTGAACCACTTGCATTGTCTGCTGGTTCAGTGGTGAATGCTTCTTTCAGGGGTAGGAAATAGTTAAGGGCATGTGCTTGTTGAAACAATTTGTCTCTATGTAAGTGGATTAAGGCCTTTTGTTTTATTGTTCTTCGTGCTTTGTTGATCTTGTTTTGTGTTTATCGAAATAAAAGCAACATGTTTGTAACTCTAAATCAGATGCTTTGGGAAGCCATAAAATCTGGTACATATATACAGGGTGTCTAAAAACAGGGACCTTTTTTCAAATTGAAATAATTCCTGTATAAAATGTTGAAACCTTTTGATTTTTTGTGTGGCTAAAGCAAAGTGATATCCCTGTCCTCTGATGATGTCTTAGATACTGCTTTAACAGGAAGTGACATCATGATGACATCAAAAAGCAATCATGACATCATTTCCTGTCTTTGAACAAAACACAAGATTAATTGGGCCTCAAGGCGAGAAAACCTGTCTTCGGTGTTTGCGAATAACAAAGGTGCTGATCAGCCTGGGCGGATGCGCTTAATGGAAAGTATCATATCTAAACTTGCTACCTGCAAAATTTCATTTTTTCTAGCTAGTCTCTGTAGCTTATGGGACTGGTTCAAAACTTGCTTTGTCAGAAACCCGAAGACAGGTTTTGTCGCCAGGAGGCCCAATTGGTCTACCACTTCCCTTCCTCCGGCTAACTTCTCCAGTCTCACCAGAAATAGATAATTTTATCACCCAGTTCTTTGATTTACAAAGAACTTTCATTATCTGAGACACTTTAAATTTTTGTTTTCTAAAAATGTAAGCCTGAGAACGCTCTGACATGAAGGAATTTTCACTAGAAGCCATTTTAACAACAGCAAACGTGCAGACGATGAGGAAATGATGTCATGATTACATTATGATGTCATCATGATGTCACTTCCTCTTGACTCTCCATCTGGTGGTAAAACATCATCAGAGGAAAGGGATATCACTTCACTTTAGCCACACAAAAACAAAAAAGGCTTCAACTTTTTACACTAGAATTATTGCAATTTGAAAAAGCTCCACATTTTTTTGAGACACCCTGTAGATATTCAGTGTTTTGGAAACAATTTGACATTTGAGCCATGACAGGTGATTTCCAACAATGTGGTATTTTGACAAGTGTAGACTCAGCAAGCCTGTGCAGCCTCCTTTTAAACTTAGAAACTTCAAATAATATTCAGTCAGTAGCTTAACACTCATAGAATAGTCAAGCGACAAGCAAAGGCTCTGATCAGACTAGGCTGATCTGAGGCTTCGCTGGTCGCACATACCACATTGTTGGAAATCTCATGTCACGGCTCATTTATCTCTACAAGTGAACTTAATGAAAAATATATATTTCATGAGTCGCAAAGTCACCCATGAAATATACAGTTTTTCACATCAAGAGATGAAAATAAACACTTGAAATATATGATATATGCATCTAACGTTTACCAGTGTTTTATTTTTTAAAATAACGTTTTGTAGTTTGCCTGCCATAGTTTACTTTGTTCTAGATTAGATCTGTCTGTTATGTGGTCTTTCAAGACTTTGAGTATCATGTGTTTTCTTTGGAAAGAAAGGTAAAAAAATTAAAGTTTGGTTCTGGCAACCCTGCCTATTTTTTTTATGGTGAAACCTATTTTTTTTTAATTAAACTTTTCCTGTGAAAATAGATAAAAGCATAGGGTTTTTGTGACCCAAAGATAATTCTTTGGCTATATCCTGTACATTGCTCAAAATGCTTCAAATCTCTCATAAATTTGTTATGTAGAATTTAAACAATGTACTGCAGTCTTTATATCCTTTATTCTATATAAAAAAAATCTAAAAAAATATTGCCTTACATGGTAACATTATTCTCGAGCACATTTGAATTTATGTGACAGACACAATAAGCAGATGACATTAATGAGCCGCGGCATGAGATTTCCAACAATTTGACATTTTGACAAGTGTAGACGCTGACAATCCTCTGCAGCCTCCTTTTAAGCTTAGAATCTTCAAATTGTGTTCATTCAGTAGCTTAACAATCATAGAATACTCAAGCGACTAGCAAAGGCTCTGATCAGACTGCGCATATGCGCAGGCTGATCTGAGGCTTTGCTGGTCGCACATAATGCATTGTTAGAAATCTCATGCACTGGCTCATTTTCAAGACAAAAAATGGCAAGACAAATGTTAAACAATACAAGTACATAACATGTTGTGTAAGTAAGAAAAGCAGTGGCATAATCATATTTTTATGTGATTACAGACACCAGACAGTATGTTTATGAATGGCAGTCCATCCTCAGAAGCTGATTTGTTAATGAATCAAAGTCTAGTAAGTATCTGCCTGTCCAATTTTTTTCTTTCAAATTGCTGCTTTACATCTGACCACAGAAACATTCTATGTTTTTTACTCTTTCAGGTTTGCATACAGAGTTATTTTGCATTCTTTTTGAAATCTAATTCTTAATTTGCAAATAAACTTTGAGAAATTCCATCAGAGGACATGGATATAGATTTTTCATGTTAACCCATATAAGCCTAGCGTCCTTTATGTGGGACATACACAAACATTGCAGATCCAGATCAGATGACGCAAAAGGCGTCAGATCAGGGTCTCCACTGTTTGCTTACAGAATATACTATTAAAATTTGAATAATCATGAAAAATACAGCACAATAATTTTGAAAAACAGAAATGGACTGGTCCGATTGATAAGAGTGGGATATTTCATAGGCATAAATGGGTTAATATGGGCCAGAGTCCAAGCACAACATCAGGTGAACTATCCTGTCTGGCGACAGGTCCTATTTTCTTATCCACTCTTTTAAACATGTGTTTTGGGTGCTCAAAAGAACCATCTCATTGAGACGGTTCTTTTGAGTACCCAAAACACATGTTTAAAAGAGTGGAAGAACCGTCTCATTGAGGCGGTTCTTTTGAGTACCCACAACATTTTTTGGTTTAGAAAAAAAGCAAAAAAAAAGCATCCTGGTTGCGATTTCTTGTCTGGCAGCCAAGACCATATTATAAACTCAATATTTTCTGAAATAGTAGGATCTCTTACAGATTGAGCAAGGTTTGCTGTATCCTGGTGGTCGTCGTCGAGGGAGGAAGCGTAAGGCAGAGAAATTAGCAGAAATAGCAATGGCAGAGGCACTGGCTAGACGACAGACAGCTAGGGCCATTGCCTCCTTTGACTCAGGTTAGACATGTCTTCAACTGTTTATTTTGCATCAGCAAAGTTTTACTTAGATTTTTTGTCAACTAAAATCATTTGTGCTTATTGCCTTCTATTAATTAGGTTAGACATGTCTTCTACTGTTTATTTTTGCATCAGCAAAGTTTAAACTTTGATTTTTTGTCAACTAAAATTGTTTGTGCCTATTTCTTAATCTATGAAGATAATTTTTAGTGCTCATGTAAGTGAAGTGTCTTATAGAGGTGCTTCCAATGAGTACCACAAGCAAATGTTTTCGTAGAGAAATACTCGTAAGTTTAGTAAAGAGTTCTCTCGTGTGCAATCAATCCAGTATGGACAAGGTGCAATTCAAGTAGACACTTAAACCTTAAAGCGCCACATATAATTTGCAGACGACAATTTCAAATTTTGCTGCTTTTTCAAAAATAACAAATAAGGCATGATATTTCATGAGAATTGGCTGCTGGCAGACAATTCTCATGAAAAATCATACCTTATTTTTTTCGAAAATTAGGAAAGATGTTGGAAAATTTGTCGTCTGCTGCAGTTGTGCTTGGCGCTTTAAGGGTTAAATGAAGGGTATAAAACAGATTACAACTTATTGTAGTTTTGATTCCTGGGTGATGCCAAAGGTGGACTTTGTGGGGATAGAATCAATATTCATATCATGTTGTTTGCTCTTATGTCAGAGAAACCATGGGCGTAACCAGAATGCTGACATAGTTACACAATCAAGGGGAGTCTACTGAAACAAGCTGTGATACTAATCAATTGCGTCCCCTTTCATAAATGGAACTTCTCTTAAAGGAAAGAATTAGTCCAAAGAGGGAGCCAATTCTTCTCTTTAAAAGCAGTCCCTTATGGTTGGAAAACCCTGATTTCCACATTAGGTGATTTTACTTGAATATGTACAATTTTCATTAGGGAGTGCAGTGGCTCAATGGTAGAGTGCTTGACTCGAGACCGAGGGGCCACGGGTTGGAGCCTCACCGGTGTCACTAAGTTGTGTCCTTGAGCAAGAACATTAATCCTAGCTTAGTACTGATTCAACCCAGGAAGACCCGTCCCTTTATAACTGAAAGATTGTTGATGGGACGTAAAGAATCAAAACAAACAAAACAATTTTCATAAGGCCAAATAAAAAAATACCTGTGTTTAGGGTAACCCTACCCTACCTAACTTTACAAGTGAAACCTAGAATGTTTTCAGGTTTTCTGGAAAATATAATTTTATTATATTTTTTTTCCAGAAAAAATATAAAAAATATGTGAGCCTACCCGACATAAAAATTTCAAACCCGTCACCAGAAACACTTATTTTTTATTTGGCTTTACACAAGTGGGTTGGAGCTACAGCAATGGAAACCCTATAAGTATAACTACCTTATTTCAGATTCCCGTGTACCAGTGATTAATCTGGAAGATGGTAGCCGGCTCACAGGAGATGGTGCCCCTATGAAGAAGGATCTGGATGCTTGGCTGGACCAACATCCAGGCTATGTGATAGACAAAGTTGATGATGAGTTGGAGGAGGGAGAAGTGGTGAGTTCTTCTTTCAAAAAATTGGGGAGTTTAAAGGCTGATATTGCTTCTTTATGTAATTACACTAAGGATACATATGGTAGGGATTCTTTTTTTTTTTGGGGGGGGGGGGGGGGGGGGCAGCCCCTTGAACCTAGTAAGAAAGTCCTTCTAAATGTCCAAGACTTCACTGGCCAGGTAGGACAAAAATTCGTCAGAAAAATAAATCCACTTATTAGCATGTTTTGATTAGCACAGTGTTTGCACATGCTTGAAAAGTACTTGAATTTAGAGGGCTTCCTTGAAAAGGCCTTGAAAATTAAATCTGCCTTGAAATGTACTGGAAAATCACTCAAATGCCTTGAAAAGTCATTGAATTCTTCTATTTTCTGTAGAACTTCACTGTTGATGGAGATCTAAATCAGTATAAAATTGTTGTGCCTTTATTTGTTGCAGCAAGCGCTGCACGAAATACAGGCACAACAATTTCATACTCATTTTCTAGTACTTATTTCTCCATTATCTCAGTCTAGCATTTTTGAAGAAGAATTTTAACACTTTGATCAGTTTTTTTGGAAACTTTCAGTCCGCTTGAGAAGTCCTTGAATTTTACTCGAACTTCCCTGTATGAACCCTGTTAGCATGTTTTGCTCACAGAGTGGATAACAGTGTGGATCAGATTAGCTGGCTTCTTAAAATCAAGCACTGTTTCCAAAACAGGATATATCTGGGTTCTGCACGGTAAGGGTTAAAGGCTATTTAAATAGGATGTCTAAGGTTCCCAGCATACTCCAGATGTCTGAATCTATTTGGATCTCTGTTTAGTTGTAGATTTTAGATGTGTTCCATGAATTTTAACCAGGGACGAGGCTTAGACCCCATGGGTGAGATTTCTCTATCCTACATAGGCTCATGATGGATTGTTTTTCTCCTACTTTTCAAAGTTTTTTTGTCAGAACATAAAAAAGTCCTAAAGTGTGAAAAAATTGACTTTTTGCTCATTGGATTTACATTAACTCTGAGCTCACAAGTGTTTATCGGGTATGAAAAGTGTTGGAACTTCGTTTGAGCCTTGTTATTGACTGGAAAATATGATTGAAGCATTAATTAAGTTGCAAAATGCAAAATAAAATCATGCTAGGCTCCCAGCCCTGCGCTGTTAGTGCCACATTGCTAATATCATGTGATTCAAGTTTGGTGACATCATTAACTTTTATTGACGTCAGTATGTGATGCTAAACCTTGCTAAGAGTCTTTGAGTTTCTTAGGTGCAATATACTGGTTCTTTGAATACCCTATTTGAGAGGAAAGGAATATTTTACTCTTCCCATGTCAGAAAGCTGTCACATGGTCATACTACGTAGCAAATTAATGTGTATATGTATTATGTGTTAAATGAGTTGTGTAAATGAACCCAGAATTAAATACTTTTACTAAATTCTGTATAGCTATGTTGCAAAAACTGCTACAAATTTTAGTCTTTAGTTTATCTGAACAGATACACACAGAAGATCATGGGTCCAGTCAAGCAAAATTTTTGAGTGTAAAATTGTTAATATCTTCTTACCCATGCTTTTAAACATATATTTTGGGGGCTCAAAAAAAACCGTCTCATTGAGACGGTTCTTTTGATTACCCACAACATATGTTTTAGTTGAAAAATAAGAAAATTATCTTATGATTTAGCACTCTTGTCTAGGGGCCTGGAAGATAATGTAATCATTTCACTAACTGTTTTGTTTTATGTTTGTTTTGTTGCTTTACATCCCAATCAACTGCTATATGGTCATGTCGGGACCGTCAGTTCACCTAACCACACTTTTTTCCTTGGCAAGCTCGAACAAGCGGTTAACCAGTACTTTGTGCACATACTTTCGCTTGTAACTGACATCAAATATTCTTGAATAAATCAGTGGAAGGGAGGAGAATGAACGTAGAAATTATTTCATGATCAATCTCCACGAAAGCATGTGACTGGGCCGGGATCGAATTTGGGACTCCTGGATCTGCAGTCAGACACCCATCTGTAGTCAGACATGTTACGGACTGTGTTACGCGTCCGGTATTTCACTAATTGTGGTGATATCACTGCTAAGAATGAAATTAACCCTTAATGAGCCAATGGCAACAAAAGTCGTCTGCTTTTCTCATCTGCTGTAATGTTTAAGAAGCCTCTATGGCAAACAGTGTGGACCCAGATCAGACTGCTCATAGGAGCAGTCTGTTCTGGGTCCACGCTGTTTGCTTCTATACTTAATTCGCCAGTAATGCTAGGCAAATCTTTGCAGTAGAAAACTTCAGTAGACGACATTTTCAGATGCATTTTTTCTTGGCGCTTTAAGGGTCAAAAATAAGTGTAGCGTTTACCTTGCAGATTCCTGATTACCATGAGAGGCGGCGGGGTAGGAAACCAAAGGTTGACCCAGCCTTCCTAGACGTGGACAAGCTGACAGGGGAGGAGAATGTCTCCGTCATCAATAGACTCACAGGCAAAAAGGTAAACCAACATTCAGAGGACACATGAACTAGTCTGGCAAACTGCTTAGCTAAAAAACACTATGGATTAGGAGCCCAGTGGTAAAGTGTAAGTCTGGAGGTCAAAGGATCACTGGTTTGAGACTCACCAGAAGAGACTTTATCCTCTGCTTAGTAGTGGTTCAACCCAGGAAGACAGGAAATTGTCCCGACATGACTGAAAAGTTGTTCACAGGGACATAATGATAAAGCATCAACACAAACAAACAAAACACCATGTATTAAAATGCGAGAAAACCTGTCTTCGGGGGTTTGCGAACAGCAAAGGCGCAGACCAGCCTGCGCATCTGCGCAGTCTGATCAATGCCTTTGTTATTCGCTTATTGGAAAGTATCATATCTAGACTTGCTATTTACAACATTTCAATTTTCAAGCTAGTGTTTGTAGCTGAGGAGACTAGTTTGAATCTCATTTTGTAGGAAACCCCGAAGACCGGTTTTGTCCCGTCACTGTCCATATTTAGTAGCATTTATGGTTATGCAATGAATTGATGGCCATAGCAATGTTACACATATGGCGAAATCTGAGTGTTTTCACACCAAAACGTGATTTCACAGTAGTTTAAGGGTCATATGATAAATAGAATCTAAGAATCATGCTCTTTGCGTTCATGTTAAATATAGTATAGGGTACATTTGAACATACACAGGAGACACATAAGCAAACATTTCCAGGACAGACAAAAATGTTGACAGGAATATGGTTAAGGTAAGATATATTAAAGGCTGTCTCACTGTACAATTCTATTCCAGATAACTGGTGCAAAGGCTCCACCGCTACGCTATCTCGGGGAGTGGTTAGAGCAGAATCCAATGTGGGATGTTGATCCAAAGTGGTCTGAACTAGTCAGAGCAAAGGTTTGTATACAACTCTTGTTATCTCAGATATGGGCAGTATTTGTCTTTTTTCTCCATAAAACCATATAGACTAATATGAAGCATCAGGAATTTAGTTAAGAGTGTGTACCAAAAAATTAATTTTCTTATTTCTCAACCAAAACATATGTTTTGGGTGCTCAAAAGAACCGTCTCATTGTTGTGGGTACTCAAAAGAATTGTCTCAATGAGGCGGTTCTTTTGAGCACCCAAAACATATGTTAAAACTGATGGGTAAGAAAATATTTAGAATTTTACGCTGAAAATTTTTGTTTATCTAAACCTGTGATGGGCAGTATTGTCTTCTTTCTCCATAAAACCATATAGTCTAGTATGTTTAAGCATACATTGCATATGTTTTAGATGAGCCTGTGCATCTGCGCAGTCTTACCAGAGCTTTCACATGGCTGGCCCCATAACTCAATCGGTAGCTAGTCCAATTGCTGACCAAGGGGTTGTGAGTTTGATCCCGGCCCAGCCCTCTACTTCAGTCAAAATTGATTGTGAAATATTTTCAACTGTCATTAACCTCCTGCTGATTCAAGAATGCAAGCCAAAGTATGTGCACTGAGTACTGGTTAACCGCT
The DNA here is from genome assembly GCA_964019695.1 of Loripinus fragilis. NCBI lineage: Eukaryota > Metazoa > Mollusca > Bivalvia > Lucinida > Lucinidae > Loripinus > Loripinus fragilis. The sequence goes on from OZ026523.1 coordinate 93,501,123, forward strand.
TACTCTAGTCTAAGCTTGCTCAGGGGAAAAAAGTGTGGTTAGGTTTGCTGACCAGCTAGACATGACGATTGCTGTTGACTGGGACATTAATCCATAAACCAAACAAACCAAAACTGTTTGCACATAGAATTACTCTTCCTTTCTAGATTTCACTCGTAATTACGAGCGGACGTGTTGAATTTTCATCCCCTGAATGCTCAACATCAAGGTGTTTTATAAAGGGACTGTACTGAATATGCTTTTGAGAAGAAATGAGGAAATTTTCTTCATTTTTTGGAAGAAGAAATAAAATTATAATAATCAACAAATTTCTGTTTTTCAGCTTAGGAATCTTATACTTCAGCAAGAAAAATCTCTGGAAATAGAACTATTCAGTCCTTGGCAGTCTGACCACTATTCCAAGGGTCATGAGCAGTCTGCTCCAAGGTGCAAAACTATGAGAAAAAATTTCATGAATTTTTCTGATTGCTATAGCTAAGCAAGCTCGTTTATCGGCTCAGTAACCCCTAAGACATATTTTCTCGAGATATTGCTTATCTATCAGAATATTGGCTATAGATACAATGTAGTTAGATCTGTGTAGATCTTGACAAGATGGTTAATATGAGCTACATCAGGGGCGGATCCAGGATTTTTGGAAAGGGGTTCAAATGTGTAAAGGAGGGGGGTTCGCTTTGCTGATTTATATCCTTTTTCTTAAATATCCATTGAAAATGAAATAATTTGGTCTCAGTGAGACCAAATTATTTCATTTTCATGGGATATTTAAAAATGGTGGGGGTGGGGGAGGTGGGAGAGAATCCCCTGAACCCCCTCAGGATCCGCCACAGCTACATGTATCTCCACTCAATCTACACTATTAGGCCAAAAAAAAAAAATATGTGTGTTTCAGGTTTCTTCTTAAAATTCACCATGGGTAGGTAGGTAGGTTTTTTTTTTTTTTTTTTTTCTCCAAGCGACTATATCAAAAGTACTCGGATCAATAATAGATCTTTACTTGTTTTATATATATGTATATTCTAAAATTTCAGTGTGTGGAAAGGTAAATATCTTGCATCGAGACCAAGAAGTCCAAAACCTTGTGGAATTTGTGTCTGTTGAGAAAACAATGCAATAAAACAGAATTTGTATTTTCTTTTTTATTTTCTTCTTTCTTTTTGACATGGGTGAAAGTTTAAAATTTCCAATATCCTGAACTTTTGAGAGTCAAACTTTAAAACAGGCAATATGCCTACATAATAATAGTAATTTCAAATTTAAATGGTCAATTGTCTTATAAGACATACAGAAATAGATCCGACAAAGAAACTACTATAGTCTATTGAATTCAACATTTTGAGGCTGACTTTCTTTGGAAAGTCCCCCTCAAAATCCTGAATTCAGGAATAATCCTGAAAACTTTTAAACATGTTTCTAACACCCAAATCAACTCAACAAATGAGGAAAGATATTATTTGTAAAACTGAATTTGGATGCCTCCACCCAGCCTTCATCTCCTCTAGCTCTTTATCAGGCTGGCATTCAATTGTCAGATATTTTATACCGAACTTGCTAAGGTCACCCACAAGTATCTCATCATGCAACACCATTCCTTCCTGTGAAATATAAAACATATCAAATTGAGTCAAACAAGTTGAGACTTTCTATAAATATACATAGGGTGTATTATTTAACATTGGCACTCCCTAACATTCTGTATAATTTTTTGGCCTTTGTATGGTATAATCTGGAAGTTTGCCATCAGATAAAAATATACCCCCCCCCCCCCCCACCCGACAATTAAAAACACAACAGGAGTTTATACCAGTCTGACAACATGCCTTTTAATAGTAAGCAAAATACTGCTATTTTTATACTCGTAAAAAACTGAATGCTTTTTCTGAGAGCACCGTAAGTGGGTGGGGGTTGAAAGGGGGCTAGATACCCATGAAACCTGATGCTAAAATGGTGGTAAAATGAATGGTTTGAATGTTTTACTCCTTCGTGCCACAATCCACCCTAAAAAAAACTAAGTCCAACCCTGAAACAAATTGGGCATAGGTTCCCCTGTAAAAAAATCTGTAAAAAAAACTAAGTCCAACCCTGAAAAAAAATTGGGCATAGGTTCCCCTGTATTTTGTACTTTTCTATTCGCCCCCCAACCCAACAACCCTGGCCATTGAAAAGTGAGGGTAAGACAGAAGAGGAGAAGGTGGGAGGGGTACATTGACTCATAGTGACAAGTGTCCGCGTTAAATGTACTGCCTTCTCCTCATTAACCTTAGATAGAGAACAAAAATGAATATTTACATTCAATTCCTGTTTATATTTCCACCATTCAAGTTTCCGTAAGGCTGTGACTTTTCTATCTTGGAAATTGATTCAGTGTTGAAAATACGTTCCTCCTTTTCATCTTTTCGACCGTGGATGGTGAAGTCTACTTTCGTTGCTGACTGCTTGACTTTATCGAGAGGCGGATGATGTTGAAGACAAACGTCTCGCAAGTTCATACCATTCGAAAATGGCATGAGGACGTTAACCGCTCCTGTAAAATGCATGCGAATCGAAAGTATCGAAGCCATGTTGGTCAATCATGCACTCCTCCGAACGCTTGCAAATATATATACCTTCTAGATGTCATGCCTTTCAATGATAGAATAAACGACTGGTTGTCGTTGTTTTACCGCAAATACATGGCAACGATCAAACTTATATATTGACAACCAGTCTAATCATTGCGGATAAACCGAAAAATAGAAACTAACCGCAATGGATACAATGACTGTAATGGAGAAAGTCGTCCGAATTGGCGTGTTTATTTTTTTTTTTTTTTTAAAAGCGCTTAAAAAACAATTGAATCGGCCAATTTTCGGCTGAATCGGTCGGGAAACCTGAAACACACATATTTTTTTTTAGGCCGTACCTTTGTTTTTGCCAGTCACAGGCTATGAGCTCCCATACATTTTAACTCTACAGCTACACTTAGTGATGATGTTTTTCATCTGTTGATAGCCGCTGCAAATAGTTTGGATCCATATCGGATCTAAAATATGTTAGACCTGATCTGGATCCAAACAAAAAAGCATAAAAATTACCCAGTATGAGCATGTAAAGAGTTAAGCATGAGAAACCCAGAGAGTTATAAAACTTTTATCATGCTCAACTTGCATGAGCTTGAAATGTGTCCTTGTCGTAAATTTTAAATTGCTCAACTGAGCATGAAATTTATCCAACAAATAAATGTTAAAATGTCATCAGTTGTTGGCATTTTAACATTTATTAGCAAGATAAATGCAACATCTGAGAGTTTAAAAGCAAGAAATATCTATATTTTTTCAGCATTGAGTTGAGCATGAAAAAAGCTTTATAACCTCAGTGTCAGCAATGCTTGAAGCCCCTATTCTTTTCTTCTTCCAGGGCTCCTTGCCTAAACAGCTGTTACCTCGTGTTGTGACTCCCAATAGACGTGGACGCGGGAGACCTTCGAGGGACAGCCCTCTCTCACATTCCATGCTGGGAACCAGTGATCCACACGCTGCTGCCGCTCTTGCCGCTTCCATGGAGGCTATGAACGCTGCTCAGCTGATGGCTGCAGGCATTCACAAACTTCCACTGCCGTTCGGTTCACTCCCGGGCCTTGGGCTCGGTAACCCGTTGTTGGGGTTGTCTGGGCTTGGTATTCCAGGGTTACAAGGCAGCTCACCTCTGTCTAAAGACTCTGAATCAAAGAGAAAAGATCTCGAGGATAAGGAAGGATCAAAGGGAGACAACAAGAGTCCCCACCCATCATTCCCTATGTTGTACAACCCATTATTGTATAATCCCCTGTTTGCTGCCCAAAGCCTCGGCAGTTTCCCATTACCGACTAGTCTTTCATCCCCAATACCAGGACTGAGCTCAAAGTTAATAAACGGCCATACCCACTCTGACAGTGAAGAAGAGCCGAAGATATCGAGGTCTAGAAAGGCTTCTGAACAATATGACCAAGACGAGGCAGAAGATTTATCTGTTAAAAGTGAAAAGAAAGTGGTAGAAAATGTAACTCAAGCACATTCTAGTGGCATACATAAAGCTGAAACAGTGTTAGATGATTCAGAACAGCCGTGTGATCTCTCAATGAAATCTAAACCTAAGGAGGAGGTAAAACCAAAGATAATTGGCTCTGATAAATTGAGCAGAATTGTGGATTCCTTGAAGGATAGAGTGAACAAAATGGATGATAAACCCGTTAAAGTCTTGAGTGATAAAGAAAAGGGTGTGAAGAAAAATAAGATCAATTCTTTGTTATTCTCATTATCACAGGAAAATCCTTTACCGGAATCAAATAAGCCTTCAAAAGAGAGACATCCTAGTTTATCAGAGTCAAGTAAACCTTCAAAAGACAGACCTCCCAGTTTATCAGATAAACCAATTTTCATTTCGAAAGATAGACATCCTAGCTTTTCAGAAAACCCCATTTTTGTTTCATCCGAGCGCCACTCTAGTTCTAAATTGACTAGTCATTCTGAATCTAGTTTGACAAAGAAGTCTTCATTAATGTCATCCATGTCACAAACTTCTAGTGCAGGGGTAAAACCTAGTACCAAAGAACCAGTACCTCAGATTGTTCAAGAACTGCTCGCTGCTAAGCAACTTAAGGATGCTGCTAAGCTGCAGAAGGAAGTGGAGTTGGCTGCTAAGCAACAGAGAGCTATTGAGGCTTTAGTTGCTAAGCAGCGACAAGTTGAAGATGCATTGTTTTTGAAAAAGCAAGCTTCTGATGCCAAACTGCTGAAAGAGAAATCTATATCTGTAGAAAAACCTGAAACATTTGAACCTGAGTCAGAGGAAGAGAGTTGAAGAAATGAATCCGGGGTTTGTACAGGCTTGAAAAGTACTTGAATATACAGGACTGTCTTGAAAAGTCCTTGAAAATTAAATTTGCCTTAAAAAGTACTTGAAGGCCTTGAAAAGTCCTTGAATTTTACCATTTAAAGGGTTCAACAGTGTTTTTGGAGACCCAAATCAGTATAAAATTGTGGTGCCTTTATTTGGTGCAGCATATGGTGCAGCATATGCTGCACCAAACAAAGACCCCACAATTTTATACTAATTATCTTAAACTAATAGCTTTAGTAATGGACTGTAGCATTTCAGAAGTAGAATTTAAACGTGTAAATCAGTATTTTTCTTAAGTTTTCAGTCATTGAAAACGGTAGGAAAGTCTTTTAGAAGTCCTTGAAAAGTCCTTGAATTTTACACAATCTTGCCTGTATGAACCCTGTGAATTTATAAGAGCCTCCTTGCGAGAAAATCTGTCTTTGGGGTTTCAGACCAGGTCACGCTCATTTACAGCTATGAGCTAGAATGTTAAATTTTCTATGAAGCAAGTTTAAATATAATTCTTTACAGGGAGTGAATAACAAAGGCGCTGATCAGATAGTGCAGATGCGCAGGCTGGTCTGCACCTTTGTTGTTTGCATGCAATAGTCAGATTTTCTCGCATCTGCGTCCATAGTAGGGCCTAAATTAAAAAGAAAATTAGTTTGCCATTTCATACCAACCCAGCTTTTTTACCCCCAACAGCAAACATTAATAGACTCAAAAAGAGATCATTCTTTTTAGCTGTCATGCCTGCCCAATGCGGTCATGGAAGTTAAAAAAAAAACACAACTCTTTTTGAGACTGAAATGTTATGGAAAGGGAAGCTCATTTTAGGTCTTGTATGTACTAAACTTACATCTCTACATTTCAACTCTTAACACAGGACTTTTAGCTAAGTGCGTAACAGAAAATTCATTTTCTTATTTCTCAACAAAAGCGTATATTGTGGGTACTCAAAAGAACTGTCTCAATGAGACGGTTATTTTGAGCACCCAAACCATATGCTAAAAATTATGGGTAAGAAATTATTGACAATTTTGGGCTGAAAAGCTTTGTTTATCTTAACCTGTGTTAACACTTGTGTTAATTCCTGTAATATATAGAGGATCTTGCATGAGTGCTCATGTTTTATTACATTTATTAAATGAGTTGAAAAACGATAAAATGAAAGGCTTGCCAAGCATTTAATCGCTTTTTTGCAGCAAGTTTAATAAATTCAACAACACAATGACACTATTGTTAGATTCTATTTATGACATTAAGATTACTTTGAAATATCATTTCTGGCGTAAAAAAAGTTAAGATTTTGTCATTATGTACTTAATGTTATGGATGTCATTTTATAATGTTACCAAAATCTGTAAACAACTAGTAATTTATCTGTTTTAATGCATGGCATTATTTTACTCCCAGACACGACGTCATATAAAGAATATAGTCTGACAATATTTGGCTGTAAAATATCAAAATGAGCTTGTTTCTGAGTACCAAAAATTAACTTGTTCACTAGCATAGTTGATCAAAAAGATGTTGGTGGCAAACCAATTTTTCAACAGTGGCCTAGCTGTGAAATAGCATGCATGAACGTTTACTAGCTAATCTCACTGCCTGTTGTCCAGAGATGGACCATAACTCTTGTCATGTTGAATATTTTGATGTACTACACTCCTTCCCAATTTTTATCCTGTTGACCTGCAGCATTCCAGTTGTATGCATGTATTTTCAATCAGAGTGGAAAACAGTGTGGATCCTGATCAGATGGCTTCATCAGAAGCCAGCTGATCTTGATCTACAGTTTTTTCAAAAAAGGATAAATCCGAGTTCAGCAAGACAAGGTTAAGCTCATAAAGCACAGGTTTAGATAAATAAAAAATTTCAGCCTAAAGATGTCAATATTTTCTTACCCATCAGCTTTAACATATGTTTTGAGTGCTCAAAAGAACCGTCTCATTGAGACAGTTCTTTTGAGTACCCACAACATATGTTTTGGTTGAGAAATAAGAAAATTAAATTTTCGTTACCCATTCTTAAATTTAATTCCTGTAAAGTCTATTAGACTACTCTTGAAAAACAAATCTGACCAAATAAGGCTTTATATTTCCTGTGAATTATCTAGCTAAAGACAGTTCACTCAAACTATCAAGCCTTTTTGTACATTGTTGATGCTCACTAGAAACTTTTTCCAAAAGTACCCACTCAGGAAGGGTTGTTTTCTGTTTCACATTCAGTCCACAGTCCCTGTATTCTATAGTCGAAAAATGCTCATATCTGCCAATTTATTTCATGCTTCTTGAAATGAAACTGATAGGGATATTTTCACTTTAAACATGGTTAGCATGTGCTCGAAAGTACTTGAATGTGGAGGACACTTTTGAAGAGTTCACGAAAATAATTTATTTTTGAAAAGTGCTGGATATTTACTTTTAGAGCCTTGAAATTACTTTATTTTACTATTTTCTGCAGTGAACTATAATTTGGTGTTGCCCTGAATTGGTTCTGCTGCATCAAGTAAATCAAGGCAGTTTTACATGGAGTTCTCTAGCATTTGCAAAGCTTATAAAATGTAAATCAGTACAGTACACTCCCTGTATAACACTAGTGACTATGTATGGGGTGTATTGGAATGGACCATGTTATAATTGAAACATTTTATGGTCATTTCTCGTAATTCCTGTGTAAAATTCCATGGTTAAAAAAATGGGAGCCACATCATGACCATGTTATATCCGAATCTGTGTTACAGGGGTGAAAGTTTTCCATAGAAAGTCAACCTCAAAATGCTAAATTAAGGAGGTTATAATAGCTTCTTCGATTAGTTTTCAGATTATCTAAACGCAATAATCATCTAAACTTGAAATTATTCATTTTTGTAGGCATCCTGCGAGTTTTAAAATTTGAATTTCTAAAGTTCAGGATTTTTGAAATTTTGAACTTTCACCCATGGTGTTATGATGAGGTCTGTTATAAAGGGTCTGCACTGTACTTTTTGTAAATGTTTAGTCCTTGAAAACTGCAGGATAATCCAGGTCCTTGAAAAGTCCTCAAATTTTCCATAACCTTGCATTTTATGACAGTGATCCAATCAAACCATAGTCAACACTATCTACTGCCCAATGAACTTCTAGAATGGACTATTCCACATGATGATATAGACTAATCCATTCTAGTGACAATATATTATTTAGCAAACAAATAGTCCCAGATTTGGAAATATTTTGTTTGCTCATGGTTTTCCTGTCTTGAGTGATTTGATTCTGGTTCTTAAAGTGTTGAGCCATTACGTCTCTGCTCTGAAGATATATTTTGATGCAAAGATATTTTTTTAAGTATGCACCTTTACTGGACCCTATGACTGAACTAGATCTCAATGAATGATTGAAAGGTGATGAACTTAAGGTACTTAATGTGGTTGTGTAACATAATTATGTTTGTGTGTTGTTATTTATAGTAAGGCTGATGTGCTGTCTTTTGATTGTTGACTACATGAGTATATGAAGTGTACATGTGTTTGTTATGATGTCTGGCCTTGAACAAACACACAAGTTTCTCATAATAGGAGTGGTGTTACTTAGGCCAAATGAAAAAAATAAGTGTGTTTCGGTTAACAGGTCTGAAAATTTTAGGTAGGGTAGGCACACAAATATTTTTGTTAATTTTTTTTTTTCTGGAAAAAAATATAATTTTATGCATTTTGAAAGGCATTTCGCCTTTCAAAATGCATAAAAAAAAATTTCTCCAGAAAACCTGAAAAAATTCTAGGTTTCAAGAGGAATTATAGGTAGGGTCGGGTTACCCTAAACACAGGTATTTTTTTTTTTATTTGGCCTAATTACCGAGATATTGAAGGAGCTTATCTTACTGTGGAGATGAAAAAAATGGCCAGCACATGCAATTTTGGTACTTAACCCTTTTCAGACCAATGGAAATTTCCATAGATCTTCATACAATAAAAACGGGATGGTCTAATCTATATATTGAGGGGTCAAAGGTTATAATTTTTAAAAATATTGTATTTCTTTCTCTGAAGTTCAAGTTTGTCTCTGCAAACCGCAGACCCTGATGAAATGCCACATACTGCAGCATTTTCTCTGGGTCTCAATGTTTGCAAAAGTAACCGTTTAGAGATTTCCAGTCTAAAATGAGATAATGCATATGCACAAAAGTCTCCCTTTTACACCAATGTGGGAGTGGAGGTCTAAATTCTTCATATATTTGTGCAGGCTTGCATGAGCCTTCATTGCTTGCCAAAACAAGTACCAAAATCTTGCGTGCTGCCTCGAATAGTCAAATGGCAAGTATAGCTTGGTGAAAAGTTGGCTGTAGATATGGATACTATAATGCTAAGACTTAGCTTAATTGTTTGCTTGACCCTGTGGTTATAAAACTTGTTTCATGCTCAACTCAACTGAGCATGAAGTGAACATGCTTATAAATGGTATTTTAACATTTATCAGTATGATAAATTGATAAATACAACTCTCAGAGTTTGAAAGCAAGAAAAGTATTTATTTTTCAGCATTTTAGTTTTATGAGCAGTTTAAATTTCCCGCTCATTTGAGTTGAGCATTAAAAAAGTTTTATAACCTTGGGGCCAGGACTATATTGCTTCAACAGTACCAATAAATTTCTTGAAGATTTATCAGCAAGAACCTGCCTTTAATACCTTTAATCAGTGACCATGTTGTGTTGTACTTTTACTAGGCAATAACCTGCCTTCAGCAAACTGATTAACTTTTCCAAACTGCCTGCCTTCAGCAAACTGATTTACTTTCCCAATCACTTGCCTTCAGCAAACTGATTTACTTTCCCAATCACCTGCCTTCAGCAAACTGATTTACTTTCCCAATAGCCTGTCTTCAGCAAACAGATTTACTTTCCCAATAACCTGCCTTCAACAAACTGATTTACTTTCCCAATCACCTGTCTTCAGCAAGTATAGGGCCAGTTAAGCAAAAGATTTTCAGCATAAAATTGTGATTATTTTCTTATCCATCAGTTTGAACATGTGTTTGTTGGTGCTCAAAAGAACCGTCTCATTGAGACGGTTCTTTTATCCACAACATATGTATTGGTTGAGAAATAAGAAAATAATTTTCAGTTTCGCACTTTTATCTGGGGGCCTGAGCAAGTAGATTTTACTTTACATGTTCTTACAACATGATAGCCATAACAAAGTAAAGTATAGATGAAAAATTCCTGTGCCATGGCTGGGAATCAATCCCGGGTCGCCCCGGTACAAGACCAATGCTCTAACCACTGAGCCAAAGAGTTGACTCTGACCCAGTTGTCAGAGATTGATTATATACTAGAAGCTAAGCGAAATCTACAGTATGTAGATATATAGGTGAGAGTGCCTGGCCCATAACAATGTTAAGTATAATCTGCATGCTAAAAGGCAGGTGATTGCTTATTTAACTCAGCATGCTGGATAATTTTTAATTCTTACAGGAATACCATTAGAGTGTCAAAACATTTTTTGGGGCTTGATCTTGGTCCAAACTGTTGTAAAGATTGACGGCAGACCACACTGGCAGATATACAGTTGAAGTACTTATTTGATCAAATGGCTTAATGCTCTTATACACTGCGCTTTGGGAACAGTTTTCTCAAAATTGTGAAATATACATGCTTTCAAATTGGGGATGAATATCCGAAAGTAGCAGGTAGTAGAATATATGATGTTGTGACCATTCATTCGTTTGATAATAAGTGTATGTTGTTTGTATAGGAATATTCAAAATGGTGCTGCAGAAATGATAATTATATTTTTATTGATCTATAGATGTATGTATGCTAACCATTTTGACATGAGATGAGCCGGGCCACAGCAAATGGTACAAGTTGGCATGTGCGCCCTTCGAAGACTACGATCAGACTGGGCATCTGCGCAGTCTGATCCGAGTCTTCAATAGGCACTCTATGGGTAGCCAAGGGTCCAACTGTTCTTTAGGCAGAAAATTAAGAGTGATCAGACTGTGTAGAATAACAGACTGATCTGAGTTTCCTGGATGGACATACCCTAGTTGTTCCCTATGCTGGATACCGGCTCAAATATTGCTGACCAATAGAAACGAAGATCTGGTATCCACTTACAGTATTAATTATCTTGTTCTGTTCTGTTCATGTGTAGAAATAGAGCTGTGCAAAGTTGAAATGGCTGCAAAGAGCACTTTCTATAGAGGACATTTTCAACATAGGTCAATATAGGCAATGTTTTTAGTGTAAAATTGTGATTATTTTCTTATCATTTCAAACGTGTGTTTTGGTAGCTCAAAAGAACTGTCTGAGAGGGTTCTTTTGAGAGCCCACAACATATATTTAAGTTGAGAAATAAGATAATTTATTCTAAATAGCAGCGAAGGCCCAGGTGAGTTTGTGCATTCACAAGAAAAGATGTAGATGAAGGCTCAGAGCAAAATACACCTCTAGCTTTGCTGGAAATGTCAGCATGGGTAGGCATATATGGGCCTTGACGTCTTATGGGTTTGTGAACATTAAAGGCACAGACTAGCCTGCGCATCGTCGCAGTCTGATAAGCACCTTAATTATTGGCTGATTGGAATGTATCATATCCAGACTTGCTGCGAGCCAAATTTCAATTTCCTAGCTAGTCTCTGTACTTGTGCAGACTGGTTTGGGTCTCGCTTTGTGGAAACCCTGAAGAAAGGTTTTGTCTCGTGGAGGCCCATATGATAAGTACCAACATCTTCTATGATGGAGCATATGTTGTTTTTATTGACCCGCTTAGTGTCTTAAAATATTTACAGCAGATATTTTCAAATGGTTTCCCTATTAGAGAATAAGGCTTTGTCTTACTACTGGTTCATAATTGTCTGAACATGAAAAACTATTGACTGGGATGTAAATAGAGAATACTAGGTGAGTGTCTTTTGATATCAAGTTTACCTGCGAGGCTTTGAGAATGATTGTTGACATCGCGAGGCTTGCCGAGCGATTCAACATGCATTCTCGAAGCCGAGCCATGTAAACTTGATATCAAAAGACGGGAACCTGGTATTCTATTTATCAACTTACCAAGTTGACTCACAATATGACGTAATGATCAATTTTTTTGTGTCGAATCAGGGTCATTGGCGACGTCACTCAAAAAGTGCAACTTCATCATGACCTGATTAAGGCACATGCAGTGAGATAGACAATGTTTATCAGGCAACGTGCAACGCTGCAGTTAATATGAATGGTAACTGATAAAAAAAATCATGGTCTGCTGGAAAAAGACAAATCACATGTTATAATAAGCCTGTAGCCTGAAGCTGTTTCTTAAGGCAGCAAAAATATTGGAAAATGTGTTCTGCTGCAATTTTCGGTGCCAATTTAAGAGATAATGAAAACACTTTTTCAGTTGTCTAATTATTTTCTTATGAAGCCCCCATTCCACTTTGCACAGCTGCTTCTCGATTAATTTGAAGCTAGATGTTGTGAGTGTCTGTTGTTACTATTTATAGACTGATGTGTTACAGCTACATGATCTGGGTGTATGAACAATTTCTTGTGTTTAATTCCATTTGAGCCACATTACTTGAAACCTGTCTTCATGGTTTGTTGCCAAGTAAGACTTAAGTCTTTGTATGCTGGGTTATTTTTTGTACTTTTGTTGTCGTCTGCTGGCTTTTTCAAAAATTAACTTTTTCAAAAAATTATATCAGGAGCACTATCAGAGGGTCAAACAGTTTTGATCCAGATCAGGACCGACATTCTGTCGTTCCTGATCTGGGTCCAAACTGTTTGGAAAGGATATCAGCAGACTACAAAACTGAGCACTAGCAAGGGAAGAGTTAAATGAGCAATCTCAGTATCTGGAATTGTAGGAAAGTTTTCTACTGCAAACATAGCCATTACACTATCTAGATAATGAAAGACAACAATGCTTATCAGCACCCCTAATTTTACCAGCGCCATTGTTGTTTTCCTATGACATTAACCCTTTGTATACTGGAAACCCTGAAACAAATACTTTGGCAAACAGTGACGACCCAGATGAAATACCGCATAATGCAGCATTTCATCATGGTCATCACTGTTTGTTATGGTAAAAACAGTCTTAAGGAATGGAAGTAAACCTAAACCCTTAAAGCCCCAAGAAAAAACTGCATCTGAAAATGTTGTCTGCTGAAGTCATCTGCTGCAAATAATTGCCTAACATTACTGATAAATTAAGTACAGAAGCAAACAGCGTGGACCCAGAACAGACTGCTCCTATAGAAGCAGTCTGATCTGGGTCCACACTGTTTGCCATAGAGGCTTCTTAAACATTTCAGGTGAGGAGAAAAGCAGATTACTTATGTTGCCATTGGCGCATTAAGGTTTAACTTGGAAATTCTAACCTGTGACCCATTTATATTGGTATGGCTCATTGTGTTAAACTAGAGGGGAGACTTAGTATACAAAGGGTTAACATATCTTCTGATGTCTACTGTTTTTTAGTCAAAAGGAGGGAGCGCAGTGGCTCAGTTGTAGAGTGCTTGACTCGAGACAGAGGGGCCCTGGGTTCGTGCCTCACCTGCGTCATTGCGTTGTGCCCTTGAGCAAGAACATTAATCCTAGCTTAGTACTGGTTCAACCCAGGAAAACCTGTCCTTATGTATACTTCCACAAAACGCTTTGAGGCGTGACTTTAACAGAAATGCATTGAATTAATCGAGGGTCATTACTTAGAGGTTGTGGTAGAAGTGTATTTGATTGTTGATTATATGATTGTTGATGGAACGTAAAGAATCAAATCAAACAACAAAGTCATGGCCGCATAACAAATGCAGTTTAAGTTACTGGTATATATCGTGAATATTCAGACAGATATGTCTGCGCAAACAGTGTTAACTAAGATCAGGATACTCCTGAATGAGTGGTCTGATCATGGTTAACACTAGTTGCCATTTCATGTCTACCTTTTTACAAACCTCATCGGGTTGTGAATCGGGCACATTTTAGGATTAGCATCCTGGAGTTTAGGTGTGCACATATTTTCAGTATAAATGGTAGTGCATTCAGCCCATGTTGTCTGACTGACCACATAACTGAAGACCTGAACACCAAGATGGCTGTTTTTCACATGTGATGAAAACTTTCAGTTATCTCCACCAGAACTGATTAACTCTACCTTCTAGTGTCAGCTGCTAACTTTTGCAAACAGTTTGGTCCCAGACCAGGCCCCGACATAGCCTGATCTGGATTCAAAATGTTTGACTCTGTAATCCCTGAAAGAATTTTCTTTTGAAAAAGTTGATTTTGAAAAAAAATCAGCAGACAACAAAAAAGCATACTAGATTACCCAGTAGGCAAAGAGTGAACTGAGATATTTAGGCATATTTTTCTCAAGAGGAATCTAATGCCCTGGTTTGAATTAAGCGATTGTTGCCATGGAAATGCATTTTGTGAAGTCATATCATTATTGTTCAATTTTTGAAATCATGTGACCACTTTTCAATAATTTGTAGAAAATGAATAATTTAAATAAAAAAAATGTGAGATAAAGTGATTTGGTATTCTTCCCATTCCAACACCTAAAAGGTCTTTGTAAACTTATATAATTGAGGATATTCATTTTTTGTGCTCACATTGAGATCGTTGGATGTCTGTTGTGCATCCCTTCAAAGGACATCTCCAATTACGACCAAACTTGTCTGAAACCACAAGGCCTAGAGCCTTGATATTTGGTATATAGCATCATCTAGTGAACCTCTAACAAGTTTGTTTAAATGATGCCCCTGGGGCCAAAAATGGCCCGCCCCAGGGGTCACAGGTTTTCATAGACTTATATAGGGAAAACATGAATATCTCTTATTTGTCTGAATCAACAAGGAATAGAGCCTTGATATTTGGCATGTAGCACCACCTAGTAGGCAGGCTTCACCAAGTTTGTTCAAATGATGCCGCTTGGGCCAAAATTGGCCCCGCTGCAAGGTCACTTAGGCTTATATAAAATCAACTTTTCCAGAATATGGTCATAAATAGTGCGCATGATCAGGAAATACCACAATCACAAACCGCAGACAACCCTGTGGCACCACAAGGAAGAGCCGCTCAACCATCACGAGACACCAGGAAGACAATTTAAGCAAAGCAACCAGCTCTCTCTTCCCCATCAAGATGATTGCAATACTAGAACTGACACAAAGTAACGTACAACAAAACATAGAACAATTACAGACTCCCACAATGAGAGTAACAATAAACAAAAAGTCAACAACAACAGAACCACCACCTTGGAATGGACGGCAGCCTTAGCCACCGGGGGGCTTAAATGCATTTTACTGGTACCAAATCTTCGCCCTAGATTCTGCTGTTGTTGAAGTACAAGAAATGTTCAGCTCGCATGGAGGCCATCTAACTAATGCAATGTATCATCATGGAGAAACACTAATCAAATTAACACACCATACTGAAACACAGAAAAGGGCTCATGACTCACAGATAGTCAGAGCTAAAGAAAACCTCAAGTTGAGCCACGGTGGGTCCAGCTACAGATAAGCATCAGGCACCAACCCAACAATTAAAGCTTTACGTCAGAGCTGTCATAGAGTCTGAGGCTGACCCACCGTCGTGCAATTAAAGAGGAAAGCATAGATATAAACCGTGATTGGGTTTAAAACTAGGCATGCAGACTGTCGCATTATATCCAAGTTATATCCAACCCTTATATAACGTTTTACTATCTTTTTAAATTGATCACTAAAATTAGGTTTTCCAACAATTCGTTTGAATTTATGAACTAAATCACCATAAAATATAGGTTCTGATATGCCTTGTTGCAGAAGAGTTTTTAACCCATTGTTGTATTTAACAATTAACTCTGAGTGTCTGAGGTAGGATTTAGAAAACGCTTTTCAAATTTTATGATATCTATAACCTTGTTTTAATAACTTAGCAGTTAAAAATAAGTTTCTGTTGTTGAAATCATCAACATTAGAACACACTCTGGCAAAACGGATAAGCTGAGAAATATATACACCATAGGAAGGAGAGGGAGGAACATCTCCATCAAGAAATGGGAAATTTACTATTTCAAAATTAAAATCATCCCGTTTATCATAAATTTTAGAAGAAACTATGCCATTTGTAATTGACAAGTTCAAGTCCAAAAACGGAGCTTAAGTATCTGAAGAATTTGCCTTATTTAACTGAAGTTCAGTGGGATATATCTGACCTACCAATTGTTCAAAATAAGGTTTATCAATATTAAGTAAGTCGTCTAAATATCTGGAGGTTGAGTTAAAAGCTTCAATAATATCATTTTGATTATTGTCTGACAGAGACAACATAAAGTCTCTCTCATAACAAAACAAAAACAAATCTGCAACAAGAGGAGCACAATTAGTACCCATTGGAATACCTACAATTTGTCTATATAATTTTGAGCCAAATCTTATAAATATTTTGTCCAAAAAGATAATGGAGCGCATCACACATTTTCTGACATGTCCACAATTTGTATCGTTTGGGTTGTTCAGAAGTAAAAAAGGCATTTTTATCATTACAAGCTAAATAAAGTGAGCCCTCTCTGTTAAATGTTTGTTCAATTAATTCTGTTAGTTTTTCTTTGATTAGATTATGGGGTAATGTAGTATAGAGAGTAGAGAAGTCATATGTAGACAAACCAGATGCTAGAAAACCTCTAGACTTCAACTTATTAAGAATTTCACCTGAATTTTTAATAGACCAAAATAAATTTTTCTTTCATAAACTGTTGTGCAATATTTAATGACATGGTTTTTAATCGCAGTGAGGCAAGAAGTCAAAAGAATAGACAACTCAGTAGTTGTACATGCACTAGAATTAGCAATAAAACGCGACTTATAGGGCCGTTTGTGAAGTTGGTAACCAGTATAACGTAGGAAGCTTGCTATGGTCCTCATCAACAAACAATCCAAACTTAGCTGCCATATGGCATCGATGCCTATCAACGATAGACGTCTCATCAAGCCTGTTATGCTCATATGTTTTTGCAGTGCTAAGTTCTTCTTTTAGGGTGTTAATATAGTATCTTTTTCAAACGACCACGACATTGTTAGCCGCCTTATCTGTCGGGGCCAAAACAAACCTATGGAATTCCTGGATCCCTTTCTTCAAGTGTCTAAAAGTGAATTTAGGTTTAGGTGGTAGAAGATCTAAATAGTTGCAATAAAATGAAATTGTACCATCAGTAATTTTAAAAATATTTAGTTTCCAACTATTTAAGGCATTAGACTCAACATGCTCTCGTTTACACCAGCGATTACAAAATTCTTGTAAGGCTCCTGCAATTTCCTCACGACATGATTTGAAGTATATTGGCACAGGAAACCTATATTTAGGTCTCTTACATATAATAGACCGAATTCTTGAATCAGTTATGATTTTTAAATCACCTGTGACTATATGACCAGCGGGTTGATAGCAATACTTAGTCTTTACAATCTCAAGAGTCAGGAATATAATTTTCGATATCAAGTTCTGTTACTTTGTTGCATATGAAATTTAAGGGAATGAAGCATACAATAACATGCAAGCAAATATTTTGCCCTTACACACACCCTTGACCCCTGGTGTGGGATCAAAAGGTCAATTTTCTTTTCTGAAAGTAGTCATTTTCATATCAAATTAATGGGAATGAAGCATAGTACACCATGCAAGCATATGGTCTGTCCGTTTGCTCACCTTCGACCCCTGGATGGGGTCAAAAGGTCAAAAAAAATCTGAAAAACTTGAGGGTCATATTGCATATCAAATTACAAGGAAAGAGGTTTAGAACATTATGCAAGTAAAATGACCTTATGCTCATCCCTGATGGTTTTGGTTTGGTAAAACTGTCAGACATTGAAATTGTGCAGATAAGCATATTTTGATTGAACATAGTGACTTGATAGGATTTGGTTATGATCTGAGTGATACCCAAGATGGACTTAGGTGTGGGGAAATGGGATTTATATTTTGTGCTCATCACAAGGACTCGGGTGAGTGATCTAGGGCCCATGGGACCTCTTGCTATTTTAACATCTCCTGAACCACTGGTACAAATTTAAAATAATTTCACATGAATGTTCCCCATGATGCCCTCTACAAAATCGCATAAATGGTTCTGTTTCGCTGAACATGAGATCCGCAAAAGCTCAAGATAAGGAATCTTTTAAATGACAACTCCTCCTGAACCACTGGTCCAAATTCAAAATTATTTCACAGAACTGTTCCTGGTGATGTCCTGAACCAAAATTGCACTAATGGGTTCACTCTGTGAACAAAGGGGCCGCCAGAGCTATAGATAAGAAATGTCTTTAAACGACGTCTTCTGAACCACTGGTCCTAATTCAAAATAATTTCACAGAAATGTTCCTCATGATGCCCTGGACCAAAAATTGCACAAATTGGTTCACTCTGTTGAGGTCAATGCCACACGAAACGTCGCCCAGTATCATCCGCCATCATGTGACCTATTTGTTCTCAATCCCACGGTTTAGGAGAAGATGCAATTACAAGAAGCGGACGAGTTAATATACCATATTATTCAAAAGGAAAAGCAGGTATACAACTGAAAAATGCACAAAGGTGTTGCTTGGAACTGTAAGTGGTGAAAAAACCACATCAAGTGTTCGTGTCGGTCTATTTCTAGCTCTTGCGGACACTTTCTTACGAGTGTGGCATAAGTTTATCATACCGTGTCGCTCAATGGTAACGTGTCTGACTGCAGATCAAGGGGTCGCTGGTTCGATAGCTGTTGACTGGGACGTAAAGCATCAAACCAAACCAAAAAATAGGTTTACCTGTCGAACCAATCCTGGGTGTTCTGTTGCATGCGTGCAAAATTTTATCGATTCTCAAAAACCGGAACAGAAACCTCTACTTCCCGAGACCTTCGTTGCTCACCGATGCGATTAGTACCAATATCTATATGCGGCCACTTATTTATATATACTTAAACGCAAAAGTTTCGCAACCGTTTAATATCTGTATTTTCTTCAGTATGGTCCATGTTAGAATATTAATATGATCATATTTTATGCTCCTGCACAATGCGGAATGATTTACCATTAATCGCTTTTGATCATACTTTTCATTCTGACGTTATAATGACGTCAGTGTTTTCCAACAAAATACGTCTAGCATAAAGATTGTTATCTCGATATGAAAACAAAAGGTGCTATGTGATAGCCAGATGTCGTATCTGACGGAAAACATTTTAAGGTTTAACAATTAACGTTTATAGACGGATGGCTGAGAATGGGTTTGCTCCCCCCCCCCCCTAGGGAATTTTGCAGACATATCCTATCTTGTAGAGAATTGAAAGCCGAGTCTTTTAAGAGATGTTTGCACTCTGTGCTCCGGGGCGTTAGTCTGTAAGAGCCTGTAACATACGTTACTTAATCAAACTAAGATAAAGTAAATTGAAAGTTTGGGCTACAAATTAAAGACGTTAAGATATTTATTTTTTAAAATCATTCATATAGTCTGCATACTGGATATCTTAACTACGTATGACAGCCATTTGAACAAAATTGCGGCTTCCTAAGGTGTCATATGCGTTACATAAATCAGATAACCCATTAAAATTTGCAAGTGTGGCTAACATCATTTACATTCACAATCTCTCTGTGTGTTTTGCAAAATGTTTTTAACCATGTCTGACTAGCTTATGCAATTGGCTAACAGAAAAATTAAAGTTTGTTTCCCTAGCTTAAATATTTTTTCTGAAATAAGCAATTAAACAACCCTACCCCTACCCAGTTTTAAGGTGAAATGTTTGGTGTTAAAACTAAAGTAAAAATAGTTAAAAAATATTTGCAGTTGATGAATGTGTTTCATTGTTTGGGATTTATTTGCTTATATGAAAAGACTCATAAATCTGCAAGTTTGTTGCGAAATTTTTTAATATCAGAGGCTGTAACATATGTTACCTGATGTAATAAATGGGCAAGCTCATTGTCTTTACGTAAGATATGCCTAAAAATGTTTTAATCTCCTCGAGAGAATTTTGCAGACATATTCCTTCTTATAGTACAACTCAAGCTGCATCGAATAAGGGATGTTTGCACTTTCTATGATGGGGCGTTAGTCTGAAACAGTGTGTTACATGCGTTACTATATTAAATAAAGGAAATGTAGTTTGAAAGTTTGAGCTAAAATTGTGATAAAAACTCGCAGCTGTTGGACATCTTACATTGTTTAAGGATTTTAAACTGGCTCCTATGATAAAGACTTATAGATCTGCTAGTTGTCATCAAGTTTTAAAGATCAGAGAGCGTTACATATGCTAGCGTGATAAGTAAAATCATCAAACAGTATTTTGACATCAAGCTGAGTAAGGGCCTGCTCCATCCTAATCCCCTTTGGAATTCTGCAGACAAATTACATCTTATGTAACCATTCAAGGTGCATTTAATAAGAAATGTTTGCACTCTGTAAGTCGGGGCGTTAGCCTGTAACAGCTTGTTATATATGTTACTATATCAATTTGAGAATAAGAAATTTGAATGTTTGAGCTACCAAAAGAAGACATTAGAAGACGTTCCAAGGCGGTACTTCTTTTGTGGATCTTTTATGTTTTTGTTCTGTCTTGTGTTTGCTATGTTTTGTGCGCGTCTGTTTATATGTGCTTCGTGGTCACCTGCTGGGAAAGGGCTGACCTCTTGGCTCTCGTTTGTGGTGTCTTCTGTGAGTTTGTCACTTTCCCATTGGTATCCTGGGTCAGGTGTGGTACTTGATTGTATCGATTCCTGATCTTTGCAACCTTACTTACATTAAAATTATCTAATAAATTGACATTCTTATAGTCTTTATACTGGATGTCTTTACTACATATGGAAGCTGTTTAACATTAATACTGCTAACTGTGGTGTTATGTGCGTTACATGAACCTAATTATAATTTAAAAGCTATAATTGTGGCTATCGTCATGCAGTTAAACAACTACTATGACTTGGTTTCAAACTGTTTTATTAGAATTTACAAACAGATCATCTTTTGATTAATAGGAAAAATCTAAGTTTGCTTTTCTATCTTAAATATATTGTCTTATATGAGCTAATACACAGCCCTACTCCCAGTTTTACAGAGAAGCGAATTTTGTTATTACCGTTTAAGTAAAACACATGAAAGCAATTACAGCGTGTGGATATTTTTCATTTTCTTAGTCTGTCTTGCTCATATATCTACAAGATGTCATTAAGTTAAAGATCAGGACACTTAATGTGTACTTATAAGTCATTGGTGCCAAAACACTAGAAATTATATTCATTTCTGATTATCAAGCCCATGGACTGGTGTTACAGATGTTATCAATGACCTTTTGGACACATTTCCTAATACTGTGCATATAAAGCTAAATATAGAGCCACAAATAGAAAAGATAGTTTTACATTTTTACAAGAAAATACAATAAATGAAATGGTCCAAACTATTTCTCATCGATTTAACACTCATGTTAAACGTTTGTCGTTGTCTGCTTCTGTGGTAATCATTATTATCACACGCCTCCTTGCAACTAGTAGAATCATCACACAATATTTCAATCATTTACTGTTATTCAATTTTACCACCAGTCCACTCAAAATTGATGAGCCATTATCAGCTTTCCAATTTTACCATTTATGGCTTGGAACATTCGGAAACTGATATGAATTCCTAATAGTTGGCTCTTTGAGTATGTGTTTCAAGTGATACTCTGCAAGTAGGAGAAAGACTAAAGCTTTACAAGGAGAAAAACTATGCCATTAAGAGCAATGATAACCTGGACTGATGTACCTTGGTATTTCTGTAATAAAGAATCATATCTTAGCTGGTTAACTTTTATAAATGTAGCCTTTCCATACATGCAACCCACATATTTTCATCTATTAATGTCTCTGCACTTATTATCTTTCCCCAAGCATTCAAAAACTTATTTGAAGTCTTAGTACTTCTGAAGTGCTGAAACCGAGGTAACTCTTTCCCTTCAGATAAACAAACTAGATGTATCACAGCAGGTAAAGCAATGAAATGCAGGATGAACAGAGCGCAAATTAGACCCTTTCAATTCAATGATTCACTAAGTTTCTAAGATAAGAGCGCTTATTAAAGGATGTAACATATATAACTCGTCATAATAAATGAACAAGGGCACTGTCGTGACATCCTTTTTGATTACACAGTCAGAGGCAAGTGTTTTCAATTTCAGTGTTTTCAATGGATTATGAAATGAGGCACCTTATCAACTTGTTTACTCTGTATAAATCTTCCTCAGAGCATAATATAGAACTAATGGTTATCCCATTCTACCTATAGTCCACTTTCCTTCTTTTGAATGCAACAGCTAATGATATGGCTGCAAAAACTGAGAAATCATAGGTTTTACATTATTTTAAGACATGCTTCAATGTACTGACATCAAAAAACAACCAACTGCAAACATAATTGATGGCAATGTCCAACTTCATATTCTTTCTCTACCAGATAACTTTCAAGGTGTAACAGAAATTGTTTCAGACGGTCTGCCAAAAACCTACAACAGTCAACATTGTAACTAAAGATAACTTATAAATTTCTTTGGGCGCAGCAAAATACTATTGATCTAAGACCTGAGGACTTGAGCACCAAAAGACTGGATAGGTTCCATGGCAAATGATGCAAAAAAGCAGCCTATCAGATTTCTGTTTGACCAAAGTCAGAAATCTTAAAGTATTCTTAGAGGTACACGGTAGAGACATAGATTTTGCAAAATCAGAGCAACGTTATTATTTGACTAGCACGGGTGCAGAGGCAGCCGCAGTTAGATTGCTCTTACCACTTCACAGGAAGAGATATATACCAGAGTCATACTCCATTGTATGCATATATGTGAAATGGCATTAAACCCATATTTAATCAGGTGTTTGATCCCATGACACTGACATGCTGTTTCTGCTTTTGAAGAATGCTAAAAGGATTCAAGTTTGGCTGAGTCAAGTTGTTTGACGCTGGCACTGGCCACACATACAAAGAAAATTAAGTCTTTTGATGGCTAAAGAGGAGGATCATACGAAATGCTTATAAGTGATGTTTGTCACAATTACCAATTTTAAAAAGTAATCTTAATTAATGTAACACATATTACACCATAGGAAGCTGTTTATTTGTTAAAAAATCTTTTCTCATGTATCAAAGGTATTCAGCATGCAAACTACATGAATAATTCAAATAAATAGATAGTTTTATGTCTTCTTTCTGTTTCTCAGATTTTCAATTCAATTATTCTTAAATTGATATAGTAACATACGTATCATACCATTACAGGCTAACCCCCTAGTTAATAGAGTGCAAACATCTCTTATTTGATGCAGCTTGTATTGTTCTGTAAGGTAGGATATGTCTGCACAATTCCCAAAGGGGTGGAGAGGAACAGGGTTGTACTCAGTTTGCAGTTCTAATACAATGCCATGATTCTACTGGTTGTGATGAAATGGGTGATTATTTTGCAATAGAAGCAGCCACAATGATAGACATTGTGAGGGTAACTTGAATAAAGATTGTTTTTTAATAATTTTATTTAATTGGAATATTTATTAAATTGTGTCATTTAAATGAGAACTATTATTTTCTATCTATATGTCTATATATTTTAATATTATAGGAATTTGGAAATATGTGATTAAAAAGGTTATGTATAACATAGGTAACACAATTCCAAGGGCTTGTTATCAGCAATGACTGTAATTACTAAGACTAAGGCACCAGAGGCTAGACATTAATAGGAAAACATGTGAAAAACGGTATTTTCTGAAATATCATCTCTTACTTCCAAGAAAATATCCTAGCTCATTCAATATGCCATGTAACATACGTTACATACTTTAATAAGTGCTCTGATCCTGATGTCAAACTTGCAAATGCATGATTCTTTATTGCATTAGCAAGACAGTGCCAAAAATGTAAGATATCCACGAGCGTCAAATATTTTTATATATTTTTCTTCAATAATAGATACCAAAATTGGATACTTAAAATTAGGGGTAGGGTTGTTTAATAGCTCATATAAAACAATGTATTTGAGATAGAAAAGCAAACTTTGTTTTTTTCTATTAGTCAAATTAGTACTTTAGTAAACTAAGAGTAAAAACACTTGTAAAAATGCACAAATGGCCTGTAAAATGAATGATGTTAGTCACGATTTCAAGTTTCGAAGGGAAATTTAATCTATGTAACGCATATAACACCATTGAAGGCTGTAATTTTATTTAAAATGCTGCTTTTATGTAGCTTAGGCATCCAGCTTGCCAACTACATAAGAAATTTGAATAATTAGATGGTTTAATGTCTTCTTTCTGTAGCTCAAACTTTCATTTTGATTTTTTCCTTAGTTTGTTACAGTAACATATGTAACAGGCTGTCAGAGACTAATGCCCCGGAGCACAGAGTGCAAACATCTCTTAAAAGATGCGGCTTGAAATTTTCTTCAAGATAGGATATGGCTGCAAAATTCCCTAGGGGGGAGCAGGACCTTTTTTAGCTCGAAGTCTATTATCAACGCTCAAAGTCGCTGTGTTTCTTTGTTAACGTCAACCAATTTATCAAAATTGCTCATGTTATTCCGTTTTGTCACGCGATACTTCTGTCTTCTATGCAATGTGTTGAAGGTTTTCACTTGTGACATTAAAAACTCGATTATTGATATTCAGTTGTGCTTAAACGGCCAATTCCGTCAAATATCGAAGGCTTTACGTTGACGTAATGAACGTTACCAAATGCATAAAATAACCTGCTTGGATTTATCTGCCCTTCTGATTTTGAAAACAGATAACGGTTAAACACATTTTCCGAATAAAATGTAAGGTGGTGTAATAGTGTGACTCGATAAAATGTAAGGTATTGTAACTCTGTGACTTTTCAAATTTGGGTTGCCTTACATTTCTTGTCGAAGATCAGCAATCGTAAGTCTCACTGGTCTGATTTTCATGTGTTTGGACGGCAAATCATTGGACTTGCTAATCATAATATCATGGAGCAAAATTTTTGGCTCAAAAAGAAGGAAATAGCATTTTAGTAAGAGTTGCGAAACTTTTGCGTTTAAGTATATTAGACACTATCTGTGAAAACCAGCCTTCATTAAAGCTGCATAGTCTGTAACTATGAACATTTTTCGAAAATAAAAAATTCTTTTTAAATCATTTGTAAAAGTAGAATTAAGTTATGTTGTCACAATAAATCTTTTCTACAGTTGAAAACTGCAAGGAAAAGTGAATTATCTTACAAAAACAGGTGATTTTTCTCTTGTTTGTAATTATTTACGTCCCTCCAATAATTCTAGACAGTTAATTTTTAACATAAATGCTGTTGTTTCGGCACTTATAATTTGTTGATTATTACGAAAAAGGTAAAATGTATACCTGAATTTTAGTATTTTTAGTGTGTTCTTGAAAAATAGAAACATTATTTCTAAAATGAAAAGATCAAAAGTTACAGACTATGCAGCTTTAATGACGAAGTAAATCAAACACACTTAATCTACGAAGTGTTAAGAAGTTATCCTGCAAATTTTGTGAAGTTATCTGTATTATTCATTGAATTATGGTCTTTTGAAACAATAACTGTCTAAACTTCATCACGCAACGCCAGGAACGTCATGACGTTACTAATGATGTAAAAGGTAACTTCCTGACTTGCGGGTTTGTCAGGTGCATGAAAAACATGTTATTTCTTGGTGATATTCTTTTTTTTTATTTTCCTTAGAATGTGCGGAATGGAATTTGCAGAAAAATTGACACGCTTTCTTTTTTACCTAGAACTTGCATGATCTGAATACAAGTGACCATACTTTAAAAAAATGACAGTTGCTAAGGTAAAGCTATTGCCATGGAAACAAATGACATGATAACGAAGCTGTTTAATCATAAAGAATTGCCAGGTATATTCTACTACCCACCTGAATAGGTTTTAAGGCAATATATAAACATGTCAAAGGGGTACGTGCATTAAGAGGATATTTTGCCCCCCCCCCCCTATGAGGTCAAAAAATAAAAGTTGCTCTTCACAAGTTTCTTCTTATTAGTTTATTAGAACAACAGCAAAAGTGCAAAGGTATATAGGAGGAGTCTGTTCTGGGTCCACGCTGTTTGCTTCTATACTCAATTCGTCAGTAATATTAGGAAATTATTTGCAGCGGACGACTTCAGCAGGCAACATTTGCAGATGCTTTTTTTTCATGGCGCTTTGAGGGTTAAGCCTATTTTGTCGGTCATTTTGGTTACCATAGCAACCGGTAAAAGTAAAATAAATGCCAGAATATTGCACTTGGGCTATTCTTCTAACAAACCAATAAGATGAAATTGGTGAAAAGCAACTTTCAGTTTTTGGCTCTAGAGGGGGCCAAAATAGCCCCTTAATGCACGTACCCCTTTACTAATTTTTGGTGTTTTCAAATGATTTATACATAAAAAGTCCAAAATGTCATTAAGGGCGTTTTTCTCAGATTGTGGCTCATTTATATCTGTATTCTGTGTGGGCGGCTTCATATGAATAGAATTGTATGCGTGATTGTACTGAAAAAACACTAATTCATTTTTGTATCGGGGCATTGCCCTTTACACTAAGACATGTTCAAATGGCCAGGACCTGCTTTATTTGTTGCCCTTTACCTTTTATAGTTTATTTTTCAGAGATAGTGTATATTTTATTTGGAGGAAGACAAAACTATTTTCCAAACAATGTTTCAAAGTCCTTATTAAAGATTTTTAAAGATATAGATGGCGTCAAAAGTTAAGCACCACTAACTTCGTAGCTTAAATTTTCAGAGCAAGGCTATGTGATGTAAATACACCTTATAAATAAAGATAACTGCATCATATAGGGGAAAGATAGTGAAAGAATCAAGCTATTTTGCCAAAGTATGTGATGGTGAGTTCAACAAAAAGCACATAAGGGTTAACTTATTCTCATCGCAACTTTGTGTACGTGAATAAATTTTGAAAATTTTGTGTAGAAAGGCGCACAATTCGTTTCAAGATGTACGGGGTTGCCTCTTGAAGACTTCGGGGCTATAGTGAGAAGTTTTGATAAGTCGCGAAAACTCACGACTTTTAACCAAACCTGGGTATCACAATTATTTTTAAATTTTCAGTTAGATATTTATGCAGAGTTTCACAACAGATAAAGATTTTCTTTGCTCGATAAAATTTCTTCACGGTAGATTGAACATTGTTTCAGCAAAATATAGGTGGTGCTTAACTTTTGACGCCGTGTGTAGTTTTTATACCAGACTTACCAACTTTAGCACAAAATATCTCGTGATGTGCAAGGTCTACACTGATGTAGGTGGTATAAACTATTTATACTATGTTTGTCCACCTTTACGTCAGATAGTCCACCTAAAGCTCGTGGATTATCTCCACGTACAGGCGGACAACCCATGGTATAACTATTACTTAGCTCATGAGGTTGTAGTTATTATCACATCGGCGAGCAGCTTAGGCTCAGGCCGCACAGTCTCGCCAGAGTATTCGCTTCTCGCATACACAAAGTACGAAAGAAGAGAAAGGCTCAGACCTAATATCCCTGTACTCGAACAACGCAGTCATCACGGGCTGGTTGCAGTCGACGAGTTCACAAAATATGCAATTTTTGGTTAACCGTCGACGAGTTCACAAAATATGCAATTTTTGGTTAACCGCGATCCATTCTATGAGCAAGTTCTTTTCAACTATTATTTTGACGATGATTTTTTTCATGTGTAATTATCACTTAGGTATTGTATTAAATTCTGGCTCAATTGGAGCCTTTAAATTCTAATACTAGCTACATGTAAGTACCAGCCAATTTCTGGCTAGCCAGTGGGGGGATTTTATGTGAGCGAAATGTGTTCACAGACTAATAAGTGCGCTATTAAATTCATTAGCTATGAGTTAATGACATCACAGAATGAAGAATACGAATAGGTGAAGGAATAGAAAGTTTTGCATATTTCTATTTATTATTTGCGGAGTAACACGCCATTTTGTAGCTGTAACCAAAATTTGAGTAGTCAAGGGCATTGTACCAGTAATTGAGGGTCTAAATAAAATCGTCAACGAATTGATCACTGGGCCAGAATTTGCGATATACAGTACTAAGCGTAGGTTTGAACAGCTTGAATAACTTTCAAAATACTATTAAAGTACTGATAGTTTGTATTTTATCTAAAGTTGCATAAATTACAGAACATAAGTTTTTTGGCCTAAATCAGGCGCTGTATGGAATATCACTCAACTCACACAAATCTTGTTAAGCAGCTACACTCATATAAGTGCCGATAATCAGCGAAGAATATTTTCAGAAGCAAAATATTGACAAAAATAGTACCCTTTTTATAGCCAGGTCTCGCCGACTGCAACCAACCCGCGATTATTGCGCTGTTCGAGTACAGTGGTTCACTAGCGTGAATATTAGAGCTCTAACCCACTGGACCGGTGCTTAAAGGATGCTTTAGAGCACATACGATTAGTACCAAAATTTACTTCATGTGAACTGTTTTAATGCATCCATGATATATTCGTCTACCTTTTAAAAACCTGAATGGGTAAAGTGATCAAACTTCAAACTATTTTAATTTTTTATTTCCCAACTAGTTTCGGTTTAACAACCTTTCTCAAGGGACATGTGTAAACAACCTTTAAAACCTGGTTCTCTAACATGAATATTAGAGCTCTAACCCGCTGAACCGGTGCTTAAAGGAGGCTTAAGAGCACATACGATAAGTAAACACGCTAAATTTTAAAAACCTGTGCATTTTGTAAATAATTTTTTGATTCATATAGTTTTGTTATAAAGGGCCACTTGGTAGAATAGCTATTTCAGCTAAAAGTGTTCACCTCCTTAAATATTTTATGAATAAAAGTTAAAAAAAATGTGCTGGCCGATAATAATATAGTCACACTATCACAAAAATAATCAGCTAGGTTATAAAAAGTTTTCATGCTCAACTGAATTGAGCATGAACTTTATCATGCTCGTTAATGTTAAAATACCAACATTTATAAGCATGATAAATACAACATCTGAGAGAAGTCTTTATTTTTCAGCAGTTTAGTTTTTGTGAGGAGTTGAAATGTCATGCTCAGTTGAGTTGAGTATGATTAAAAGTTTCGGGCCAGATCTCTTGTATACATTTTGACAATCAGTCATTTTGGGATTGACGCGGTAAAAATATGAACCTTTTTAATAAAAAATGATCTTAATCTCGAAAGTTGATATGTTATATTTCATAGAGAGAACCCTAAGAATGCCTATTATCGGTGTATAACTTTAGGCCCACTTCGTATCGAACTAAAGTTCCTACTATAGTTTTTACGTAATATTTGCGTGCGCACGTTTACATCCGAACGACTGCAGTTGGAACTTTAGTTGGTTGCCAAGTAAACAATGTGAATAGACTAGCATGCCCCCTTTCAATTCTTCATTGCAGACAAAAATGATGTTCCTATACAGCACAGCCAACTCTAATTAAAAATTACGAATATTATAAGTAGGACTGCAAATAGAGAACAGCGAGTATTTATTTTCTAAAACA
Organism: Loripinus fragilis; assembly: GCA_964019695.1. Classification (NCBI taxonomy): domain Eukaryota; kingdom Metazoa; phylum Mollusca; class Bivalvia; order Lucinida; family Lucinidae; genus Loripinus; species Loripinus fragilis. The sequence continues at coordinate 93,530,446 of OZ026523.1, forward strand.
AATAATTTTGAGGCTACTGACAGATCTTGAACCCATCTTGTGGAGGGTGTTGATCTCTAGTAGAACTATACGTAGTAGCGACTATCGATGTTCGAATCAAACTATAGTTACTATAGTAGGGACTATAGTTCGATTCGAAGTGTGCCTTAGTCGTGGAATCTAATGGCTCTGGTCATTTGAACAGAATGACAATAAACGCTCGCTTTGAACATTCCGTGCTCAGGTTAGCTATTAAAAGTTAAAAAATTACAGAAAGATGTCGAGCAGAGAGAAAAAGAATGGTCCGTTTTCTTTAATAAATATCGGCGATCAAGCTTCGCTAGTTTTCACATTTCGAGTGTTGATGAATCAGGGGAAAAGTTCAATTTACCCTTTAAGACCAATGGAATTTTCCTTGAAGATTGATACAGTTTAGTCAGGATGGTACATTGTATACATTGAGGGGTTATTGGTTATACTTTCAAAAAATATATCGATACAATTTAGGCCTATATACGGCATTTCATCTGCGTCTTCACTGTTGTTTGTCATGTTTTTTTATTATTATTTTATTTCAGAAACACAACATCATACAACATACAAGCATAATATATTTTACCATACACAAGTTTAAGGTAGTCATACAGTAAAATAAGAATAATATAGAACAAAAAAAAAGAAAACAAAAAAACGGGAAACATGACATAAATTGTATTCTTAATAGCTGTGCCCATACTCAGTCCGAAACCCAAATACTGACAATACTTCAGTTATTCATGAGGCTATGAACGGTTGTAAAAATCTAAAGATTCATTAAAGGTTTGCTTCGAAAATGTAAATACATAGTTTTGTTATAAAGGACCACTTGGTAGAATAGCTATTTCAACTAAAAGTGTTCACTTCCTTAAATATTGTAAAAAATCTAAAGATTCATTAAAGGAGGCCAGTGTATCGGCTGGAAGTGGATATCCGGGTTCTGACAAAGGGTCTATACATGCATTCCTTGCAATAGCTGTCACGTTAAGCATAATGTATGACTAGTTGTTGTACAACATATTATCATAGCTTCATGTGTTTTACAAGGTGGCTTCAGAAATAATTTATGAAAAAAAAGGAGGAGGGGTGGTAAAAAGGAGAAGGAATAAGTTACACTAGAAAGAACCCAGTACATGGCGTTTAGATCATTCGAGGTATGGTAAAAAAAAAAGAATATTCTAAGAATATAAGAATATTCACAAATTATGAATTTTAGGTATGTATGCCACTTGCTTGGGTAACAATTTTAATAACAGCAAAGGGAGAGAGAGAGAGAGAGAGAGAGACAGACAGACAGACAGACAGAGAGAGAGAGAGAGGTCGCCTTTCTTGTTTATGCTTTAATTATTTATTAATGATTTTAGGCTCACCCATTTTCTGTCGAATTGGGCAACTCTGTAATTTGTAAAATAAATGTATTTTTCGACATTAATCCTTAAAATATTCTAATGTTGTTTGAGTTTTTTGGTATTTGTTCTTAAATATAAATATTTTCCGAACAGTTTAATGAAATTCTTGACCAGGGTTTCGATATAATTCGTTCTTTCAGTGATATCGAGTGTAACATACTTTAAACAGTTCATTGTTATGGTATGTCTCAACAAAAAAGTGGTGAGGCTGTACTCCCAAAAAGGATGATTTATAGTTTCTATCTCCATTGAACAAAATTCACACTAAAGCTGTCCCTTTAATTTTACATTTTATTAGGTATTTATTGGTGGGGATAATTCGCATTAAACATTTATAGTTGAAATTCTGTAGTCAAACGTTTTTGTTGCCTGCAGGTATATATGTTGTTCCAGTTTAAATTTTCGTCACCACTTTTGTTCCGAATTGCTTTCTGGTGGTAATGTTTTTATAGGTGTACTGGGTAGTTTGTTTCAATTTAGTTTCGACCTAGATTTGATGTTTTTGGGGTATATTAACGTTTTCGTTTTTAATATCAATTTTCCATGAATTTGGTATACTACACTGCTCAAAATATTTGAAGCTGCATAGTCTGTAACTTTTGATCTTTTAATTTTAGAAATAATGTTTCTATTTTTCAAGAACACAGCAAAAAAAAAAACTAAAAATTCAGGTATACATTTTACCAATTACGTCAATCTTAACAAATTATCAGTATCAAAACAACAGCATTTATGTTAAAAATTAACTGTCTATAATTATTGGAGGGATGCAAATAATTACCAACAATAGGAAACACACACCTATTTTATAAGATAATTCACTTTTCCGCGCAGTCTTCAGCTATAGTGAACAGATTTGTTGTGAAAACATAACTTAAATCTACTTTTACAAATAATTTAAAAAGAAAATATTTTTTTTTCGAAAAATGTTCATAGTTGCAGACTTAGTCTCTTTAAAGGAACACTGCGTATTTTGCAATACAAATGCACGCATAGTCTGACTCATAGCGAGAGTTGGATTAATAAGGCAAAAACATGTTTGCGCCGTGATTAGTTTGGCTACCTATCAAGGATGATGCTTTTAAAACCTTTCCAGAAATCTCCATGGAACGCTTTATATAAAAATGGATTTTCGCTAAAAATACCCATTTTTCAAAGCCAAATTTTAGGATGAATTTTTCAATCAAACACCACAACAGCAACATTCCTGTACAGTCAATAGCCGTTTAATGTTGCAGAAACCAATAGGTTACGATATTAACAAACTCAGAAGATTCTACAGAGTTCCAGAAAAAAATGTCATTTTCAGGAAAATTAAAAATTACAAAACTTGAACCATGAACTAAAGCAGCGATTGTTTCATCAAAAACTTTTTTTGATCCCAAACTTTGACTATCTAAGCAAAAATGGATACAGAAACTGGGTTTCTGTCGTATTGTCTAGTGAACGCATTACTTGTCTATTGGAAAGGGGTTAACATTATCACCTATGGAAAATTATCAGATGTTCCTTTAAATATTTTTAGCAGTGTATGTATCAGAGTTAAATATTTTAGAAAATCAGCTTCTAGGGAAGGTGTATTTTTCGCTTAATCTTCTATATGAAAAAAGTCATTTTGTTGTAATGTCATATATATCTTCAAAATATTGTATTCCGTTTCTATATCAATTTGTATACATTATTGTGTTACCTTCTACTTTTATATCACTGTTATTCCATAAAAGTTCGTGTCTTTTTCTGCTAATTACTGGATGCTCAATATCGTGATGATTTGCACCGCGCTGCCAAGATATCTTGTAAGAAATTGTTTTACGTATGTATGTCGTTTTTAGAGAAGTTACATTCCAATTATAATTTTCCTCCAAAAGGCTTTAGTTTATTAAGATATATGCTTTTAAGTATTTCGTCATCTTCAGATTCTATCATCCTTTTTATCCAACATATTTTAAAGATTTTATAAAGGTTTCCTGATCTATCATTTTTAGCCCTCCCTTTCATAATCCATGGTTAGTATTCTCTTTTTATCTTAGCAGATTTGGAATCCCATAGGAAATCATACGTTATTGTTTCAATTTGTTTAATGTTATGTTTTGTCGGATATAGGTATAGAGGAAATAGCATATACTAGTTTCAGGGGTGCATATTTTTTATTACAGTAATTTTACCTATCAGTGTCAGTTTCCTGTGTTGCCACTGCTTTAAACGTTTTTAAGGAGTTTGATTTTAGGGTCTAAATTTGCTCGGAATATATTTTCTTTGTTAGTACAAAAGGGTTGTCTTCATCTTCAGTAGTGTTGATAATTTCAAAGAGTAAACGAATGTTTTTTTCTATACATCTTCCTTTGACAAATCCTGTCTGAATTATATATTATAGTAGAAATAGTGTTTTAACTCTTTTCATAAGGACTTTGGTCGCAATTTTGTAGTCAACATTTAACATGCTTATAAATCTCCAATTTTAAGTGATGTTACGAGTAATATACAAAAGGTCATCAACAACAGAACCACAGTCTTAGAACGGACAGCAGCCCAAGCCACGAGGGGGGGGGGGGGGGTAAATGCATTTTAATGGCACCAAATCTTCGCCCCAGATTCTGCAGTTGTTGAAGTACAAAAAATGTTCTGCTCGCATGGAAGCCTTCTAACTAATGCAATGTATCATCATGGAGAAACACTCTAATCAAATTAACGCACTGTGATGAAACAAAGAAAAATGCTCACGACTCACAGATAGTCAGAGTTAAAGAAAACCTCGAGTTGAGCCACGGTGGGTCCAGCTACAGATAAGCATCAGGCACCAATCCACCGATTAAAGCTTTACGTCAGAGCCGTCATAGAGTCTGAGGCCTGATCCACCGTCGTGCAATTAAAGAGGAAACCATAGCTATAAACCGTGATTGGGTTTAAAACCAGGCGTGCAGACTGACGAATGACATCCAAGTTATATCCAACCTTAATATAACGCTTGATAATCTTTTTGAATTGATCACTAAAATTAGATTTTCCAACAATTCGTTTGAATGTACAAACTAATTCACCATAAAATATAGATTCTGATATGCATTGTTGCAGAAGAGTTTTTAACCCAATGTTGTATTTAACAATTAACTCTGAGTGTCTGTGGTAGAATTTAGAAAATGCTTTTCAAATTTTATGATATCTATAACCTTGTTTTAATAACTTAGCAGTTAAAATAAGTTTCTGTTGTTGAAGTCATCAACATAAGAACACACTCTTGCAAAACGAATTAGCGGAGAAATATATACACCATAGGAAGGGGAGCGAGGAACATCTGCACCAAGAAATGGGAAATTTACTATTTCAAAATTAAAGTCATCCCGTTTATCATAAATCTTAGAAGAAACTATGCCATTTGTTATTGACAAGTACAAGTCCAAAAACGGAGCTTCAGTATCAGAAGAATTTGCCTTATTCAACGGAAGTTCAGTAGGATATATCTGGCCTACCATTTGTTCAAAATAAGGAGTATCAATATTAAGTAAGTCATCTAAATATCTAGAGGTGGAGTTAAAGTTTCAATAATATCAGTTTGATTATTGTCTGACAGAGACAACATGAAGTCTCTCTCATAACAAAACAAAAAGAAATCTGCAAAAAGAGGAGCATAATTAGTACCCATTGGAATACCTTCAAATTGTCTATATAAATTCGAGCCAAATCTTATAAATATATTTTCTAAAAGATAATGGAGAGCATCACACATTTTCTGACATGACCATTTATATCTTTTAGGTTGATAAGAAGAAAAAAAGGCATTTTCATCATTACATGCGAAATAAAGTGAGCCCTGTTAATTTTTTGTTCAATTATTTATGTTAGTTTTTCTTTGATTAGATTATGAGGCAATGTAGTATAGAGAGTAGAGAAATCATATGTAGACAAACCAGATGCTAGAAAGCCTCTAGATTTCAATTCATTAAGAATTTCACCTGATTTTTATCAATAGACCAAAGTTAATTTTTACAATTTCTTTCATAAACTGTTGTGCAATATTCAATGACATGGTTTTTAATCGCAGTGAGGCAAGAAGTCAAAAGAATTAGTGCGGGGTCCATTTCACAATTGTCACATAGAAAATGAGTTCGTAGTACTCAGCGTATAACAGTAGATTTTTGATGAAAATGGTTAGATAAAAGGTTATATTTTATAAATTTGCATGTTGCCAAGGCTAAATCAAGGGCAGTGACCCATGAGGCTGCCAAAAAGTATGACGTCACAAATATCAAAATCGCAGTAATTTATTTCGAAAACTTCTTTTCAATCTTAATTTCTCAGAGAGGTCTGTATATTATCAAACAATATCAATGCATTTAAGAAATGAATTATATGGGGTTATATTTAGCAGCATTTAGAAAATGGAAGTACTTATCTACGGTGGATTATTTAGGTCGTGAATGTTATGGGTATATTTGTTTTTTATCAATTTCACGAAAGGGGGCTGTATCAAATGTAATATTTTCCTTATTAGTAAAGGAAACAAAATAAATTTTACACACATTATAGTCGACTATATGGGCAAGGAGCATGTCGAAAGTCAAATAAGAAATACGGCTCCATTATTGCATAAAATGGCAAAACGTATAACACCTATTTTCCACGAAAATGGCTGAGTTAAGTTTGATTGACAGAGAAACACGATCTATAAATGTTTCTGGTGATCACAAAGTCAGTAATAATGTTTTATAATATCAATACTAATATTATGAAAGCACAAAATTGCCATATTCATTATTAATTTTTGAAACTTATAATCAGAAGGTCGTAAAACATACATTTATTTTGTTTCTTAATACTATTATTGTATTATTCTTAAGATAACTCTTTACATGATAATTCGATTGTAATATTACATTGTCACGGTACAATTTATACAACTGATAATTAAAAAAATGATCAATTTAAGGTAACTACTGGTGTCAACAACCAATAATAATTTGCATGGTCCAAATATGCCAAAATATGGTTTCGCAGTACTCATGTCTTTTATTTTTAGTATTATGGACGTGTGCCTACTTGATATAATTTGCTATGTTGGCAATCCTGAAAATTGGGTATAAGAAAGCAGGGGAGATAACAAGACAAGGCCCTAATTTTGATCATATTATGTTACAGTAACTCACATTTGTTCGTCGAATTCGCATAACAAATACGTAAAAAAACTGATGCTTTTATTTCCTGTAGGAAGGTATGTCATCGTATCTGATTGATGACAATCTGTAAGGTTTCTTGCCTTTCACACAATACATAAGTTGATTATCCATGATGTATATTTAATTTGATAGTGCCTTGTGACTACTATCAAAATAGTCGTATGAAAAGATGTTAGCCAACCACTTTCATTTACGACTTATGACTATGTATAACCGTTTGTATATTACTGACCCTTAGAATGGAGTTTTAAAGCAAAATCTTATGAAAACATGTCTATCTTAATCGTTTTCTGTGAAGTTTTTAAAAGATGTTTGGTATTTTCACTAGTAACAACATAACCATTCATTTAGATAATTGTCATTCAAACCCACTTAATTCTACTGGTTATCTGCTAAAATGTCTTCTTATATAACATTTTATCATACAATATGGATAAAAGACCGCCTCCTTGTAGCAAACGTGAACTATATAAGAACTTAGAACTTTGCACGTCGATTTCTATATCTTATGATCAAACCCTATTACATTTTAGTTCAGCTTTTTATGAGAGTTTGGGTTGGGAGATCGTACTAAGTCGCTTAAATCATCCTCACGTCCTACTTGTTTTGATGCATATAATGAAAGTTTTGGTAGAAACCGATGACGAAACAGAGTGGTACAAATAAAATAGTAATTACAAAGGAATTAACATTTGATCAAGATAATTATTAATAGGACTTGAAATTCCCTTTGAATAAAAAAAAAACATTGTCATTGTGACATACATCGCATTGATATCATGCGACTGTCTGCATGCTTGGTTGTACATGTATACCTATCCTGGTTTTCTATGATTTCCTCTTTAATTGCATGGCAGTTGGTCAGGCCTCAGACTCAATGAAGAAACTGACATAAAACTTTCATCGAGGGGTTGATGCCTGATGTTTGTCTTTGGCTGGGCCCACCGTGGCTCAACTTGAGTTGTTTGCTAGCTCTGACTATCTATGGATCATTAGCCATTTTATTTTCATTTCTCTGTGATGATGCATTGCATAAGCTAGGAAACATACATGCAAACTAAACAATGTATGTGCTTATCAACTGCATAATCTAGTGCGAAGATTAGGCGCCTGTAAAATACAAAATATGTAGTGGGTTTGGCTTCTGTCTGTTCTAAGCCGGTGGTTCTGTTGTTATCGATTCACTGGTTATTTGTGCTCTCATTGTTTGGGTGGGTGGGTGGTGTGATTGGTCCTTGCTAAGCATTACTTAGTGGCCTTTCACTTGCATCTGGCCATGGAAGAATAGCTGGTTGCTTTACTTTGATTGTCTTCTTGCTAGCGCTGTTTGTAGTCTTTGGTGCTCTGTGTTTCTTCCTCACGGTGTCGTGGATTGTGCTGCTTAATTCATTTACCTAAATTATTGTAATCATTAATTTTATACACTAGTCATGATTTATTTTTAATTGCCACTTCTTAGTTACACGTACTGTAACACTTTGTTCGTATACGATAATCTCACAAGCAACATTATAAAGTGGTTTTCCTGCAATACCAAGTACACTGGTGAACACCACTGCTGTTAAATTCAGCATTGGAACTAGTGTCATATGTAATGCTATAAGTTTATCAGTCTCCCAAATGAGCCTTGTGTAACCCCAATATAATTAGTAAGAAAGGCGACAAAGATCAGGAAATGATACAATCAAGTAATAACTCCAATGTGCAGCATCTGAATTGACAGAGTGTACCTGCGGCGGAAAGCCGAGCCAAGAAGACAGGGGTTTAGCACCCCCTGAAGGTGTACAGATTGCATGAGAGTTAAATGACACTAGATGAACGATCAGACTAGGTGTAGGATTTGCTGAAACTAGTTGAATATCATAGAAATATTTGCAAAAAAATTGTTTTAAAGCAGACTCGTGGTAAAAGGAAAGTCCCTCGTCGAGTCTGCTTTTTTAAACAATTTATTTGAATTAACTTTATATTTAGAATTAATTTCTTATCCTACTACGCCTAATTGGCATATAAAACGTTAGATAAACGTTTGTAGGACATACTGGTTATTATAATGTTCTCTTTTTAAAGAGGAAAGTACCTCTTTCTATAAGAATTGTCGGGAATTAGCTTTGAACTTTGCATTCCTGCATAATTTGAAAATTTTGAAAACGTCTTTAAGGTATAAAGATAGAATTGAAGCGTACGGCAACGTTACTACAGAATAAACAGGTATTTTCAAATTCACTGTCACTTTAGTTATTTAGCCTTGGCAAGTTGCCATGGAATCATCACATGGTGTAGAACCAGAAGAAAGATTTTTCTCCTGTCAAGAAGAGGAGGTATGAACAGTATAGTTCTGAACTTTGTGTGTTCTCTCACAAAAGTGAAAGTGTAGATAACCTTGGGATGGGAACTGTCAAAGGTTTATGTCGTCTGAAATAGTCTGTAAGCTGAGGCTAGAAAATGATCCACGTGATTATGGCTCTAATATTATAGAGCAGATATTGAAATCATCGGTCAAGAGGAAACCTAAATGGCACAGGCAGTGTTATCAACACTTCACAAATCAGAACAAACTTGATAGATTGTTATCAAACCAACCAATAGAATGGGTATCAGAAACAGAATCAGAAGTTAAGGGAACTTTCAAATTGCAGGATAAATGCTTTTACAGTGGAAAACACCCTACATACCATTTCTTTTAAGTATAACACAATCATTTTATTCGAAACAAATTATTTTATGATCTTCTAATTATTAGTTACAGCATATAGTTATGAATATCACATAAATATTGCCTGTTGGTGCTTCCATAGCACTAGTACTGATTTCATGAAACATTATTACTGACAGCGTGATCACCAGAAACATTTAACAAGATTTTTTGTCTCTTATTGTAACTTAACTGAGCATTTTTCGTGAAATATACCTACTATATTCTTTGCCGTATAATGTAATAATAACAAATTATTTTATAAAGATTTTCTGCATACTTATTGCGCATATAATAGACTATTATATGTGTAAAAATTATTTTGTTCCCGTCACTAATAAGGAAAATAATACATTCGATACACCCCCTTTTACAAAATGAATAAGAAACTTATTTACCCATACCTATTCATGACCATATTAATCCACCGTAGATAAGTGTATCGATTTTTAAATACTGTCAAAGTAACTCTACATAATTGTTTTCTAGAAATACATTAACTTTGTTTGAAAATATACAAAAGTTTCTGAGAAATTTAAGTTGAAAGGAGGCTATCAAAATAAATTACTGCAATTTTGATATTTGTGACGTCATACTTTGAAGCAGTCTGGCTAGTTACTGCCCTTGATTTAACCTTGGCAACATGCAAATTTATTAAATATAACCTATTATATAATAATTTTTACCAAAAATCTGCTGTTATACGCTGAGTACTACGAGACCAAATTTTGGTATGCTTGGACCCCGCACTAAATAGACAACTCAGTAGTTGTACACGAACTAGAATTAGCAATAAAACGCGAGTCATATTGTCGTTTATGAAGTTTAGGTAACCAGTTTAACGTAGGAAGCTTGATACAATCATCATCAACAAACGCCCCAAACTAAGCTGCCATATAGCGTCGATGCCGATTATATTTAAGTATACATTGTATAATTTACTCTAAAAAATCGAAATCCTAGTTTGTGGGGAATTGGGCCTGGGAAAATAAATAAATTACACATTTTCTAAAAAGCTTGAGGTAATGAGCAATATTTAAAATTAAAATAAAGAAGTTGGATGACGATTACAACTATTTTAGCCCCAGCATTCAACTTGACGGCGATTCCGCTACGCTCATTGCGACCAGGAATTTTCTCTAAAATTATTCCAAATCGCCGCAGAAGAGTAGACAACCACACGATTTGGGGACTTTACGATTCCAGTACTCATAAGACAACTCGGCCCACATTTTTTGAAGTACTAAGGAACTTCGCTCAGCCTTTACCCAGCGGAACAACGTCGTATCTACTGCGTCGATGAGGCGTCATTAAGTCGCGTCGACGTCTATATACGACGTCGTTTTAACGTTTATGTGTCTACTGGGTTGAATAAAATACTTTTCAATTGTATGTGCGTTGTCAAACAATCGATGCGACATCATGTATCACCGAATATAGGTATATTTTCGAAACCCAGCGAGGCTTGTGCGCCATACCACATGTACGAGTATACCAGCGAAGGGTAAGATAAGCCTGCGAATGCACGTAGTTTCGCCATATCCTTCGCTCCTCGCACACACAGAGTATTAGTGAAGGTTGATATAATTATTTAGTTTCACTGGACGCATATATGCTATATATACCCTTTTCTCACGATATATTTTAAATATCTTTTTAAAAAGGTATTACTTGTTAACAGTTACTTAATATTAGTCAACAGACATGCATTACTCAGTATCAAAGCATTAATTTGAACTTCCTTAGGATTTACATTGCAGGCCTATAGGCCAAGGTCGTGACTGTTTTACACAAGGCCGCGCCCGGAGATTGTCTCCCCGGATTGTCTCCCGCTATGACTAATGTGTTTTATTGTGAATGTGCTGTATGTCTGCTAATATGCAAATTCAGGCTGTGATCGACTGAGCATGCGCAGAGAATGGATTAAGTACAAAGGACATGCTTAAGAAAAGGAAGCACGTGCCAGCTTAAGTCAACGTGGATAAAATCAGGTATGATTATGATTTTGTATTTTTGTACTGATCCGCCTATTCTGTGTTCTGATTTTTGCTCTTTTCATCCAATATTCAAGCTTGCAGTTGCTGACTTAATCGAACTAATATAAAGAAGCACGTTAAAAGAAGCCTCTTTTACCTTACAACTATTGCATGTATTAACTTACCTACCTGATAACCTTTTGTATAATTATTCCACCTGGATTGGCAAACAATGAACACTCAGATGAAATGCTGCATAATGCGACATTTCATCAGAGTCTACATTGTTTGCTAAGACAAAAACGATTTCCAGAGTCTGAGAAAAGAATACAATTTTATTTGGAAATTATAACCTGTGTATATTTTGTCCAAAATTATCCTCTCAGATAGCAGAACCACTTTTTAACGTGCAGGCAAACAGTGTGGGTCCTACAGTAAGTTTTTAGAATATTTCAGCAGACGACAGAACCAGATGACCTTTGTTGTGATTGACGTTTTAGGGGTTAATTATTACTCATGAGCCTTAGCTTCTAGAATATGTTCCAATTTATTTCCTCTTCCTATAGATATTGCATGATATATTTGGGCCTCGACGCGAGAAAACCTGTCTTCGGAGGTTTGCGAACAACGAAAGCGCTGACCAGCCTGCGCATCCGCGCAGTCTGATCAGCGCATTTGTTATTCGCTTTTTAGAAAGTATCATTTCAAAGCTTGTCACAATCAAAATTTCAATTTCTAGCTAGTCTCTTTAGCTGAAGAGACTGCTTTGAGTCTCGCTTTTTCGGACACCCCGAAGACAGGTTTTGTCGCGACGAGACCCATTTTGGCAAATCCTCAAAAGAAGGATTTTATAACAAATACCCCACTTGTTTTGAAAATCTCAATAATTTAGTAAGCCCCTACTATCATGACTGTCATAAAATAAAATAAAATAAAATCAATAAATCTGGGATCACTGCAATCATGCTGATCTTTCTGGTGGGCCAAATTTAACCCCACCACCATAAAATTCTTGTAGAATCAATATTTAATAATTCCACTCTACTGTAGAGTATTATGAGTTTCGGCTTTGACTTGCTATAGTGCATGACTCAAAATAACTAATAGTGTGGACACACACACACGCACGCACGCACGCACGCACGCACGCACGCACGCACACACACACACACACACACACACATTTTCATATTTATTGAATAGGAAATGGTGTGATCTCCGTGCAATCGCCCCAGATATGTCATTTGCTGTTTTGATACAATCGCTCTGTTCACAAACTGCCATTTCAAAGAAACGTAACACAACTTTCACGAGTACCGTCACAGGCAGGAGAGATGGTCCTCCACTTGACGGCGATTCCGCTACGCTCATTTTCCAAATCGCCGCAGAAGACAAGATTTTGAGACTTCACGCTCCCAGTACGCTACTATTACGCTTCCGTTTTGACCACGATTCTGTTGTGCTGTCGTTGCGTTTCTGCGGCGCGCGAGATTGCTCAAGGCTCTGCTACGACCCAACTACGACAACGAAGGTCCGGCTATTCTTAGTCTACGCTGATGGCGATGCAGCTGCGACCTTGCTACGGCCTAGGCGATGGAGCAACGTTTTCGTTGCGTTTTTGTATCCTTTCTATATAAAATCTGAAGTTCAACTGATTTATGTTCAGTTGAATTTCAACATTCAAAGAAAATGACCACAGACTTATTGTGTTGGATCATGAGGTCCAGGCAAGACGGAGGCGGTCGACCAAAAGGTTCTGGGTCCGTCCATGGTTATCCGCAGACAGAAGTTTACAATTTGGGCACTATGATCAACTATACTTAACTACTAAAGAAACCTGACACATACTGTGTGTCATCATTTTGGTAGTAAATGAATACGATGTACACTTATCTTTCCATTGCGTAAAGTTGAACAAAGGTACACTAAGATGCACTGAGATTATTTGAAAATATGAACTAACTGCAGACGTCAACCATCAAAACGTCACATGACCCCGAAAATCAATTTTCACAAGAACAAAGATACCACGCAAAATTCACCAGAAACCGCTTTAGTGTGATTCTTTGTTATTTCATTGAATTATTCTGGGCATTGAAATAAAACTTGCGTGCATTGTTCAACCAAAAAGCCTATTTTCATTTTCTTAACGTCAATTTTACGTTATCAGCGTTTTAAGAGCTTTTAAAAAGCACTGCCAATGTATCAACTTTTTTCATTTTGTATGATGTTTGGAATGCATTTTGACAGTGTTTCAGTGTTTTTGGACTCCGTAGTTGCTTCCTACGTCCATTTAGCGACGTCAAGCGTTAAAATTACATGCTGAAATGTGTATACTGCAAAGCTTGAAATTCATACGCGATTAAAGTAAAGCGTAGCCAATTGGTACTATAACCAGGTGGATAGCACACACTAAACGGCGACAAACGTTGACAAAGAAAAAAATGGCTACTTTCCATAGTTTACATTGTTTCTTATTTGACGTTAAATTCGGTTTATTCCGCGTTTACCCTTTAACGTGACGCGAAACACAAGCTCTGATTTTTGGAAATGCTTTCTCTTACAATAATTGGTTGACTCAAAGTCATTTCAGTTTCTAAAAATTGCTTGAACAAAGGAAAAAAACACTTCCGTTTAAATAACGTCAAAAGCACAAATCAAAACCTCCATATCATACGCCACAGCAAGAAATTGCAAATTTTTAAAATGCACTTTTGTTGGTACTGGCATTGGCCTTGCATACATGAAAAAAGTTTTAAAAAAAATATCTAGACATACACTACCGAGGCTAAAGTGATAAAAACGGTATTTTTGACGTCGTGACGTCATGTTCTATAGTTGATAAATATATTTTTTCGAAGAATACTTTCTAATGTCTTGTTATTTAAATAAGCATAAAGGCTTATGTCTATAATTTGTTATTTACGAGTTTGGAGCAAGTAAAAAGTGTCAGGTTTCTTTAGTAGTTCAGTATACATGTAATTAGAGAACTAGGGATTGAAGAGAGCTCTTCATTCCTCAATTACATGGGAATGGAATCGCTCATGCTTGACGAGATCCTCAACAGAGTTGGTCTTAGAATCCAAAAGAGTGACACCAACTTCAGGAGAGCACTTGAACCAGGCCTGAAGTTGGCATGAACGCCAAGAGCGTAGCGGGAGCGTGGCAGAAGCGCCAAGTATGAATATGCCTAAAAAGCACAGTCACTTATTCGTAGCGATGCCATAGCGAGAGCGTTAACAAGATCGTACAGAGCGTAGCTGCATCGCAGACGAATAACTCTGCGATTTCGCGACGATGTGACGGTGATTTTGCTACGATGCTCACGATGCCGCCGCGATCTTATTACGATGTGACTACGCCACCGTTGTGCTTCGAGTCCACGGCGATGTCGCTACGTAACGAGGGCTGTTCAAAAATGCAAGTAGCTGCATAACTTTCGTCACATATATGATACGACAAAAATGGATACGTTTCTATAAAGGAGTATATGTGACCTTTAAACCAGACCTTAAGAAAAATACAGTTTACTTATTATACCCCCGCAAACTTTGTTTGTGGTGGGTATACTGTTTTCACGTTGTCCGTGCGTCCGTGCTTCCGTCCGTCCGTCCGTAACGTTTTGTTTCCTTAATATCTTGAAGAGTCATTGCTGGATTTTCATCAAACCTTGAAAACATGTTCATATATGCAAGACAAATACTTTAGACAAAAAAGTAAGGGCTAGGGGCCAATTCTATTAGAGTTATTTCCCTTTGTAGTTCTAAATGGCTTTAAATATATGGTTTTATGCTTATGCTATTGTAGGCCATACACGAGCCAATCAACTCCTACCACAGCTTTTGATGGAGCACTTTGATACTTTGCCTATACAATGTAGACACATTGAACATATGCATGAAGGAGTTTGGTTTAGAAAAAATAATTTTTGACAAAGAGACAGCAGTGAGAACTTAGACAATTTTTCCCGAATTAGGTGTTTGTATATGCATAGATGGTGCTTTCATGGGCCGGTCAACTCCTACCACAGCTTTTGATGGAGCAATTTGATACTTTGCCTATACAATGTAGACACATTGAACATATGCATGAAGGAGTTTGGTGCAGAAAAAATAATTTTTGACAAAATGACAGCTGTGAGAACTTAGACAATTTTTCCCAACTATAAGGTTTTGTATATGCATAGATGGTGCCTTTATGGGCCAATCAACTCCTACCACAGCTTTTGATGGAGCAATTTGATACTTTGCCTATACAATGTAGACACATTGAACATTTGCATGAAGGAGTTTGGTTTAGAAAAAAATAATTTTGGCCAAAATGACAGCTGTGAGAACTTAGACAATTTTTCCCTAATAAGGCTTTTGTATATGCATAGAAGGTGCCTTCATGGGCCGATCAACTCCTACTACAGCTTTTGATGGAACAATTTGATACTTTGCCTATACAATATAGACACATTGAACATATGCATGAAGGAGTTTGGTTGAAATTTTTTTTTTTGACAAAATGACAGCTGTGAGAACTAAGACAATTATTCCCTTATATGGCATTTGTATATGCATGGATAGTGCCTTTATGGGCCGATCCACAGCTTTTGATGGAGCAATTTGATACTTTGCGGATACAATGTGGACACATTGAACATATGCATGAAGGAGTTTATAATTTTTGTTTGCACAGATTCTACTGAAATCTTCTTTTCAAAACTATGGTCTGCTGGTTTGAACTATAACTTGCCAAGTTTTTTCACTGACTCTTACTGTGCGGGGGGTATCTAATAAGCATTGCTTATTGACTTCTTTCATTTAGTTATAGCCCCTTGAATGAGGGTCACTTTACTTTACTAACAAACTCAATGCGTCGAACATACTGTCCTGCCAGCCAAGAGTGACAGTGACGTAATACTTTGTTTACAATTTCTAAGTAAAACACAAACGTGCACGCTTCACTAGAGCTGATGCGAATCGATAGATCACTAATGTATTAATCCTATCCTGAGGATAGGATTAATACAAAAATGATTTTTCGATTATATACCCCTGATAACTGTGTAGAGAAATAATTGATTCACTGTATGCGTTAGCGTACCAAAAGGTCATCAAAAGAACCGTACCGTGGTGCCTTATATGCGTAACGGAAGTAGAGCTTTATAAACGAGGGGAACTTATCTATCTTTTCTGTAGGTTGACCTATAGCACGGAAGATTGTTGACTGGGACGTAAAGAATCAAATCAAACAAAAATCTAGATATACGAGGGTCTTTTGACATATATTAAGCATGACCCCCTTATGGCGATGCAACCTGAAAATAATTATTTAACAATGTTGTGCCTTTGCTGTCAGCACCCTTATTTATTCAATTATGTCTAGCAAATATGATATTCCCTACAGAAAAGATAGAACAAATCATGGTGGCGGTTTGTTAATGTATTTGTCCTGTGAGCTTGCACATACACGAATTATAGGTTCGGAGACATTCTGGAATGAGTCACAATGGGTAGAAATTAAGGTAAATAGAGATATATATCTTATCGGTTTTTTCTATTGTCCACGGACAGCAGATGCAATTTTCTTTGATTCTCTCAACAAAAATATAGAAAAGGCTTTAGATATTACTAATAATATAATAATTCTGGGAGATATGAATGAAGATTTACTTAATCTCAATATGCACAACTTGAAAGATGTTTTGCTTTTAAACTCTCTCCACAATATTATTTCTGAACCAACACGCCAACTTGCTTTGTTAGACCCTATAATAGTTCATGAAGACATGTCAACTCTGAGTCAAGGGATTATTCAAGTGCCAAATGAAATAAGTGACCACTGTGCTACTTATGTACATATACCATTTGAATACCCACTACATGATACTTTTACTAGAAATGTATGGATATATAAAGACGTAAATTATGAATTGTTCAATATAAAAATATCTGATTTTGATTGGTCATGTCTTCATCAAGGTACTGTCAATGAAGCAAGTTCAATATTTACAAATATTTTTATTGAATTTGCTAAATTGTGCATACCTAGTAAAACTATTGTAGTTCGAGAAGATGACAAACCATGGTATGATTATGAAATAAGGAGAAATTTAAGGAAAAGAGACAGACTAAAGAAAACTGCATTAAAATCAGGTAATCAAAATGACTGGGAAAAATACAAAAAATACAGAAATAAGGTAAACAATCAAAAAAAACATGCTAAGGAATATTTTTATAATAATTTAGATATAATTGTTTCAGATTTTCAGAATAATGATAAACGCAAATTTTGGAAAGTAATTCGTCACTTTGTCAAAAATAATAATTCTACTTCTTCAATTCCTCCTTTATGTTCAGCACTTACATCTGGTGACAACCAATGGCATTTTAATGATCAGGACAAAGCTAATTGTTTGAATGACTATTTTGCCTCTATCTCAACTGTCAATGACGAAAATACCCAGTTACCTCCTTTTACTAAGCTTACTGATAACTCTCTTTCTCAAATAATTTGCACTGAACAAGAAATAGAAAAAACAATTGAAGTTCTCAACCCTAACAAAGCAAGTGGTGATGATGGTGTAAGCCATAAAATGCTCAGGGGTGTCTCCAAATCCGTTTCAAAACCCTTATGTATTTTAATGAATAGATCTTTTGAAGAGGGAATATTCCCTGATATTTGGATGATTGCTAATGTTATTCCCATATTTAAAAAGGGAGATAAATCTCAGCCATCTAACTACCGACCAGTTGCATTATTGAGCTGTATTGGTAAACTGCAAGAAAGGATTGTTTTTAAAAATATGTATAACTTTTTACTTGACAATGATCTTCTATACAAGTATCAATCTGGCTTCTTGCCTTACCACTCAACAGTTTTTCAGTTAATTGATATCTTTCATAATATATGCCAGGCCTTTGATAATAATATGTTTTCTTGCATTGTGTTCTGTGATGTGTCAAAGGCATTTGATAGAGTCTGGCATAAGGGTCTTTTATTTAAGCTACGGTAAAATGGCATTGAAGGGAAATTTTTAGAATGGTTAAGCAGTTATTTAAGTCAAAGAAAGCAGAAAGTTGGTCTAAATAAAGTAAGTAAGGGTGCAAAGATCAGGAATCGATACAATCAAGTACCACACCTGACCCAGGATACCAATGGGAAAGTGACAAACTCACAGTAGACACCACAAACGAGAGCCAAGAGGTCAGCCCTTTCCCAGCAGGTGACCACAAAGCACATATAAACAGACGCGCACAAAGACATAGCAAACACAAGACAGAACAAAAACATAAAAGATCCACAAAAGAAGTACCACCTTGGAACGGTCAGTAAAATATTTTAATGGAGGGCTTAAACCGGTTTAACGGCGCCAACCTCACCCTTAATTCAGATGTGGATCAAGACACATAGGTATTTGGTTTGCATGAAAGACCCCTAACTTATCAATGCATAATCTCCTAAAACATATAAATCAAGATATAACAAGGAGATAAAGCAAGGATAAGGACTCAACAGTCTTGCTTTTCATGTTTAAAATCTATCTATGCGGGGGTGCCGCAGGGGTCTGTTCTTGGACCTCTTTTATTTTGGTATACATAAATGATATAGCTGAACATCTTCTTAGTTTGACAAGGCTGTTTGCAGATGATAGCTCACTTTTCTATTCGGCAGCACACATTGATGACATAGCTGGTATAATTAACCATGATATGCAGTTGTTGTCAAACTGGGCTAGACAGTGGCTAGTAACATTTAATCCCCTATAAACTGAAGCTGTTTTATTTACTCTTAAAAAGATTAATATCTTACCACAACTTGTTTTTGATAACATTCCAATTAATTTCGTAGATAGCCACAAATATCTTGGTGTTACCTTCAGTAGTACAGGGCAGTGGCATTCTCATATTGAAAATATTGTCCTATTGGCGACTAAAATTTTGGGAATAATGCGTAAGCTAAAATCTCTATCTATCTTCCGATACGCCTTAACCCCCGAGGGGGACGTCAGACGGGTAATCTGGAATACCAAGTGCTGAGGGGGTTAGTTGAAATAAAGTGATAGAAAAGGTGGTGAGATGAGTTTGTACAGTGCGAGAAGGAGTGTTAGTATAGGTAAAAGATAAAACAGAAGCTGGTATTCAGGGGGACACATGAATTACCTGGCAGACAGCACCGCTAAACTGTGCCAGGGTGGGAAGGGTCGGTATGTTGGTAGGGAGGGCGTTCCAGTGGATAATTGTTCTAGGGAAAAATGTGAACCTGTAGTAGTCTTTGAGAGTCTGGATCTGTCTGTATGCTAAAGGATGTATGTGTCGTGATGTTCTGGTGTTTCGAACAAGGTAGTCTGATGCAGGGATAGCTACAAGGTCATATGTGACCTTATACATCATCACCAGTCGGCTATCAATGCGACGTTGGTCTAAGGGGCCTTCAACATAGCAGTGACACTAGAGGTGTATCTATAATCTCTTGTAGCCCACATTGCAGCCCTTCTTTGGACTGCTTCCACTTTATTTATATCTGTTGTGGTGTGGGGATACCATACTGTTGAAGCATACTCCAACTGAGGCCTTACAAGAGTTTTGTATGCTACTGATTTAAGGTCCTTATTATGGACCCGGATATTTCTTTTAAGGAAGCCAAGCGTTTGGTTTGCCTTTTTTGTGGTGATGTCAATATGTTTGGACCATGAGAGGTCCTCCGCAATGGTGACCCCTAAGTACTTTGCTGCTGGGACACTTTCCAGCTCTACATTATGTAGAATGTACTTGGTGTTGAGGGGTTTTGCCTTTTTTGTGATTTGAAGGACCTGACATTTAGAGGGGTTAAATTGCATATCCCACTTCTTTTCCCATTGTTCGAGACTTGCTAGGTCTGTTTGTAGGACCTCGCTTTCTGTGGTTGAGCTGATTGCGAGGTATAAGACAGTGTCGTCTGCGAAAAGTCTGACTCTGGATTTGACCTGCTCAGGCAGGTCATTTATGTATGCAAGGAAGAGGATTGGACCGAGAACAGAGCCCTGTGGGACGCCAGAGGATACTTGGATTTTTTCTGAGTTAATTCCATTGATTACCACGGCCTGTTTTCGATTATCCAAAAAGTCCTTAATCCATTTTAGAGTGTCTCCTCTGACGCCATAATGGTGAAGTTTTAGAAGGAGTTTTGCGTCCAAAAGAATAAAATCAGTCTGTTTGCCCATCTGCATATTTTTGGCTAGTTCATCGATTAACATTATAAGTTGCGTCTCACAGGATCTCTTTTCTCGGAAGCCATGCTGCATTTCGTAAAACATGCCCAGTTCAGTGAAGTGTTTAACCAGGCTAGAAGCAACAATATGCTCCAGAATTATGCACAGGACACAAGTCAGTGAGATTGGCCTGTAGTTGGATGGGTCAGATTTTTCGCCTTTCTTGTAGATTGGGGAGACATTTGCTTCTTTCCAAATGTCTGGTATTTTTCCAGTATCTATTTATCTCTGGAAAATAAGCTGCAGGATGGGTGCTTATTCCTTATGTTATGTTTGAAGGACAATGGGTTTGAATTTGTCAGGTCCTGCAGCCTTGTGTGGGCTCAAGCCTTTAAGCAGCTTGTCGATGCCTTCAGCAGCTATGCTTATGTCAGACATTTTTGGATGGGGGCTGGGCTGGAATGGTAGGTTGGCACCAGAGTCATGCAAATCTTGCAATGACTTCTGGGCAAGGGACTTTAAACTTATGGGGGTTTTGGGGCTAAACACTGACTGAAACTGGTCATTTAAGGCATTTGCTTTTCCTAATTCCGTTAAAAGAGTTTGACCATCCTTCTTTAAGGGAGCAATGCCATTTGAGTCCTGTTTGGAGTGCTTGAGCAGGGAGTAAAGCTTTTTGGTTTAAACCTTAGGGGATTCCCCTACATCTTGGTCAGGGATTTCGTTGTTTATGCCTAAGATGTCACCTAAGTATTTTCCATAGGCTTTTTCTGAAACCCGCCTGACTAAATGCTTATAATTGAGGAATTTACTTTGGTCATAAGGTCTGCCGGACCTAGACCAGCGTTTATAGAGTTTGTCGCGTTTTCTCATTAGGCGGCGGATTTCTTGATTTATCCAGGGAAATCCATCCCGAGTGCCTGATTGCCTAGTTGGGATGAATTTGTATATACCTTGCTCAAGTTTGCTAGCAAACCTATCCCACATACTTTGTACACTGGTGGTGGCAAGGTCAGACTGTGTGAGTTCAGAGTGGAGATCCCTCATGGACTGTTTGAGCTGGTCCCAGTCGGCCTTCTTATATAATAAAATAGTGCGAGGGACCTGCTTTGATATTTCAGGCTTTGCATTGACTTTAGCTAAGACAATATCATGGTCAGAGAGACCAGGGATGATTGATACATTTTCCACGAGGGTAGGGTTTGTCGTGAAAAATAAGTCCAGAATGTTTTGACCCCGAGTTGGTGAGGTCACGGTTTGCTCAAGCAGACAGTCGTTCAGTGCCTCAATGCACTCCCTATAAAAAGTTGGATGGCCACAGTCTGGTAACGGCTTGAGATTTTCCCAGTCAACTCTGGGTAGATTAAAGTCCCCAAGCAGCCAGGCAGTTGAGTTTGTTTGGTTGACTAGGGTCAAAGATTTGGTCAGTTCTTCAAAACTTGCTTGGTCTGATTCATGCGGTTTGTAGTATGCTCCAATAAGAACTGATTTGAATCCAGCAAGGTTCAACTGGACCCAGAGGTTTTCACAATTTGTATGGTAGGCTGATTTTAATTCTGATGTGAATTTGGAGTTCACCAGGATGATGACTCCTCCTCCCTTTTGTCCAGACCTCCATTAGTAGAAATGCTCTCAACCAAATGTATATGACCTTTCTTTTACCAGTTGTAGAATATGCCTCAGTTGTATGGGATGGATGCTCTGAACAGGACTCACAAACTTTACAAAAAATCCAAAATGAAGCCGCCCGCCTTGTTTCAGGATTAACTAGATCTGTGTCATTAGAAAACTTGTTCAAAGAATGTGGATGGACAACTTTCTCAAAAAGAAGGCAGCAGCATAAACTCTCTTTCATGTATAAGGTAAATAATGGCATTGTACCTTCATATATACAAGATTTTAATTCCTCCCTTAGTTAGTGAAATTTCAAATTACCCTCTGAGAAATAATAGAAATATATCGGTGCCCTTCAATAGAACTAGTATCTCACAAAAATCATGTATTCCTTCTTCCATTAGACTTTGGAACTCCCTTGAAGATGATTTAAAAAATCTATCAACATCACAAACCTTTAAAAACATATTACTTCAAGTTTCAATAACTCATGTGTTCCTTCTCACTTTACTATAGGAAATAGATATATTTCTATATTGCATGCACGACTTCGAAATAATTGCAGCAACCTTAATAATGACCTTTTTAGAAATCATCTCCGTGATAATCCTTTATGTGATTTGTGTGGCATGATAGAGGACGCCATCCACTTCTTCTTTCATTGTAGAAAGTTTACAATGGAACGGCAGGTTTTTAATGACACAGTTAGAGTTTTCCAACCATTAAGTATTGATATGATTCTATGCGGTAATTTTAATTTGAATATGGAAACAATATAGTCTTGTTCAGAGCTGTCCATAGATATATACATGCTACTAAGCGTTTTAAAAACAGTTGACTCTTTGCTTGAAGTTTTCCTTGAAACATATTTTGTATATTAATAAGTATACTTATGACCAATTTGTTCTATTCCCAAGTTGAAGGGGTTCCTGGCAGTCGTACTATTTTTTTTTGTTTTTCTTTTAATTATCCAATATTAATTACTTACTTATTTTTTTATCTACTATTCTGATGTTCGATTTTTTATTCTTTCATATATATTGATCTTCATTTATTTATCTATTTCCTTATTTATTTATTTATTTTATTTATTTATTTTTTATTTATTTATTTATTATTTATTGATTATTTCTTATATATCTATTTGCTTATTTATTTATTTATTTATTAACTTATTTATTTATTCTGATATAGTCTTGGTTATGTTACTATCTGTTCTGCTTTGATTACAACTTGTTTAGTTAACATATGCGTTTGTATATATAGCCATGTTTATAAGCTATTGTGTATATATAGAATGTAGGGGAAGGGTCGAAACTAATGTTGTGAGAACTTGTGACCCAACCCCATTGCTGTAAATATTTTGGCGATAAAATATGTTTAAACTAAACTAAACCCTTATTTAAGTTGCTGGCCCCAGTACCCTTACTACAATCACATTACTTCCTGACGAAACGACCCTTCTCCGCAGACACCCAAACCCATTGGGGATTACTATGACCTGTAATGTCCTAGTATTACTGCGCTCTGAAGTCACGCGCTGTTTGGGCTCTAAAGTGAGGGAGTGAGTCTGTCATTAACGCCCTAATAACATCTAAGGTCACATGGAGACGGGACCAAGGCTTAGAGTCTGATCCGACAGACTGGAGGAACCAGGGATCAAACTCGGGACCACTGGGTACGAGGCTAGTGATTTGTCCACTTCACCATAGCGGCTTCTATGCATGGCTGGACTCTAAAACTCCTTCACTATTAGGACACTGAAACAAGTTTTTACTGTCATTGAAACTTGGGCATTTTAGGATACTTCGTTTGTCGTGTGCTTAATGCAGGTCAAAAGTTTTGCAGAATGTCCCCTTGAGCATTCTGCAATACTTTCGACCTGCATTGAGCTACCACCTGTCTTTAAGACCCGTGTTTTGTCTTATTTTGAGTGGCCGCTTAAGACAGGTTTACTGTATGACTTTCATACTTTCATGAACATCAGAAAAATGAAATCCATTGCTTAATTGAAAAAAAAGGATACTGTTACATTTCTGCAAATACAGAACATCGATCATTACCTTGAACCATTATTCCTTGTAAACATTTTAAAACAGGTTAAGTGTGTATTTTATAACCATATATCAATACAATAAATTTTCATTATAAAAAGGACAATGACCCCGTCCAACCCACATCTTTGGCTATAATATACTGACTGACTTTAAAAACGCAACACTTGGATAGTAGCTTTAATATATGTCTCTAAAAATAAGAGAGCTCAATCATTTCGTATGTTAAAGAGTGTTCATTTGTAAGTAACACATGGAAAACGTTTCCAATTAAGATGCATTTAACGCATTTAAATGTAAACTTTTTGAGAATTTGTTATCAGTGAAATATTCCCTATTTCTTTAAATCAAAATACACGAGAAGCATCAACTTGATGTCATGGACTTTGTTAGTTATCGAGGAATCACTCTCATATTGGTTGGCAGGTCTGCGATACAGCTTACTTGACGTTTATCTTTTTTGTACCTTCTCATTTGATGACTTAACTAAATTTATACGAAGTAAAAAACGTCGCCGAGTTTAGTTGTACAATTGAAACTAAAGTGCTTGTTGAAGAGGCCAACTAATGATGACACCACCGAAGCAAAGGAAGTTTACATACAGCTGTCTTGAAAGATATAAAATAAAGTTAGTGCTGCGGTTTTAAAGTCTGTTAGTATATAATGGCTTCAATCCTTTGCAGACCATAAACTAAATTTAAGCTTCACCAACACCCAGAGCTCTGTCAGTATTCAACTTGAGAATCCACCCCCCCCCCCTCAAAAAAAAACAAAAACAAAAAAAAACAAAAAAAAACACGGTTCCTTTGGCAAAATCAATCTTCAGAGAATTTTTTTTTATATGTTTTTTTTTATTGGAAGTAAAACCTGTGACCACTATATATACACTGGACCATCCTGGCTTAAGTGTATCAAGCTTTATGGGTTATTCTATTGGTCCAAAAAAGGTTAGGATGGTAATTATTATTGACCACCAAGTTTGCACCGGCTAAGTGATGTACAGCATGAGATAGCCATTTCTGTGAAAATTACCTGTATGTATTTACACATGGTGTAACAACATTAAAATGACACACACAGCTCATCGCCATCTCCACGAGCTTTCAAATGGCTTCTGTACGACAACAACCTACTTTAGTGAAATGCTGAAAGATGGCAAGCCTTTAATGAAAAGCTGATACTTGTTTCAATACATGGTCGATTTCACCTATTGAAGCCAAACGCTCGTTCTCGTCCTCATACGTTATGTTTGTATGAATTGAAAGTAATAAATATGTACTGTCTGTTCTTAACAGTTTGACGAGTCTATTTCTAATTCGGTGTTGGTGGTTGGCCTTTTTCATTTTTCAAAATTTAATATAACATTCTATTATCAAACAGTGAAGAACCTGATCAGACGCCGCATTCTGGTTCTGCTCTGTTTACATATGTCCCTCAAAAAAAAGACACAAAACCTGTTTGGGTTAGTATTCCTAATAACTTCAATTTAAATATGTTGCGGATTTTTAAAATTAACATAAGATTAGAAAGCAGTTGCTTTAAATAAAGTGTTGAATGGTCTATTACCCCACCCACTTTCGCAAGTGGGTGGTCAATTTAATGCCTCATATGCCAACCCTGATGCAAAAATGTTGAAATCAAGCTAAAATTTTATTGACTTTATATTCAGGCATACTAATAATAAATTTTCTGTCCAGTCACACGCTATGACGCAGAAATCAATAATTGCTAAAGCAGGCAAAAGTGACGGATAGTTTCTATGCCATTATATGTTGAGCCCCTCCCCCCCAAGAGAGGGGGGTCTGTGCTCCCTTGTTCCCTGAAAACAATGCATTGATCTCCCCAAATCCATGAAAGAAAATTCCTCAGCTCCCTGAAAGTATTCCCCAAATCCTTAAAATTAATTTAGCTTCTCCCCAAATCCCCCAAAATATAAGCAAATTCTCCCTCAAAGGTATTTTTCTTACCGTAGGATTAAATTTACATACTTAAAAACTACGAAGCTATACATGAGCGCATGACTTAATATTCACTTAATATTTTGCGTTATTATACATGTAAAGTATGAGGCCATCATTTTGCGTTATGCATGTAAAGTATGAGACCATCCTTAAAGTTATGTTGCTGTACCTGGTAGAGAAGGTATGGAGGAATGCTCTCTAGATTTGATTTTTTAAAGGGCTATTGGTTTACAGACCAATTGGTTTTCTGGTGGTGGAGGGGCTGTTTTTTTTTCGAACAGCTGAAACTAGATTTTTAGGCAAAGTGAAAGAAATGCATACCAGACGCATATATAGCCCCTGTTATGATGTGAATTCACACTCGTGCTAGGGGGTGATTGATAAAAATAGTGCGATCTGGTGCATTCTTGGCCTTCCAACGTTTGTTATTATCAGCCTAAAAACCAACAATTTTAAAGATAATAAACAACGACCCAAATTATTTGCCAATTTTTTCCAAGTCCAATCCTGATGCGCATGTTAGTACAAAAAATACAAAGGGGTCGGGGGGGGGGGGGGGGCAAAAAGCCCCCAAGAAGCCAAAGAAATTAAAAAAAACTCAAAATAAAATAGAGGGGTTTCCATTTTCATCTAATTACCTAGAGAAAGAATGACATACCAAGCACGTAGGTAGCCCTGCAATGATGTGGGTTCACCCTCATGCTAGGAGGGTCCAGGGGCATGCTCCTATGAAATATTTTGATAAAAGGATGAGATCTGACGCATTCTGAGTGTTCCAAAAAACATTATTATCAACCTAAAAACAACAATACTAAGGATCATATATTCACAATAATAATAATAATAATAATAATAATAATTAATCGCGACATCTTTCTGCAATATCAATCCAGAGGAGCATGCATGTACATTTGACAAGGGTGTGTGTGGGCTAAGGTGGGGGGGGGGGGGGGCAACAGCCCCCAGAAGCCAAAAAATTAAAAAATAAATCATACTAAATATAGGCTTTTCCTTTAAGGTGAGATTTTTGATTACTTTTGGCAGGGCTCCTTTAATCTCTAAAACTATGAGCCCCAGATCCCTGAAAATAATTACCAGTGCTCCCAAGCTCCCTGAAAATAAATAGCCCTTCCCTTAATATCGCCAAAACTCCTGGGGCCCTATGTTGTGGTAGGCATTTGATTCCCTTCTCTGCATAGACTCGAAATGATAAAGGTCATAGGTGTTTATTTCAATTTTATGTAATCACTCAGGTACTCGTGTTTTATATGTAATTTGAGGCTCATATCCATATCTAAGCTAAATATTATGTAACTTAACACCAAAACGTGTAGCGCATTTTGTTACTGAGGACCAATGATTTTGGTTTTTGCCTGTATGTAATCAGCTCTTGTACGTGGTTTGGATGATGCACGCTTGTGTATAACATACATGTAGTGCATGATGGTAATGTTGTAAGCCTGCAGCTGACCTAGTGCACAGTGTGGATGCAAGCTTGAATATGACCTAGTGCATGTTTTTGATGAGGTAAGCTTGTATATGATCTAGTGCATGGTGTGGATGAGATAGCTTGTACATTTCGGATACAAGCTTGTATATGACCAAATGTACAGTGGGGATGGGGTAGCTTGTTTATGACATAGTGTACAGTGTGGATACAAGCTTGTTTATGACTTAAAGCACGGTGTGAATGAGGTAGCTTTTATATGACCTAGTGCACAGTGTGGATGCAAGCTTGATATGTCCTAGTGTACATTGTGGATGCAAGCTTGTATATGACATAGTGTAAACTGTGGATGAGGTAAGCTTGGATGCAAGCTTGTATATGACAAAGTGTATAGTGTGAATGCAAGCTTGTATATGACCAAGTGTACAGTGTACAGTGTGCATGCAAGTTTGTATATGACCAAGTGTATAGTGTGCATGCAAGCGTGTTAATGACCAAGTGTACAGTGTGGATGCGGTTAGCCTGTATGTGACCTAGTGTACATTGTGGATGCAAGCTTGTATATGACTTAGTGCATATTTTGGATGAGGTAAGCTTGTATATGACTTAGTGCATGGTGTGAATGCGGTAAGCTTGCGTGTTACCTAGTGTGTGGTTGGAGCGCAGTTGCTCAGTGATAGAGCTCTTAATTGACTCGAGACCGAGGGTTGCGGGTTCGAGCATCACCAGAGGCACTGCGTTGTGTCCTTGAGCAAGGCACTTTATCCTCTGCTTAGTACTGGTTCAACCCAGGCAGACCCGTCCTGCCATGACTGACAATTGTTGACTAGGACGTAAAGAATCAAATCAAATAAACAAAAACCTCAAATATGATACAGTCGCTATAGCGACCAGTCGCCCAAATGTGATAATTGTAGAACTTTCAGAAATATTTTAAGTATTAAACCTGATAACATTTACAGATGGTAAAAGCTGTTGTCATTCGCAACCTTTTAAAGAGCATAATATATATAGAATAGCGCATACGCATGTTCTTGATCCTGGCTGGTCTATGTAGTTCGACCGGCTGGTTGGGGTGTCTTTTCGCAATAGCATGGTAGGTTTTCCCCTTTCGTGACTCATCTAATCATTAAACTACATATTTAGGCCAGAACGTGCGACAATGGCACTATTCCTACATGTGTTAAATCTCCCTTACAACGCACAGGTGCAGCTATCGCCACGGGCTAGACATGTAGTTAATTTTACTTGGACCTACATCTAGTGTCATATATTGTCTGTGCGAGTAGTGAAGACTCTGGCGAGACTGCGCATATGCGCAGGCTCGTCTGAGTCTTCACTCCTCGCCAATGCGATAAGGACCAATTTCTCATGCATCGGTTTATTTCCACTTTTTTACCGTGTCTACTTTACATTTTGCTGGTGTGCGTAAATAATAGCCCCTTTAAAAGAAAGTCATTCATGAAAATCAAACACTTCACTGTTGTCCTTATACTGGGCAAGAGCTACCACAGTTCGCTTGTTTGATGTTCTGATTTTTAACCGCGCCCTCAGGTAAGCAAGATTATTGATATATTTTTTTTATTTGTCAATGAAAATGTCAGTCAAGGATCAAGCTTAGCAGAACAGAACAGAAAGAACTTTATTTTGGAATATAGTTCCCAGGCCACTCGCAGGTGGCATTAGAGAACAGACATTTGATTAAACAGTAAATACAATATAGTTGGTGACGCCAAAACAATATAAAAACACGCTCGGATCTTAAGGCTGGGTTTATGTCCTACCAAATCGCTCCTGGCATACTAACAACATGCAGTGCACCAAAGGCGAATTGGTATCGCTGTGGCAAAGGAGTGTACAAAATAGAGTTGCCTATAAGCTCAACTTAAAATCCCAGTGTGTTAGTAACGTTCAACGTGGCATTGCCTATATGTAACTACTTTTAGTCTTTTATCATGCCTGATTCTGCAGTATACACATGATGTATTTGGATAATTAAAATGAGTTCTAAACAGTTGTTGTTATAGACAGAATGTAGCTTCATTTTAATCATGTGGTTGTAACATTTGCCCAAATCAGGCTATGCAAATGTGTAAATAAATACACGTCTGCACAGTCCGATATGTGCCAGCAGAGAACATGTCTGGTGTAATGCAACTCATTCATGATCAAAAGCGCGACCCTGGCGTGAAAAACCTGTAATGAGGTCCAGCGACCAGGCACTACTTAAGTGAACCATCTCAGCCACAGATCTTGACTACCATAATATAATTGTGCCTGTAACATGTACAGCTTGTATACTAATCACAAGGCAAACAAATAAGGCGCATACCAGACTGCACATATGCGCTAGCTGGTCTACGCCCCTGTTGTTTGCATGCAAAAAGGTCAGGTTTCCCACCGACAGGGTCTCATATAAATGATTATTATATGGGTATCTTCTTCGACTATGAGTCTAAATATATTGAGTTTGTATGGCACTTTGACAAAGTGGTAAAAATTATATCTAACCCACCTGTTGCAATTAATGTCCGTCAATAAATGTTACTGGCAAAATGTTTCATGATTATATCAACAAATTTAGACAGTTTAATAAGTGTTTGTCGATTTCTTGAGCTCATTAGCTCATTGAATTTCAATATATTTGGACGTTTATAAAAATAAGACTTCAGGTATTCTTTTCTGTCATTTGCAAAATACGAGCAAATAAAAAGATAATGGTATTCATCTCCGATATCCTGGTCACATAAAGTGCATTTCCTCTCAGCCAAAGGTATGTTTGCCCATCGGCCTGTTTCTACAGGTAGCCTGTGGTTACCTGTTCGAAACCTGCAGAGTGGAAAACAAAACTTAGAGCATAGATCAAGAAGATATCTTTCTAAGCCCATTTCTTTTTTATAGATTGAATAATTCTTCCCCTTACTAGAATCCTGAATTTTTGCATTCCATTCTTGAATATATAGATCGTTAAGAGTATTTTTTATTGAATTTTGTATATGTTTTGGACGATCAAGGGATGTTGCGTTAAAAAGATTAGGTTTGCCAACTGATATTAAAATATTTTTGATAGTCTGTATCCATTTAGATACAAAGTTTCCATTATTACTCTCATTAATGAGAACTAAATAGAGCAAATTCGATAATTTAGTTTTCTTACCATTGATAATTGATATCCAAAATCCTATCATTCGACTATGTATATTTGTGTACAGTGGTCTCCTTCCCAGTTCAGCATGCAGCATATAAATTGGTGTATTTTTTTTTACCTTTAATATACTTCTTAAAAATTCGTTATGTACGTTTTCAATGATATTGGTATTGTGATAACCCCAAATTTCACAGCCATATAACAAAATTGGTACAATGGTGTGGTCAAATAACTTCAACTGTAGATCAATTGGCAAATTCAGATTTCTAATACGCTTATATAGCAGGTATGTCGCCTTCTTAGCTTGATCTACATTATGCTTAATAGTACAATAAAAACTTCTGTTTTTTGAAAAGATCACTCCAGGGTATTTAAATTCTTTACATATTGATAGTTCATTAGGGCCTAATTTAAAAGAGAACCCATCATTATTTCTAGTTCCAAAAACCAAAACTTCAGATTTTGAGAAATTAATATCCAATTTCCATTGCTTTGTGTATTCATAAAATTCATCTAAACTATCTTGAAAATCTGCTTCACATGTACCAAATATTACTGTGTCATCCGCATAGCGTAGGACGAATATCTTTAAATATAGCGTTAAATCTTCATACCTAAAATTTATATCCACCCCCTTACAATTATTACTTTCCAAAAAGGTTTCTAAATCATTAAGAAAGATAGCGAATAAGATTGGAGAAAGATTCTCTCCCTGTCTTACTCCTCTAAAACATTGAAAATATGCTGATTGTTGGCCATCATGAGAAATACATGATTTGATGTTTTGATACATGTTATGGATAAGTCGAAATATTTTTCCATTAATATTATAACTTAACATTTTTTGCCATAACCCTACCCTCCAGACAGAGTCAAAAGCTTTTTTAAAGTCAATAAAACCACAGAATAATTTTATCTTTTTTCTTTTAAGAATTTCAATCAAAGCATGCAGCACAAAAATGTGATCTGTGGTTGAGTATCCAGATCTGAAACCTGCTTGATTTTCTTTTATAATGTTATTTGTTTCCAAAAAGGTTTGTAATCTAAGGTTAAGTATTGAAGTAAAAAGTTTCCCAAAGCAGCTCAAAATAGTTATAGGTCTATAGTTTTCAGGTTCATGAGGGTCACCTTTCCTTTTATAAATAGGCCGAATTATGCCTTCAAGCCAGCATTCAGGTAAAATACCTGTATTTAAAATCAAATTAAAGAGGGATATATAAATTGGCATCATTAGTTGAACAGACGCTTTGATAAATTCATTGATAATGTTATCATTAGAGCATGTTTTATTATTTTTCAACAGCTTAATGCATTTTCTAACTTCAGTTTCTGTTATATAGGAATTCAAAATTTCATCACCTTCTTCATCAATATGTATTGGAAAAGTATCTGTATCTGGGGCATCATTGTCAGAAGGGCCATTTAAGTTTTTAAAAAAATTGCATAAGTCCTCTAGAACTATATCAGGATCTTGTTTCTTATTATCTATGTTATTTAAAGTTTTCCAATATTCTTTGGGGTCCTTATTATGCATGTTTCTTAATTTATTTTGTGATTTTTTGATAAATTTATTTATGTAAAAATTCATTTTCTTTTTATACTCCTTACTTGCTTTGATTAAATTTATTTTGTTAGTGTTTGACGAATTTATTTTATGGATTTTCTTAGCTAGGTGGTATTTTTTACGGGCAGTACGGCATTCAGCACCGAACCATTGTTTTTGCGGTCTTTGGGAGGTGTATTGGGACTGCTCCCGCTGCGTACTTGTGTCTGACATTGCATAGGCATGCATAAAAATATCAGAGATGCCTTTACATAAACGGTTAATTGTTAGCTCATTAACTGAGTCCAAGTTGTTTTCCAAATTTCGAAGAGTGATCAACATATCGTTTATTTTCATTGCATCCAAATTTTCAGTAAAGTTTGCTTTCAAATTTTGTTTCCATTTTGGCTTATTTTTCGTTGAATTTGGCTTTGTGCTCGTGGGTTTATCATGTTGCGTGGTGTTATTGTTAAAGTTGAATTCAGTGCAAATTAATGAATGTCCATCAGTGAATATTGGGTCAAGTTCTGTTATACAGAAGTCATTTACAAAACTTATTAAGTTGGGTGTAGTGCTTACTATAAACTTGGTAAGTAATAGTTATACCATGGGTTGTCCGCCTGTACGTGGAGATAATCCACGAGCTTTAGCGAGTGGATTATCTTACGTACAGGTGGATAAACATGGTATAACTATTTTATACCACCTACATCAGTGTAGACCTTGCACATCAAGAGATATTTCATGCTAAAGTTGGTAAAGGTGGTATAAATGCCAGTAGTTTCTCGACCATTTTGGGCCCTACAGGGTAAACTTGGTAAAAAATCTTTAGATGATGCTACATACCAAATATCAAGGTAATTATTGGCCAGGCGTTTTAAGACAAGATATTTTCATGCTTCCATAAAAAAGAAAAAGGAATTAGAAATCAGGCGTTTTAAATATGATGTATTTTTACATATGTAAAACATACACATGAGTATATGTGATTATTAACGTAGAAAACGTATCTTCATATTGTGTACATGGGAACAAACACGGACTAATTGACAAGTAGTCCTCCCATGGATAGAGCTAAATTCTATGTTTCCTATTTCTTTTCCTTCTTCTAAAAATCAACTCGCCACTTTGTTGTTGTTGTAAATGTAAAATATGTGTGTAAAATTATGAACCTCATGCTGGTTACATTTTAATCCTGAGTGAAAAAAGAATTTGTATTTGTAAAAAAAAGATAGGGGTGCGTGATTTTAGAAAAACAACAACATTTCTTTACCAAAACATACGTTATGCAAACTCAAAAGAACCGTTCTGTTGAGCCCACAAAACATATGATAAAACATATGAATAAGAAAATTTAATATTTACGCTCAAAAGTTTTTTTTTAATCCATACCTATGGAAATTAAACTTTACTAGTTATTTTAGCAAGTAAATTCAAGCAATACAACAGACAATTCGGATTCGGATCAGCCTGCTTCTTAATTAACTAACTGATGGGAATCCACACTGTTGCACAGTAGCCTAAACGTAGGTTCAGTTTGTCAAAATGTTTTTATATTTGATATATGATGATTTTTCCATACAGATAAATACAATAAGGATGGGAGTGTTCATTATA
Organism: Loripinus fragilis; assembly: GCA_964019695.1. Taxonomy (NCBI): domain Eukaryota; kingdom Metazoa; phylum Mollusca; class Bivalvia; order Lucinida; family Lucinidae; genus Loripinus; species Loripinus fragilis. The sequence goes on from OZ026523.1 coordinate 93,564,271, forward strand.
TATTTTAAGGGGTCACTGGTAGAAATGTTCAAACAATGATGGACTTCAGTCCATGAAGATTGTAGTTACATACTGACCCACACTTCCAACGCAAAATGTTTCATGAGTATAATTTTAATTAAAAGCGAGGTCTTGCCAAAGTAATTGTACCGTTCAGGGTTTATGGCAGACATTCAGCCAATCAGGTTACGATTAAAAGGGAATGATTTACTGGTAAAGTTCTACTTTCTTTTTTGTAAATAAGTGTTTTATTTTTTGATAAAATTGCGTTACAATGGATGAAATAATAATTGGGATATTTAAGGTTCAGTCTGATTTTGCGTTAGAAGTGTGGTTCAGTATATTATCAAACAGTGCACAATGCGGCATTTCATCTGGGTCTTATAACCATAAACCCCTTTAGGGGTTTCCACTATACAAAGGGTTAAACAAACTCAACGCAATATAGGTCTATGTACGTTGTGTTTTTGAATTAATTGAAATTTCTAATTTGAGATATTACTGGAAAAATACAGTTTCAACTTCATTTTTCAGTGAATAAGCAAGTTAATCAATACCTTTAGCACACTTGCTATTTTCAGCAAGTGATACAAATCTAAAACCTGCTTTCAGAAGAGCGATCGTACGGTATCTGGTCGATGCGTGCTAAACAAACCTAGCGACTCCATTGACACGAATAACGTATATAAATCAGCACTTAGATGAAGGGCACTGATTAGGGTTTTAGTTACATTCACTTAAATTTCATCGTGTATTACAGCAATGCTTTATGTACTGTACACGGTATCTGCAGTAATCATATTTATTATTAAACTGGAAAATGTGACCACCGACCCGAGTGATGGTCCGACCTGAGTGACGAAAACGGCAATTCAGCACTTTATTCGGACGACAGCGGTCAAATTCTCCACGCCTGAATTACTATGGGCCAACTTTAAAGAACTTGTGTGGTTCTGATTATACTACCTGCCAGAAAGTTTACTCCCAGCCTTACCATTTTTTCTTCTTCTAAATTTTGAAGTTCAGAAAAATACAATGAAAATGTTCATCTAAGTTTTTTTTTTTTAAAAAAAGGTCACCTACCTACTGTCAAGCCAACCAAGAGTGACAGTGACGTAATATTTTGTTTATAATTGCAAAGTAAACCATTAACTTGTACACACCACTTTAGCTAACGCGAATCGATAGATCACTTGTGTATTAATCCTATCCTACGGATAGGATTAATACACAAGTGATATATCGATCATAAGTCCCTGATAACTTTGTAAACAAAACATTACATCACTGTCACTCTTGGTTGGCAGGACAATACATGCCCATATTTTTCAGGTTGTAACTTCAACCACATGCATTATTTCATTTGGTCCTCAATAATGATGTGGTCGAAGTGTCATTTTCATACGGACGGGCAGAAACTTATCTTTGTTGTCAAGTACCTTCTTGTTTCGGAAAGCCTTGTCGTTGTCGACGATGTACTTTTATCAAGTACTGATATTTTTCTTAAAAATACATTTTATTTGATTAACTTGTTGCTATACATATCCTTGAACGAGATAGATAAATCCGGATAAGCCTGAAATATTTGAAGCATAAAATAGACCAGGAGCTGATTTCTGTAGGGGCCTTAGTGTTGACCTGGCACAACTTACCTGTCAGAAAAGGTTTTGGCTATCCTTCTTCTGTATCATTTCAAGACACGTCGTACGGACAATAGCTGTTTTTCTGTACGACTCGATATTTATACATCATCTTTGTACGTACCCTACGTCGTATAATGCTAGGCTAAAATAAGAGGACACACGCCTGATGTTCACCTATTGCTGATCTTTTGAAAATATTTCCCTTAAATGTCTGTTTTATATTTATGTACTGACATAAGAAGGGAGCGCAGTGGCTCAGTGGTAGAGTGCTTGACTCGAGACCGAGATGCCGCGGGTTCGAGCCTCACCGGCGTCACTGCGTTGTGGTCCTTGAGCAAGACACATTTATCCTAGCTTAGTACTGGTTCAACCCAGGAAGACCCGTCCCTGTTTAACTGAAAGATTGTTGATGGGACGTAAAGAATCAAATCAAACAAACAAAAAACTGACATAAGACAGTAAAATCTAGATTAACGGCATGTCAGACGAAAAATGTCGTGTGGAAGTGCCACTTATACAATCGTATCCAAGATCGAAAATGTAGTCTTCACTATAGAAATAGCATATTCAAATCCTATTTTATATTTATTCTTATGGTATACTTTTCATTTTGCATGCATTCAAAAATCAAACAAAACATACCATTTGAAGGGACAATTCAGGAAAGCGTGTATTACACAAAGAACACTGTACATTCTCTGTCGCAATACGTTGCATCTGTGACCTACACTATATTGTATTTGTGACCTATAATATATTATATCTGTGACCTTTACCTAATACATATAAATCGTCATACGGATTGCCTTTAAAGCATTTAATTAAATGCAGTAAACAGCCAATATGCGTTCAAACAAAGTACCATATGATAGCACAGTTAAATATGATAAAAACTCTCAAATTTATTGTTATTTAATGCAGTACTATCATTAGACTATGATCTGCCAAAAGACCTACAAGGAAGGAGGTTTGTACACTGTGATTTTCTAAAACCACATTATATTAGCCACAAAATAACGTATGTTTGCTCTTTAGCTGTGGGGGCGTTACCCTGCAATAGCAAAATTAACTACGTTACCCTAAAATAATAGGAATTCCTATAGTGTAAGTATCAAATTACTCCTTATTCTTACATATTAATATTATCTTTTAACCAAAAGCAAATGACTAGCAATATGATTTAACTAATTTATACCCCTGTTATTACTGTTATATGCGTGATTTTCTTTTAAATAAAATAGTTTAATGCAAAACAGCACTTTATGAGGTTACACGACTTATGAATGTAAATAACTGTCATTGGAGTGCTCAATAATGAGAGAAATAGTGGAATGGTCTTATTTGACTCAAAAAGCAACTAAGAATAGATTTCAACAAAGCATGACTGATTAAAAGGAAGAAACTTGAACCCAAGTCACATTAAACGCCATTTCAAAAGTGTGTTTTCCCCCAAATATTTAAACAGCATTTTTAAAAACTACTTATTTCTATGATCAAAATATGCTTCTTAAATGCTTATCTGACATCTTTTATCTCTCTGAAACATGTGAACGTATGTGTTTGCTTCTTTTTATGTATGGAATGATGAATGAATAAATGGATGAATAATTTATTTATTAAAGTGTCACCACTGTATACAATATAAATACTCTGAATATACAACATATAATGATATATGACTCTAACTGAGTCCCATACTCGGCTATTGAAATCCCTAATGCCTCTTAATATATGCGTCTAATTTGTTATAATCTCTGTTTTCTCACACCTACTATCTTGTGTTAAACTGTATTATAATACATGCTAGCTAGTAAATATGGTAAAATACTCTGTTGAGCGCACGTGCCTGATATGCAGCGAAGCATACAAACAATTGTCTTTGCACTTAATACTCGCCTCCCTTGAAATAGTGTTTAACAGTTCCAGCTGTCTTTCTCCACTTCCCTATTAGGGCACTCGGTGCCCGCCCAAATCTAAAGAGACGGTGACAATGCCGGAGCTACAGCAACACTGCGACTTCAAGTTTCCACTTGATGTCGCACAGGCGCTGACGCGTCGGCGCCCGACCAAAAGTCCTCAAACCAATGCTTTCACTCCATGTCTCGTTCGTTTGTTTATTTATGTAGTGTGATATTGTAATTAGCTCTTATGTCTATGTTTTGACCTGAGTATTTGTCTGTCTGTCAATAAGACATTTTACTGACTACAGCACAATTTAGATGAAACATTGATATCAAACAATTGTCTTTGCTTTTATGAAATATCTATCACCCATTGTTTAAGTCACCAAAATACATACGATAATAATTAATATTCAATAATACATATAATTATAGCCTATCCGTTACCCGTTATCGACCACCACTATATTAAAAATATTGGGGGACAAAACTAACTCACACCTCCTAAAATTACCTTTGTCGTTTCAAACCGAGAAATGAAACATTAAAGCAGACGTTATTTTTTTAAAATACGATAAAACGGATTTTTTCGTCGTAAGGGTTTCTGCCACACATATGTCACACGACATGCATATCCCTATTGTTATAATCACTTTATATCCGAAGCATGTCTAGATTGGTGAAAACTGAATACAATTTATGTTGGTAACATATACAACTATAGTATGTATGTAAGGAGATTTTTACACTTGTATATGGCCTAGTGCACAGTGTAGATGCAAGCTCATTTAAGCAGTATATATAGTACGTCTTAGCGTTTGTAATGTACGATAAATATTGTCATACATGTACAACCAACAAAATGATATTTTACACCAGAAACAATGTTAAGTAAAGCGTTTCACTCTTTTTTATCCATAGAATGCTCATATATGGGCTTTAAAGTTTACAGATAGCATTACATGTTTTATTTCAAAGTAAAAAAGTTTTTACCTTATTCAACATTTTATTCGGGTCATCATTTTCAACAGCTTATAATTCTGAAAATATTTGTAATAGAAACAAGCTGTTTTAGAAATAGTCAATTAATTGTATTTTTGGAACATGATATTTAAAACATAAATAACTACTATAAGGTTTATCAAATGAAACTAACGGGCGAAATTTAAATGATTTTATTAGGTGTAATTGAAAATGCAACGTAAATGATAATTAATAACGTAAAGGTGCATTTCTGGAAGCAAACACTTTACTTTGATACTTATTTAGGCTCCCAAACGAGCTGTTGGCAGTAAAGAACGACTGAATGTATATTCTGGACCCCATCTGGATGCCATTTCCTTATTCAAATGTCGCAATTTTGTTTTACTAGTTCAATGGGGTAGGTGTATAAAAGGCCTCCTCATGAAAACTACTACAACAATTTGACCGTACGACGTGCCTAGAATGTTGTAAGGGGCTAGTCCTAACACTTTATGAAGTCAGGAAAATTGTGCAAATCGAATTTTCAAATATTTAGCTCCTCGACCAGATGATCTTCTTGTAAAGTATCATATCTATATTAATATACTTGCTACGAGCGAAATTTAAATTTTCCAGCTAGTCTCCGTAGCTGAGCAGGCTGGTTTGAATCTTACTTTGTCGGAAACCCCGATGACAGGTTTTCTCGCGGTGAGGCACGTATTCCATGCGTTGTAAATGCGAGCAGCACAGCCTCTGGCGAGACTGCATGGATGGTGCCAGTGGCGGATCCAGAGGGGGTTCAGGGGGTTCACTTAACCCCCCTTCCGACCCCGTGTTTAAATATCCTATGAAAATTGAATAATTTGGTCTCAGTGAGACCAAATTATTTTTAAATATCCTATGAAAATTAAACAATTTGGTCTCAGTGAGACCAAATTATTTCATTTGCATGGGATATTTAAGGAAAATGAGATAAAATCAGCAAAGCGAACCCGCCACACCTTTATACATATGACCCCAATTTCCGCAAATCCTGGATCCGCCCCTGGGTGCACTACGGCGGATGTTCACCGTTGCGATAAGTACTCTAAGTTTAAAATCAGGGTTTGGGCTAGGGTCCCTCACCTGTATTTGACTGCACCCTGAATTTGAAGTAAATCGTTCGTGTATTGGCTGACTCACTATTGAAAAGTTATTAGTTGCAAAATACATTTTATGGTCGGGTGAGATTTTGCATTTTCGATTAAATCTCGGGAACAGTCAAGTGCAGCATGTTCTGGTCCGTATTCAACTTTATTAACGTGATCATAAGATTTTATGGGAAAGAGGTACTGCTACCGACTGAGCGGGGTGCAACAAGTAAACTGAATAAACCCTGGACATTAGTTTTCTAGGGGTTAAAATTAAGTTGATTAGTTACGGGGGTTCTGGTTGGTGAGGCTTCAATTAAAGGGAAAATTCACATTTTTTTTAAATGCATTTATTATAGAGCTTACAGCATGGTAGGAATAATCATTTATTTAATGTGTGTGAAATCCCTTCAATTAGCCTGTAATTAATTATTTTCAGTCGGCACTGGGGGTCTGGCCATTTGCAGGTCAATGAGCTCCTAACAAGTGGACTGGAATCACTATGACCTGCTTACACACTACCAGACCATAGTCTTAAATCCTTGATACGAGGGTCATCCAATAAAGAATGAGACTTTTTCTATAACGGAGTGAATTTACATGCTAGACTTATGAAATCTCATCTGAAGCTAGCACCTCTTTTTAGCTGTTCACATGTACCATATTCGACGTGTTACATAGTTCCAACTTTTGTTGCTAGGCAACATTAGAAGACTTGGCGAAAACGCGTGGACAGCTCACTATAGGTGGTCACCATGGCAACAGATCAAAATGTATAGTTAATTTTTCTCTTAATACTTGTTTAATCGCATGCAATCTGTCTATACTCAATAGGAAATAGTAATGTTCCAGAGTCTTCAGCTGTTACCATGGAAACAAAGCTTAAACATCAGGTTTCCAAGAAGTAGCTGGTATTTTTCGCCGACCTATTGACTTTAAAAATCAATATCAAATAGTCGAAGGCAATTGAAGTGAACAGTATTTTGTTCATGTAACCTAAATTACAATAAGCTGCACATAACCACATCTGTTGTAGGATATACATCGCTAGCATAGTTACCATGCAACGCAAAGTATTGTGTTTATAAAAAATGAGTAAATTGGTTGCTAGGCAACCAAAATAAAAGATATGCATATTTGGTTCTTCTTTTATAGCATTTTATGTAACACTAAGATTGCTCAGTTAAAGAAATGATATCACTAGGTTAAATTCTATTTGTTATGGAAAATCAAGGACTTTGAATGACCGTGGGTATGCCAAAAATAATATAAACGTGGCCATGCGTCTTCAAGTCCTTCCACAAATCACCCCGTTACTATGGCAACTGATCAATCATAAACATATTGTTTCTATTCCTGAATTGCCAAGATATAATACTATTATTATGGTGAATTTTAACTAAAAGCACACACAGATTTTCAGACTATGAAGAAAGTCTCATTCTTAATTGGATGACCCTCGTAAGGGCAAACATTAACAATGTTTCAAAGTAATATTTTAAGCAGTGTGGTCATTGATGACTATATTTTAAAACATGGGCCAAGGTTTGATAATTATTTCTAAAATTCATATTAAGGCAATGAACACTGCCGTAATTAACTTAGCGGATGAGGGGATGATCTATGAAAAATAAATAAGTACATTATGAAATATTTATTTTTGATTTAAGTAAAATGTTCAAAACCATGAACATACACTTTAAGTTGAATAGTGACGGGCTTTAGCTGTTTGTGGAGCTACAACTAAGTTTAACAGTGGCCAGAGATCTGGTTGGTGGCAGGGCTACATTTAGTATAAAAATTCACAGAGATCTTGATATATTGGTTTGGCTTTACAATTTAGCTAAATTCGGATTATCTGCTCTTGTTGCTGGTGGGGCTACAATTAAGCTAAAAAGGTATGTAGCTCTGATTATTGATGGGGCTACAATTAAGCTAAATACGGATGGAGTTCTGATTGTAGATGGGGATACAATTAAGCTAAATACGATGTAGCTCTGGTTGGATGGTGGGGCTACAATTAAACTAAATACGGATGTAGATCTGGTTTTTGGTGGGGCTATAATTAGCTAAATCCGGATGTAGGTCTCGTTGTTGGTGGGGTTACAATTAAGCTAAATACGGATGCAGCTCTGGTTGTTGGTTGGGCTACAATAAAGCTGGATACGGATGCAGCTCTGGTCTGGTTGTTGGTTGGGCGACAATAAAGCTAAGTACGGATGCAGCTCTGGTTGTTGATTGGGCTACAATAAAGGTAAATACGGATGCAGCTCTGGTTGTTGGTTGGGTTACAATTAAGCTAAATACGGATGTAGTTCTGATTATTGATGGGCTACAATTAAGCTGAATACGGATGGTGCTCTTGTTGCTACGGGACTTCTATTAATCTAAATATGTATCATGAGAGCTCTGGTTGTTGGTTGGACTACAGTTAAACTGAATACGGATGTAGCTCTGATTGTAGATGGGGCTACAATAAAGCTAAATATGAATGCAGCTCTGGTTGTTGGTGGGGCTAAAATTAAGCTGAATCAAATGTAGCTCTGATTGCTGGTTTTACTGCAATTAAGCTAAATACGGATGTATTTCTGATTATTGATGGGGCTACAATTAAGCTGAATGCGGATGGTGCTCTTCTTGTTATGGGACTTCTATTAAGCTAAATACGGATGTAGCTCTGATTGTTGGTGGGGTTACAATTAAGCTAAATGCGGATGTAGCTCTGGTTGTTGGTGGGGCTACAATTAAGATAAATACGGAATTAGCTGTTGTTTCTGGTGGGGCTATAATTAAGCTAAATACATATGTAGCTCTGGTTGTTGGTGGGCTACAATTCAGTTGAATAATGATGTAGCTCTTGATGCTGGTAGGGCTATAATGAAGCTAAATACGGATGTAGCTCTGATTGCTGGTGGGGCTATAATTAAGCTAAAAACGGATGTAGCTCTGGTTGTTGGTGAAGCTACAACTAAGCTGAATACTGGTGTACCTCTGGTAGATGGTGGGGCTATGAATAAGCTAAATACGAATGTAGTTATGATTGTTGGTGGGGCTACATTTAAGATAACACGGATGTAGCTCTTGTTGCTGGTGGGGCTACAATTAAGCTGAATACGGATGTAGTTCTTGTTGTTGTTGGGGCCACTATTAAGCTAAAAACGAATGTAGCTCTGGTTGTTGATGGGGCTACAATTAAGCTTAACACGGGTGTAACTCTGGTTGTTGGTGGGGCTACAATTAAGATAAATACAGATGTAGCTCTGGTTGTTGGTTGGGCTACAATTAAGATAAATACGGATGTAGCTCTGGTTGTTGGTGGGGAATACTGACGGAGCTTTGGTTGTTGGTGGGACTACTGTTTTACTGTATACTGACGGAGCTCTGGTTGATGGTGGGGCTAGAATTTAACTGAATACTGACGGAGCTCTGGTTGATGGCGGGGCTAGAATTTAACTGAATACTGACGGAGCTCTGGTTGATGGCGGGGCTAGAATTTAACTGAATACTGACGGAGCTCTGGTTGATGGCGGGGCTAGATTTTAACTGAATACAGACGGAGCTCTGGTTGATGGTGGGGCTAGAATTTAACTGAATACTGACGGAGCTGTGGTTGATGGTGGGGCTAGAATTTAACTGAATACTGACGGAGCTGTGGTTGTTAGTGGGGCTACTGTTTAGCTGGATACTGACGTAGCTCAAGTTGTTGTTAGGGCTACTATTTAACTGAATACTGACGGAGCTCTGGTTGTTGTTGGGGCTACTATTTTACTGAATACTGATGGAGCTCTGCTAGTTGTTCGGGCTAATATTTAACTGAATACTATCTGAGCTCTGGTTGTTGGTGGGGCTTATATTTAACTGAATACTAACGGAGTTCTGGTTGTTGGAGGGGCTACAATTAACTGAATACTGGCAGAGATCTGGTTGTTGGTGGGGCTACCATTTAATTGAATACTGATCGGAGCTCTGGTTGTTGGTGGGGCTACTGTTTAACTGAATACTACCGGAGCTCTGGTTGTTGGTGGGGCTACTATTTAACTGAATACTAACGGAGCTCTGGTTGTTTGTAGGGCTTCTATTTAACTGAATACTACCGGAGCTCTGGTTGTTGATGGGGCTTCTATTTAACTGAATACTAACGGAGCTCTGGTTGTTGGTGGGGCTACTATTTAACTGAATCCTGACGTAGCTCTGGTTGTTGGTGGGGCTACAATTAAATTGAATACCTAATTAGTGAGCTCTGATTTCGATAAACCTAAGTTGAATAGCGACTGAAATCTGGTTGTTTGCGGGACATCTGTTAAATTGAAAACTGACAATGCTCTGGTTGTTGATGGGGCTTCAATTAAATTGAATATTGACAATGCTCTGTTTGTTTATGGGGCTACAATTAAATTGAATACTGGCGAGGCTCTGGTTGTTGATGGGGCTACAATTAAATTGAATACTGACGGAGCTCTTGGTTTTTGTTAGGGCTACCATTAAGTTGCATGCTGACGGAGCTCTGGTTAATTGTGGGACTTCAATTACGTTAAATACTGATGGAGCTTTGGCCGTTGAATGGGCTTCAATTAAGTTGAATAGTGATGGAAATTTGGTTGTTGGTTGGGCTACAATAGTTGTGAATAATGACGGAGATTTAGTTGTTGGTGGGTCTAAAATTAAGTTTAATATTGAACAGGCTCTGGTTGTTAATTGGGCTTCAATTACATTGAAAAGTGACTGGGCTATGGTTCTTGTTGGACCTACAAGTAAGTTGAGTTGTGACAGGGTTCTGGTCGTGGCGGGTCTTTGATTAAGTTGAATATTGATTGAGTTTATCTCACAAACCTCTCATTTTATCACTTTTCCTCAATTCGTTTAATAAATTCAATAAAACATGATCACTCACGTAAGATCCTCTATATCATGGGACATTAGATGGGCCAGCCTATTTGATTTTGGTACATCTCGCATATGCGCAAAAGTCTACAATAAACGCCCCCACTGTCGTATCCAGCAGGGAATAGACTACATACGCATTTTGTGTATCGAATAGCAAATGCTCTGGCGAGTCTGTGTGATTGTGCAGGTTCATCTTGGCCTCCTTTGCTCGGCAATGCGATAAGTAACACAATCTCACGTGTGGCATATCCATTTTATGAAATGTCTATGAAGAGTTTATAGTGTCTGATTTTCCAACCAGACTCGTTATGCTTTGCTTGAAGAGTTCCTACACAGTCTAGAGCAGTACTGTAGATTCGGAAATTTTCGCGAGAATTTAACTTTGGCGAATAGCATTAAAAGACATATTAGTGATGTGAAAAATTCGCGACTAAGGCAAGATTTACCTATATCAATAAACGACTAAGTGATTTTGCCATTTTGCGAGGGTTTCATTTTCACGAAACTTCGCATATGCGAAGTTTCGCGAAAATAAAGTCCTCGCGAAAATTTCCAAATTTACAGTTCCTCATTGAGAGAGAGTTCCTATGAAATCTATTGCAGACGGGATTCTCCCTAAGACTGCATATTGGCCCTAGATATTGAAATAACATGGAAAAGAAAGCAAGGTATTTACCAGACCTCCAGACAGTCCTGAGTGCGAAATCAAATGTTTTTTTCTTTGTTCTATGGATACTCGAAAGAAACACCTCACTGAGACGGTTCTTTTGAGCATCCAAAACGTATATTTAATTGGAAGGATAAGAAATGCGAACTAAAATTGCTAGTCCTGACAAAAACACGATTGTACAGAAAAGATTTATTTACAGGTCTGTGAATAAATATTCCATTGATATGATGGTGCTAGATTTTACAATCTTACACTTTGCTTTTAAAGTTTTGGTTTGTTCCGTCTGCATGCAAAATCTGTATAAACGATTAAATCAGCCCGCATTTGTAAATTGTAAATTCTGTTTGATAAGGTTCGAATGAGAAGTTTTCTTTCGCGTGGAGTAATACTCAATGTCAGTTGAAAGAAGGAAGAGAAACGGAGAATAAAGTGTCTTGGTCAAGGACACACTGCCTCCGGTGATTCGCGAGCTAGCCACCCCTCGGATCAAAGTTTTCCACTATATAACACTGAGCCAAACATGCGAAAAAGTACCAAAATTTCATGTGCTGGTCCGAATGAGGATCAGCCACTTCCTGTAAATTATTTAAAACAAAAACAAATAATTTCACCCTCTGGTCATGTAACCTTGGCCAAGATAGATAAGTGACCTTATTGTAACAGTATCCAATCTCCTCGATATTTATAAGTAGACTCTTTAAAGTAATAAGTTTTGATAACATATAATAAATCTATGTTTAATAACATATTGCCCTCACGCGAGAAAACCAAGTTTTGGGGTTGTTTTTCCTTGCGACCAACAACGGCTATATACATGGTTTAAAGTTTTCAGGATTATTCATGAATTCAGGAATTTGAGGCGGACTTCCATAGAAAGTCAGCCTCAACATAGTGAATTAGGCCTATTATAAAAGCTTCTCTAATGTGTTTTCAGTATGTCTTAAGACAATTGATACTTTAAACTTGAAAGTGTTATCATTTTGTATGCATACAGCATGGTTTAAGTTTTGAATTTCGAAAGTTCAGGATTTTCGAAACTTTTAATTTTCACCCATGTATATATGCAACACCAACCATTTCAATATTCCAGCTTGTCTCTGGAGTCGAGCATGTTTACCAAGTAAAATCGCTGTTATTTTCTCGAGACATGACTCAGTAATATATTTATCTTCCTAGTGAGTGCTATAGGGTTAAAGAAGAGTAATAAATTGAGCCGCGGCATGAGATTTCCAACAATTTGACATTTTGACATGTGTAGACTCGGACGAGTCTGTGCAGCCTCCGTTTAAGCTTAGAAACTCCAAATGGTGTTCAGTCAGTAGCTTAACAATCATAGAATACTCAAGTGACTAGCAAAGGCTCTGATCAGACTGCGCGTATGCGCAGGCTGATCTGAGGCTTTGCTGGTCGCACATACCACATTGATGGAAATCTCATTCACTGGCTCATATATCTTCCTAACCCAATTGCACTCAGACTAGTGAGTGCTATAGTGTTAAAGAAGAGCAATAAATTGGTAAATAAATGGGGGATGTAGGGCAGTGTTAGTGCCACTCTTATCCTTCTTGACCGAAAAATAACGTTGGGAAGATACGAACCATGGATCACGTTTCCCGCCTAAATTGCGATTTTCTACAAAAACAAAGAGGACCTTAGGTCCTGAAGCGCTCACCTGACACTGAGTCAGGTCATCGGCCTTCTGGTTCTGGAAGAGAAGATTTTAAAGGGTTAAACGATATATGGACGTGATGGCCCGAACAATTTGTATCAATCTTAAGGAGTCTTTATATATGAAATTTGAGTTCAATTAGCCTAGTCGTTTCTAAGAAAACTATGTTTTAATATATTGATGGGACTCCCCAAATTTCGAAATTTTGATTATTTTTGTTTCAAAAGTTTTCAATTTAAATGCATAAGGAAGCAAATTTGACCTTGGCTTTAAGTAGGTCAAGGTCAACCTAGGATCATCAAATCAATTGAAAAAAACTGAGTAGGTCTGACAGCTGCAGTGCTACATACCAAGTATATGTGCGTGATGACCATCTTGGGCAGAGGAGCAGAACGATTTGCATAAAATTTACCTAACTCATCGTAAGAAGTTTTCATATGAAATTTCAGTTCAATTGGCCTATTGGTCTCTGAGAAAACTTTTAATATTGTAATAGGATTCCAATTTGAATGACCTCGGCTGAAAGGTTAAATGGCACCATTGACCTTTGGAACTTATTTATAGCCATTATCTCATTAGATTAAACAAATCAAGTGAGAATAATAACTTTGGCTTCAACAGTTTAAAACATCAAGTTAGGCAAGTACATTTGACCTTTACATTAAGTAGTTTAAGGTCAACCTAGGAACATCATTTAATTAAACAAACTTGATAGATCTCACATACCAAATTTCTCGGTCACCAGCCTTCTGGTGCAGGAGAAGAAGATTTAAAGGGGTTTTACCATATATGGTTATGGCGGCCACGTATGAACAAACTTTCTTTTCCCCATCATAAGGAGTCTCCATATGAAATTTGAGTTCATTTAGCCCAGTTGTTTCAGGGGAGAAGATGTTTGAAAATGTTGATGGAGGACAGCGGGAGTCATTGATATACTATTAGCTCACCTCACGGCCTTCGGCTCAGGGGAGCTAAAATACAATACTCGTGTGATATCCGTTGTTTCAGTTTTATAAAACTGTGCGGTGGAAAGGTTAAAAACATAATACAAATCCTTTAATTAACAAGCTGCCAATAAACTTATAGTTATACTTGCAGAAAGCATACAAACATGTGACACCTTTGCACACATTTCATATTTTGTACATATTCTGTACATAAATGCGAAATGACACAAGATTATTATACCTATCGCGGTCGCACTTGAGTCCTCCATATAAACCTGAGTGTGTAATGGACAATTATTTCTCAACCAAAACATATGTTGTGGGTACTCAAAAGAACCGTCTCAATGAGACCATTCTTTTGAGCCCCCAAAGCACATATTTAAATTGATGGGTAAGAAAAAATTAACAGTTTTACGCTTAAAAATCACTATCTGGCCCTATGGTTCTCATCGCATATGAGCCAGTGCATGAGATTTCCAACAATGTGGTATGTGCGACCAGCAAAGCCTCAGATCAGCCTGCGCATACGCGCAGTCTGATCAGAGCCTTTGCTAGTCGCTTGAGTATTCTATGACTGTTAAGCTACTGACTGAACACCATTTAGAGGTTCTAAGCTTAAAAGGGGTCTGCACATGCTCATTTGAGTCTACACATGTCAAAATACCACATTGTTGGAAATCACGTGTCACTGCTCATATGTTTTGAAAGGAAATGCTAAACATAATAAGCTGCACTTACAAACCTATCAACCCACGCTACTGATAAATCGGGTTGGAAACTCTGGTACAATATTCTTTGAGATAATGACAGTCTTTTTATCTGATAAACTTTTCTGTTTTATACTTCCAGAAAACTGATCCTAACAGAAAATCACACAAACAAAATCCTTGGGATGGACGTTTAGTCGGGGAGAAAGAAGTAGTGCTAAGTGATCACAAGGTACTTCTGGAAGAGAGTTGTTTTGTTCAGCACTGGGACAATTTGGGAGAAAGTAGTTCTGCTAACAGTCAACACTGAACAGATTTGGAAGAAAGTAGTTCTGCTAACAGTCAACACTGAACAGATTTGGAAGAAAGTAGTTCTGCTAACAGTCAACACTGAACAGATTTGGAAGAAAGTAGTTCTGCTAACAGTCAACATATTTGGAAGAAAGTAGTTCTGCTAACAGTCAACACTGAACAGATTTGGAAGAAAGTAGTTCTGCTAACAGTCAACACTGAACATATTTGGAAGAAAGTAGTTCTGCTAACAGTCAGCACTAGGACAGTTTAGAAGAAAGGTAGTTCTGCTAACAGTCAACACTGAACAGATTTGGAAGAAAGTAGTTCTGCAAACAGTCAACATTGAACAGATTTGGAAGAAAGTAGTTCTGCTAACAGTCAACATATTTGGAAGAAAGTAGTTCTGCTAACAGTCAACACTAACAAATTTAGAAGAAAGTAGTTCTGCTAGCAGTCAACACTAAACAGAAATGGAGATGGAACTAGAGGCAGTTAACACATTTGGTCTTGCTGACTACGTCGTGTTTGGCTTGATGATTCTAATATCTATTGGAATTGGCGTTTTCTTTGCTTGTCGCGGAAGAGGACAGAATACAACCCTGAACTATTTTCTGGGTGACCGCAATATGAAAGTACTTCCTGTTGCGTTGTCATATGTTGTGACGTTTCAAAGTTCACTTCTTGTTTTAGGAGCCCCAGCTGAAGTATATGCCTATGGTATGCAGTATTGTCTGGTGTGTGTTGGTGTTATGGCGTCTTACTTGACAGCTACTGTTATTGTGGTACCTATATTCCACCCTTTGAAGGTCACCAGTGTGAATGAATATTTTCTTAAAAGATACAATAGTAACAGTGTGCGTTTTCTAGCAGTGGCTTTAGGAATCATATATTACACGTTTTATATGGGTATTGTGGTGTACGGAACATCCCTAGCTCTCGAGTCGGCAGCTGGTTTTCCAATCTGGACCTCAGTTGTTGTGTTCTCTAGCGCTGCCATCCTGTATACCTCCATAGGTGGCATCAAAGCTGTTGTCTGGACTGACGTGTTTCAGACTATAGTCATGTTCGCGGGAATCCTTGCAGTTTTAGTAAAAACGTCTCTAGGTTCGAAGGATGCAAACTCTGAAGATGCCGCTAAAAGCCGTCTTAATTTCTTTAATTTTGATCCTGATCCTACTCAAAGACATACATTTTGGACCCTGACCGTTGGAGCATTTCCTCAGTTTCTCTATCTCACATTCAGTCAGTCTGGTATACAACGAATAAATTCTACCCCGACCATCAAAACGGCCAAGCAACTTTATTATATTGCTACGCCAATCTATTGTGCAATCTGGATTCTAGCAATGGTGGAAGGAGTCACCATTTATTCCTACTTTTATCAGAAGGGCTGTGATCCAATAGCCTCAGGACAAGTACCAAATCTCAACCAGATTCTACCGTTTACTGTGATGGAATTGTTCCACGATCTGCCTGGTTTACCAGGACTATTTATTTCCGCGCTTGCAGCTGCCTCTTTGAGTACATTATCATCAGGTCTTAGCAGTCTAGCCGCAGTTACATATGAAGACATCATTAAGGTTTATTTCAAATCTATAAAAGAGGAGAGAGGAACGACCATTTCTAAATTGGTGGTTGTAATTTATGGACTTTTTGCTATGGGATTTGCTTTTTTGTTATCCAACGTGGAGGGTCCAATTGCACAAATGTTCGTCTCTTTAATGGGTGCCATCGCTGGTCCAACAACAGGACTCTTTCTATTGTCAATTTTTAATCACCGAACTACAACGAAAGGTGCTATATCGGGAACTATATGTGCTTTTATGTTTGTATTATGGTTAAGTTTAGGTCAGAATTTTAGCGGTCTTGTGAAACAAGCCCCGTATTTACCCCTAGGACCAACTGATCAGTGCCTTTCAAATATAACAACATATGAAACTAATGTATCATTAGTAACTTCTATAGATATAGTCTTAAATACTACAACAGTAGCTACCTCTAGCGGTCACGGTAACATTTATACAACAGAATTGGTGAGCAGAGCTGAGTCAGGAGTTATAGGATCAGCCTTAGCGAGCTTTTATTCCATTTCATATATGTACTTTGACTTAATTGGTGTATCAATCGTTTTGTTGGTAGGAAGTCTAGTGAGCCTTCTATCGAAACCGCACATAACCATTGACGACAAACACAAATATGTTCTACCATTCTCAGCTTTAGTACCAAGATTTTTAAAGAAGATATGTTGCAGGCATAAAGAGAAAGAACATTTGAAAGCAGATGACCATGAACTGGAAAGAATGTTCAGAGAGGGCTGATCAACAAAATAATTGGGCCTCGTCACGACAAAAATAGTAAGTGAGTATGATCAGGAAATACCACAATCACAAACCGCAGACAACCCCATGGCACCGCGAGGAAGAGCCACTCAACCATCACGAGACACCAGGAAGACAAATTAAGCAAAGCAACCAGCACTCTCTTCCCCATCAAGATGATTGCAAACACCTGTTTTAGGGGGATGCGAACAATAAAGGCGCAGACCAGCCTGCGCATCCGCGCAGACTGTTTAGCGCCTTTGCTATTCACTAACTGGAAAGTATTATATCTAAACTTGCTTCAAGCGAAATTTCAATATTTTAGCTAGTCTTTTAGTCAAGGAGGCTGGTTTGAAACTCGCTTTTTCGGAAACCCCGAAGACAGGTTTTCTCGCGACGAGGCCCAAATGGTGCTGTAGTAACTTTCAAGAACTCTAGACAGCTTAGCGTTTAGCCTCCACCATGACCATGTGTTACCCCATCTGTCCGTCAGTATCTCACGCTTACCTCTCTCTAAATCGATATCTTAATAAAAGTACTAAAAGTTGACAATGTTTCATATCGCTGCATGCCTCGAAGAGTTGTTCACCTCTGTTTATGAAAAAATAACAAGTCTCTAATTCATGTAACTTTGATAACAGCAGAAACTTGCTCGTAGTGTTGAGTACAAAGTTTTCACTCTCACCATTTAGGTGCATAAGCATCTAAGATATATTTCTGGTTAAGTGTGTAACTAGCTAGCAGACAAGCACAGAATGCGTCAGGGGACTCAGCGAAATAACAATTAGATAAAAAAAAACAAAGATGAAACTAAGTGTTTGGTTTAGTTGAAGTTAGCCTTTTATATATGAATAACATTAAGCTGTTTTGATCCAGGAATTATAGGATCAACCTTAGCGGGCTTTTATTCCATTTCATATATGTACTTTGACTTAATTGGTGTATCAATCGTTTTGTTAATAGGAAGTCTAGTGAGCCTTCTATCAAAACCGCACGCATCCATTGACGACAAACACAAATATGTTCTACCACCCTCAGCTTCGACCAAGATTTTTAAAGAAGATATGTTGCAAGCATAAAGAGAAAGAACATTTGAAAGCAGATGACCATGAACTGGAAAAAATGTTTAGAGAGGGCTGATCAACAAAATAATTGGGCCTCGTCACGACACAAATAAAGTGAGTATGAGCAGGAAATACCACAATCACAAACCGCAGACAACTCCATGGCATCATGAGGAAGAGCCACTCAACCATCACGAGACACCAGGAGGACAAATTAAGCAAAGCAACCAGCTCTCACTTCCCCATCAAGATGATTGCAAAAACCTGTCTTAGGGGGTTGCGAACAATAAAGGCGCAGACCAGCCTGCGCATCCCCGCAGACTGATCAGCGCCTTTGCTATTCGCTAACTGGAAAGTATTGCTTGTTACAAGCGAAATTTCAATATTCTAGCTAGTCTCTTAGTTGAGGAGGCTGGTTTGAAACTCACTCTTTCAGAAACCCCGAAGACAGGTTTTCTCCCGACGAGGCCGAAATGGTGCTGTAGTAAATTTCAAGAACTCTAGACAGCTTAGCGTTTATGCCTCCACCATGACCATGTGTTACCCCATCTTTCCGTCAGTATCTCACGCTAACCTCACTCTAAATCGAGATCTTAATAAAAGTACCAAAAAGTTGACAATGTTTCATATCGCTGCATGCCTCCAAGAGTTATTCACCTCGGTTAATGAAAAATAACAAGTCTATAATTCATGTAACTTTGATAACAGCAGAAACTTGCTCGCAGTGTTGAGTACTAAGCTTTCACTTTCACCATTTAGATGCAGCATCTAAAATATAGTTGTGGTTTGGTGTGTAACTAGCTAGCAAACAAGCACAAAATGCGTCAGGGGACTCAGGAAAATGGCAATTAGATCAAAAACAAAGATGAAACTAAGTGTCCTGTTTAGTTGAACTTAGTCTTTTATATATGAATAACATAAAACTGTTTTGATCCACCTTTCATTTTAGTTGAATAAAGAGCAGATATAGTACAAAGAAGTATAGACGGTTATGGCGTACATTTAAGACGCTAAATACTGATGTTGAGGCATATAGACATGTACATCATATCAGTTGATGATTCGAGAAGGTATTATATCTGGTTTCCCAAATTAAGAAGTCTAGATAATAAATATACTGAACAAAAGTGAAAACGCTACACTACAATTATCTATATTTTGTGAGAAAGTATTGGACACAAATTATTTAATAAAGCATAATAATGTTTCCCAGACATCCAGCAAACGATTCGTCGAAACTCCACCAATTTGTCTCGTTTCATGTCTGAGTTATGCTCTTTTAAGTGTTTAGAGCTTTATTCACTGAATTTTGCTATTGCGCATGCGCAAATTAAATTTGTTATGCTTATCAAAATTGGTCATAATTGTGTTGCACAAAAACACAAGAAAACTGATTAATCACTTGAAATAAACTCAGAAATCAATTTTGAATTTATCAAATTTGTAAAAAAATGAAAACTGTCTCCCTTTGACAAAAAATAGGGAATATTAAATGTTTGGTAATCTTCGCTTTATCACGATTTTCGATTATTTTCTTTTGCCAAATCAGGTAGACTTCTAAGCACACTGTTTTGTCATTTCTCGCCTAGTAATGTCCTCATACTAAGATGCAACAACACATTGATTTTCCTATGGAGATTTCAGTGTTAAAATTTCAAACTAGGCAATTTGATGAAAACCCGCTTTTTAAGATTACTTTTCTAAACGATCAAAACACACTTGAGATAAGTCCTTCATATTTCTGGTTGCCACATGTCTAGACCACCAATTCGTGCAGTCGGATCTTGTAGGTAGTGGATTTCTGAAGGCCAAAACTGTGTAAGATTTCTGTTCAAATTTGGAACCTGAAAAATTGGACCCCTGTCACATTTAAATGGCTTTCATGTGGTTCCTCGTGACAACATTCGTAATACTTTTACTGTTATGCATAACCAAGTATTTAAACAGTAAGATACACTTATATAGATGGTAAACAATTCAGGTGTAGCGTTTTCACTTTTGTTCCGTATAATTTATGTTTCGTCAGAATAAAATGGATGAGACCATAACTACAAATTAACTCTCTAAATAAAAGTAATTAGTTCATGCTTGATTATTTTGGACTATATCCATACCCTTAATGTTAATGGCGATGATAAAATTAACAAATGTTGATAAAAATGCATAAACAATACATTTTGATCGAATTATGTGATTGTTGTCTTATTTAATAGATAGTGTTAGGCCAGAACTCTTTTATTAGTTGATTTACAAACCCTCCGTCCTACTGTAATTTTCCCGAAAGAAGAATTTTTCTATGTTTCCTTATTTTATCCACCGACTCTAATTATTATTTGTTTCGTTGAAAAAATACTATATTTTTGAAGTTCCGTCTGTGTATTTTTGAGAGTGACACTGTTAAGAGTCTATCTAGATTTTTAGGAATTATGAATTATTTAAAGATTTAATAAAGACTGTTGGTTTACTGTTTGTTCTGGAGATATTAAAAAAGCTCTGAAATTGACCAGTCAACTGGTCATTTTCAGAGCTCTTTCTTTTCGTCCGAAAATGCATTTTAAGAGCCTTTTGTTCGTCCCCTCGACCCAAAATCTGAATTTTTTCCCCATAAATCAACCTAAAAAGCCTTGGTATTTTCGAATAACGAAGAAATAAAAATATATCAATCACAATAGACAATGATTGACGAGTAGCAAAGTAAAACGAAATCAGGAAGTTCTAAAATCCAAAACGACTGTAAATGTTATCCATAAATGCACTAAGTGGGCTTTCTAGAAGTATTTTTTATTCTGTTATTATCATTTTTACAATTTTACCGGTCAGCGTTACTTATAGCACAGGCCTCCAGTGTCACAGAAAGATCCATAGTTATATGAACATGAGTTGTATGCATTTGTGAACAAAATATAAGCCTTAAGAAATAATAGCTTTAACTTTGGTATGAAGGTCCCATTCATTAAAGTTCAAATTTGACATGTCTATAAACATATGTCACTGAGATTCTTTGATCCTGTCTATCGTAATGGCTGAAGATTACCATACTTACTAACACAATTAGATACTCAACCGTGACTTTAGTTTTAGCACTACATTAGTGGCAATTAAATGATAATTGTTATTTCATAATCATGTATTATAATTGATAAAAAATCATAGATGGGTTAAAGAATTTATTTATTTGTGCATGTATCACATGTTATGTATGTCTATTGATACAGGAACAAACACTGTGCCGCATGTAATTGTCTGTGTATCTTGATGGCTATATAAGCATTCTTATTATACACACATTATAACTTTATTCATTTATAAGACATGTAGCTGACATCAATATGGAAACTTTTAATGTATAAAAGGATCATTGATATTTATTTTTATATAAATTTGCTCCCTAGCAGTCATGATCATTCATTGCAATGACTTTTCTCTGTTATTTAAGCCAATTATTTCCTTTTCATTGCCAAAAGGTGCTCAGCATATTTGGTCATCTGATTTATTAACCTTTTTGGAGGGTAATAAAAATTAGACCACAACTTAAATATTTTTTTATAATTTAGATGTGACATTGTCTCGAAATAAGGTAACAAACTTTGTTTGAAATTGACCAGAGTTTAAACAAAAGATATGGGTTTTTTCTGTACAAATATGCCTCTATTTTGAATCTTAGTGTTTTTATTTTCCTGGATGTTGTCATTGATGATGATGATGATTATGATGACGATAATGGTAAAGTGATGATGATGATGATGATGATGATGATGATGATGATGATGATCAGCACTATTTCATGAGCCATATATTTGATAAAATCTATTACATTTCATTGAAACTTTTAACTGGATAGCTATGGTAACAAGAGTAACTGGCCATTTGAGGCTGATCAGAGTTGTCATTCATCTAGGTAGCTTTGTACTTATGCAACATTTTGATGTGTGCTCTTAGATTACAGGACTGTGTTTGAACTACAATACTTTGGCTAAAAATAAACTTTAATTGATTGACAGTTGTAAGATGGTTTATGCTTTTATTTCTAGTGGTGTATTTTGTAAAAGAACCTTCGAACTATATCGAGTCAAATACATCAACTATAATATGATTTGTGAGCTATCATTTGTACGTTATTTTAGGTAAAAACGAACTCAAAAAGTAAGTGAATATGATCAGAAAATACCACACTCACACACTGCAGACCAACCCACGGCACCGTGAGGAAGAGCCACAGAACATTTACAGTAACAAGACATCCGTGAGGCAGTCAAAGCAAAGCTACCAGCTCTCATTTCCTCTTCAAGATGTTTGCAACACTTGAAAGGACACAAAGTAATGTATACCAAAACAAAAACAAACACAGAACCCCACACACAATGGTTAGTACATTAAACATTAGATAAACAACAGAACCACCGCCTTAGAACAGAAGCAGCCTAAGCCATTGGGGGCTTAAATGCATTTTACTGGCGCCAAATTTTCGCCCTAGATTCTGTTCTTTATAAAACAAAAATTGTTTAGCTCTTACGGAGGCTTCCTAACTAATGCAAAATATCATCACAGAGAAACACTCAAATCAAGTTAACACACTATGATGAAACATGACTCACAGATAAGCAGAGCTAAAGAAAACCTCAAGATGAGCTACGATGAGCACAGCCAGCGACAAGCACGCATCAGGCTTCAAATTTGATTATGTTCACCCAAACGCCGTATGTGTGACCTACTGATTATCAAACATATCCCCAAATTGTTAATTAGATAATAAAGATAAAAGCATAAGCACAAACTTAGCACAAGAATCGCAATTGACACAAGGCCCTACTACCAGTACTTTATTGGTTTTCATAAATGAGTCTTTTACACTTCTTGTAAACTCAACATCCTTTGATGAAAGCGCATGGATTCAAGATTAATTGTATTCTGTCGTGGTTATGAGACACTGATCCATGATATATCTGTAAACATTCAGTGTTCAAGAAAACATTTGATAAGCACCCAGTAAGCATATAAAAGCGCACCATTAATGACCCACCAGCGAAACGCCATTTGAATGGTGTTTCGCTGATTTGTCTATAATGGCCCGATACTGTATGCTGGCATGGACTACATTTTGCTGCTCAACTCTTGAATCCAAGTATATAGCGTTCGAACAGAGTGGTCTTGTGAGGTTTTATTTGTCTCTCTTCTGCTAGTTCTTCGGTGGGAAAGAAGGCTGCTTGTTCTTCCTTCCATTCGACAAGATTAAAATACTTCACTAGGGCCACACCTGGTATCCATAAAACAGACATCATTATCAATAATGCTGCTAGAGTTTGACACCACCAAGGCCATGACAGCAATACTGTTGTACCCTGAAACGATATATGCAACTAAAAAGAAAGGATTGTTAAACATGAGATAGCGTGTTACATTTCATACGCTAAACATCAGTTATTTAAAACTAATATGCCCCTGTCTATATTCGCAGAGAAGCAAAGGCTTATATACTTAGACATCCTTCACAAATATCATCAAACCTGAGGTCAAATGGATGCCGCCGTTTGTATCAGCAATAATATTTGAAGACTCGTTAATAACACTGTTGGCGCAACGTTGGCATTAAACATTATCTTATATTCACTTTCTCAATAGGGTGACTGCTCTATGTCCTCTCTCTACCCTTTTATGTCTTATTATGTATACTTGTCTATCTGTCCGTCTGTTTGTCTGTTTTTCTGTTTTGTTTGTCTGTCTATCTGTCAGATACGTACATACGTAATATGTATGTATGTACGTTCGTGCGTGGGAACGTGAATGCGTACTTACGTGTGTATATGTATGTATGTATGTATGTATGTATGTATGTATGTATGTATGTATGTATGTATGTATGTATGTATGTATGTATGTATGTATGTATGTATGTATGTATGTATGTATGTATGTATTGTGTGCGCGCGTCATAATATATATTGTCATATTGCTTAATTGTTATGTTATATGTAAGGAGACCAACTAGTAGCCCCTGGGCTGTTTGGAATCCTTGTTAAATAAATAAAGCATTAAATTAAATTAAAAAGTAAGTGAGTTGACCAGTAAATGCAATAATCAACTCGCGAGAGCATCAGAGTGACTTTGAGGTCCTCAGGGGAAGAGAATTCACTGCATATTATCAGCAGTTTGAAATAAAAGAAGTTAGTAACTAAATAATATACATGTACTACCACACACTTGTTTTCATTTACTTTTAAGATATATGTTTTGTGTGCTAAAAGGAAACGCTTTAAATTATTTGCTACTATATTGCAAATCTGTGTTTATTGATTATATTGTGTCTCTGTGATGATGCATTGCATTGGTTAGGAAGCCTCTATGCAAGCTAAAAAGGTTATGTTCTAACAACAACAGTTTCTAGGGTACCAGTAAATGTGTTTAAGCCCCTAGTGGCTTAGGCTGCTGTCCGTTCTAAGGTGATGATTCGTTTGTTATTGATTCATTGTTTTATGTGCTACCAATTGTTTGTGATGGTTCTGTGATTGGTCTTTGTTTTGGTATGCATCACTTTTAGTCCTTTCCAGTTTTGCAATCATCTTGACGAGGAAGAGAGAGCTGGTTACTTTGTTTAATATACTTAAGGAATAGAGAAACGCAACAAACACTTCAAGTCATTGTAAGCATACAATATGATGCAAGTTTTAGTGCACATGATATTTATCCATAGGAGCAGTATGTATGTGTCAGTCAAATTACAGCAGGTTCAACGTAATTATCGATTACGTAATCATTTTGGTATCCGCGTAACCAGCCTGACCCCCGTAGTTAACCGCCAAAACAGGGTCAATAAAAGCAAAGTTTGAATCAACCATCGGTTAATTGTTTTAAAATGTCTTGGCATAGATTGCGGATCAAGGAAATGATCAAATGGCGACGTTTCTGTAGGATTCTCAAACGGATTAACGTCATTAACGTCAACTCTGAATACTGCGTGAAACGCGTAAACTTTCTTTTCTGCTTGAGATTTATTCATTACAAGGACGTTTTGTTCAAGAATTATGACTTGAGATCTTCAGACGTCAAAAAACCTCAATTCTGACGTCAAAATTCGATATCCTACGTTTTAATGGTTTCCATGATGTTTATGTGTTTTTCTAATGATAAAATGGTCCAGTGACAAAGTTTAGGCTACAGTTAACAAGTTTGGTGTTCATTCTCGGCATGTAATGTAATCAGATGTTTTCTCTTGCATTATGCCGTGTTTTGTTTGGCTGACGTCAATATAATCCCCTTACCAGCGTATTTCTACGGTATCTGAAAAGTCAGTTTTCCCAGGAAGCATGCATTCTGATGTCTCTAGGTTTATCTTATCCCGCATATTGACCAGCGACCCAAACCCGACGGCTCTAAGCGACGTTTATCGTTTGTTCACAACCATTGTGTATCTTGTCATTCAAGTAGCGTGTTTTGACGCAATATTTGTCTGCATTACGAAGATGGTTTGACATTTGTTTAATTTGCACATTGTCAAGTCGACGCCAAATAACTAAACATGGAAAAGACGGGGTTTCTTGATCTTTATTCTGACGTAAACGTCACATTTACCGTTTTCATATGTTTGCATCTTGTAGCGTAAAACGTAGCGTTAAAATGACGTTTTGGTATTTCATCACATGCTATAAATACTCAAGAAGAAATTTTCAAAAGAGAGTTCACCAAACCGTCAATTAAACGGGCAAAAATGATATTTTTGTCTGTTGCCTTTTTTAATTCCGTAAGTATAGTTTTTCTGATGTCTTGTTTCGGTTAATGCTCTGTCGTTATTCCTCACGGTGCCATTGGTTGGTCTGCAGTGTATGATTGTGTTTTTTCCTGATCATACTCACTTTTTAAACCGTTTTAGCGTACAAAACATATACATGTACCTTTAAAGAGAGTGAAACAATATAGATCTTTATGCCTAATTTGGGGCCGAACAACCCAATTGAAAATTGAGCAGAAACTTCCCTTAAAGATGAATAATATTCCCAATCTTTATTTTGGTGATCATTTCATGACAATATGACCACATTTAGGAGATTTACAGGTGTTTACATTCACATTTTAATGGAAATATTCATGGGCGATATAAAGGCTAGTGCAACATGTTAAGCTGTACACTGATTTGTTATTGTTTAAAATAAATTTGATATGGAAATCTTTTTCATTTAAACAGAATTAACTTATCCCAATTTTGATGGCGCAAATGCTATTTTCCCAAATTCAACAGGCCTCTGGCCCCATCTTCAGAAAGGTAGGAAAATCCCTGTATGTCCACGGTATGCCTAGCCTATACCTGTATAGAACATACAATTTATGTTTCTGATGAATATGGTGACAAATGTTACCTTCATCAAATATAATTTTTGTATCTTGGTCTAGATTTTTTCATTTGATGTTGTAGTGCAATATTTGATTTAGCTACAGCTATGAGACCACCTAGATTTCTTAGTGAAGTAGCACGATAATGCTATGCAATCTAACATTTCTTGCATGATCTGAAATATATGATTTATGATTGTTTTAAAATACCTTAGCTGTATCCCAAGCCTCATACACCGTCCCTTTATTTCCTATCTCGATCAAACTAGATATGAATATAATTGCCATAGCAAATGGTCCACCATACCTCCAGCATATCAACCAAAATGCATTAGGTCGGTATCCTATCATAAGCTCTATATCCTCACAAAACCTTAAAATACAAAACATATCACTGTAACACATGTCTATAGAAATATTTGTTACTCTATGAATAATTACCCTTTTCATGCATTGAATTGCTCATTTTGTACTTTAAGGGGCCACACTTAAACATTTCTAAATTATAATGCATTTCTGTCATGAAGATTTGTTTTTATCTTTTCAAAAAGTGCAGACCATGGTGAAATGCGGTGATATTCGGCATTTTATCTGGGTCTTCACTATATCCGAAGTACATGTTTGCAGATATCCTGAATGAAAAGGATTAAACAATACATGTTCGGGTGTCTTCTAGTTTTACTGCATTTAAGGGGAAAAATAGGGGTCTTTATATCTCAAGAAGAGCAAAATGCCTAAAGTAAGACTTCTCTGTTTGCCAATGTAGCTATATACCAGAATGAAAAGGGTGAATATTGAAATATGAATGCTAAGGCCCAACATTGCGGTGACGATCAGTAGAAGATTTGCTTGTTTCAAATGTTTTATTTTGTGCTTGCGCTATTTGGTTGTACCAATCTATTGATCACCACGTGGCGTCCTTTTTCCTGAATAATACCAATGTGTCGTATAAGAATTGAATGGTTAATAGAGAATACTAGGTGAGTGTATTTTGATATCAAGTTTACCAGGCAGGGCTTTGAGAATGCTTGTTGAATCGAGATGCTTGCCAAGCGATTCAACATGAGCCTGGTAAACTTGATATCAAAAAACGCGTACCTGGTTTACAAGTTGATTCACTCTTAAGCTATAGCGATTATGGGGTGATTATCATTTTTCGTGTGATTCAACGTTACTGACGACGTCATTCAAAAAGTGCAACGTCATCATGACCTGATAAAGACAGGCAACGTTTATCAGGTCAACATGCAACAATGCAGTTAATATAAGAGGTAGATGATAATATAGTGTTCACTGCTTGTTTATAGGAAAATGTTAAGAATAGATGAAACTGGCACAACGTGGCTGCGCATTTGTATTGCGTTTACAACTTTAGGCCCAAGCTAGGGGTCGATAAATATAGATCTCATTGTATTCAGTTTGTAAGAATGATAAAAACTGCATATATATGTTTTAACAGCATGGTCAATGACAATACCTGTTTGTACACTTAACAGAGATGAACCATATACTTTAAGAGCCATTGGATGCAGCACAGCCTTTCGTGTGTGAATTATAGTCTTAACACATTCAAAACTGAACTATCCAAGGGAGGGTACTCTTACAAAACACAGAATGTACAAGCTCGTTTAATCGGAATATAAGACATGTGATATATATGGGTCATTTTCAAAAACTGTGCTAATATCAGCCAAAGTTTGTTTTTCATATTTCATTTTAGTTGCTATCATTTTGACTGAATTAATCAATAGAAAAAAGTTTTTACAACAAACTATGCACTTTTTGTTTATGAATGCTGTAAAATAAAGTCAAAATTCGTTGGTAAGTAGACATATTTTATCTAATTAGGAGTTTTAATATAGATTTAATCAGCTAAAGTGTGTGTCCTTAGTTTCTTGTCAATGCAGATATCAATGTTGCATAAAATTGTTTCACAGAATTTTCTCCGTCGCTTGTTTGAAGCTACTCTATGTTATCTGAGGACCACTACTTCCTGACATCATTGTGGGAGCAGTCTTGTCTTTGTTTCATCATAGTATGTAAATTTGATTAGATTGTTTCTCCATGATGATACATTACAAAAGTTAGGAAGCCTCCATTTGCTTCAACAACAGCAGAATCTAGGGCGGAGATTTGGTACCAGTACCCAGTGGCTTAGGCTGCTGTACATTCTAAGGCGGTGCTTCTGCTGTTTTTGATTTCTTGTTGATTGTTACTCCCATGGTAGGATTATGTAATTTCCTATGTTTTGTTGTGCGTTACTTTATGTCCATTCTAGTATTGCAATCATCTTGATGGGGAAGAGAGAGGTGGTTGAATTGCTTAGTTTGTCTTCCTGGTGTCTCATGATTGTTGTGTGACTCTTCCTTGCAAGCCTTAGGTTTGCCTGCAGTGTGTGATTGTGGTATTTCCTAATCATACTCACTTTTTATTTTTTAATCCCTCCAAATTGGCCATATTCATGTTTTTGAAAAAAAAAGTTTTCTATCATGGATGAGTATATTGCAGGTACAAACACAAGACATAAATAACACAAATTATCCACAAAAGAAGCACTGCCCTGGAACGGTCATCAAAGATATTTTACTGGGGGGCTTAAACCGGTTTCACGGCGCCAACCTCACTTTTAGTTCTGATGTGGATCAAGCCACATAGATGTTTGGTTTGCATGTAAGACCCCTAACTTATCCATGCATCATCTCCAAAAACATATATATCAAGATATAAATGATGATAAAGCAAAGATAAGGACTCAACAGTACAAAAAAAAACTGAAAATCAGAGCAAAAGAAATCTAACAGGTAAACCCCAGTGGGCCTGACAACAGCCAAAGCATCAGACCCTACCATCTCGTCAATAGATAAGTGTTTAAGCTGAAACCGTCACAGAGTCTGAAGTCCAACCCACCAGCGTGCAATTAAAGAGGAAAGCAAAGTTGTCAACTGTGATTTGGCTGACCACCAAGCATGCAGTCTGTTGCAATACATTAATGTTATAGCCAATCTTTTTATAATGGGAAATTATTTTAATAAACTGCGCTGAAAAATTATTAGAGCCAACCATCTTCTTTAATTTATACACCAAGTCACCATAGAACTCATGTTTCGAAAGTCCTTGGCATAAGAGAGATTTAAGTCAAACTTGGAATTTAGATATCAAATCATTGTATCATTGATAAAATTTAGAAAAGGTTTTGCGAAGTTTATGATACCAATAGATAATGCAGTTACTAAATATGACATTGTAATTACCAGTGTCATTGGTGATACCTTACTATAAAGGTTGTCTTTATCAAATGAGATTGAATTAAATGAATAACTTAGTTGAACTTAATTTAATTACTTAGGCCTTACATTAAAATTATCAATGTCTTTAGATACAAGGTTGGTTTGATGGTTACTGCATTGGCATTTCTTTTTAACAACCCTATCATTTTGATATAAAATGAGTACAAGTACAGATTAGATTGTTCCCTGTGATGATGCATTGCATAAGTAAGAAAGCATCTTTACGAGTTAAACAATTTTTCGTGTTGAAACAACAACAAAATTTAGGGCGAAGATTTGGCCCATTAAAATGCATTTAAGCCCCTAGTGGCTAGTGCTGCTGTCCGTTCTAAGGTGGTGGTTCTGGTATTTTTAGTCATTGTTTATTCTTGCTCCCATTGTTTGTCGTGGGTTCTGTGTTTGGTCCTTGTCTTGTTATGTAGTACTTAGTGTCCTTTCTAGTTTCTTAATAAACTTGATGGGGGTCTTAACTTTAATTGTATTCCTGATGTTTTGTGACTGTTAGTGCTCATCTGCTTATGAGACCATTGGAAATATCATTTGAGACGCTTCAAAATAACACAGACACAAATATTATTCTTTGTAAATTCTGAAAACTTCTGTTTGGTATCATGAGTTTATGAGTACAACCGACTTTTCTTAGGAAAACAGCTATGGTCTGATAAACAGCACATTTCAAAACTAACTACTAACCTGCTAAGTCCATATTTATATGATATAGCTACACACTCCATGAAACCTATCACCAATAATGGAATGTTTGCACTGAACGAATCGAACAGTGCGAATGCATATGGTCCAGTTGTTGTGGCAAATGATAGTGAGATCACAAATGAGACCAAACATGTAATACCTGAAATAGGAGCTGATAATAATATCTGTTTATACATAGGATCTTACATTAATGATATTGTATTATATAATTTAGTATTAAAGCAAGTTGAGGATATGAGATAAAATACGAAGTTTGTTGAACATTTACGCTTTTGCCACAAGTTTAATGAATATTTTTTGCAGGAACATAAATGTTAGATTTTTTTTATATCATATGACATTAAATTACTTTGGAATTGCTTCTTTTGGCACGAAAACGTGATTATAGTGGCTTCCCATTGGTATCCTGGGTCAGGTGTGGTACTTGATTGTATTGTATCGATTCCTGATCTTTGCACCCTTACTTACTTCCATGTTTTGTGGGCGTCATGGCATAAAAATGATAAATTATGTATTGTTATATGACTCCTATAGCAGACCTCCTCTGATTGGCTGAAACTAGTTTTCACTAGTCGTGACAGATCTTGATGTCTACCAGTGATGAGCTAAATTTAGCCCAGAACATGTAGTCATCAGGCTTGTGATTGTGGATGTCTTGATCATACTTACTTCTGTCAGGCAAGGCTTTTAAGGGTAAGGTTGGTGCCGTGAAACTGGTTTAAGCCCTGCAGTAAAATTTTTTACTGACCTTTCCAAGGCGGTACTTCTTTTTTGGATCATTGATGTTTTTTCTGTCTTGTGTTTGTTATGCCTTTGTGCATGTCTGTTTATTTGTGCCCTGTGGTAACCTGCTGGGAAAGGGCTGACCTATTGGCATTCGTTTGTGGTGCGTGGTGTCTAACTGTGAATTTGTCACTTTCCCATTGGTATCCTGGGTCAGGTGTGGTACTTAAATGTATCGATTACTGATCTTTGCACCCTTACTTACTTTGTTGGGCATCATTCTGGCTTGTCATGGTCAGTTAGTAAATATGCTCATAACTCTTGATCCACAGGGTATAGTTTCATTAAATTTTGCTCTATTGTACATTTCAAGGTTGTCTTTGCTATATCAAATAAAGTTTAATCATAATAGACAACAAGAAAAAAAAGGCTCTAAACAACCTTTTTTCATAAATCCCAAGAAACCCTCCAAAATAGTATTAACTTTAATATGGAGCAGAAGAATTTGCTGTCTTATAAACAAAGAAGCTCTATAAATGTTCTGTGGCTCTTCCTCACGGTGCTGTGGGTTGGTCTGCAGTATGTGATTGTGGTATTTCCTGATCACACTCACTTACTTTTTGCGATACGCTTACAGATGGGTTTTGTTTGAGGACACAAAACAGTGACTAGGGTGAGTCTCCAACTAGCAACCCTTCTATCTCCAGTTTAATGCTCTACCACATGAGCCTCTGTGCGCCGCTATATTAGTCTTGAATGTGTTATATCTCTTTGTGCCATTAGTGACCTTGAGGGTGATTATAACAGTAAAAATTCATTGGTTCATATACGAGGGGTGTTCCAAATGTTCTGTAACTGACGTAACGTCATATGCTGAAAACCAAAATAATTTATTTCATCTGTCTATACACAGCTCTAAAAGTGTTGTTTTTATGTAACTTGAAGGAGCGACTGTAAATCTTCCTCAAAATAGCCATACCCTCAGTGCACTAACTTAACAAGCAGATCGTGCGTGCACATTAGAGACCCCACAATTTGGACAAGACCAGTCTCAACCAATTGTTTACATGGCTGCTCAAAGTACATTTTCAGCCAATATGGCGAAATTTCCATAAGATCTGAGTTACCTAGGCTCTCGAAAGTTTTGCTATGCAGCTGTCAGCTATAAGCAAATTCCAGATATAATATTCCACTTGAAAATTTAATCCACCCACACTATCGCCACATTGACTGATTTAAAAGCAAAATCTTTTATAGGCAAATGCTAGATGAGCTTACTTTTGTCTGAAGCAGTTATAATCAGTCTGAGAAATAACCCACATAAGAAAATTATAACGAGTCCACAACGTAGGTCAATATTAGGAGGTATGCGATATTTTGTATGTGCATATCATAGATAATAGTAATTGAGTATGATCAGGAAATACCACAATCACAAACTGCAGACAACCCCGTGGCACCGCGAGGAAGAGCCGCTCAACCATCACAAGACACCAGGAAGACAAATTAAGCAAAGCAATCAGCTCTCTCTTCCCCATCAAGATGATTGCAATACTAAACCTGATAAATTGTCTACATGTGCACTACATCGTAAAACGATGATAATATGGGTTGAAATTGAGAACAAATCAATAACAACTAGAAATGATTTTTATGAAACATTATGCCCCAACCTTTTGCTTGTCAAGAATGGTTTATAACACAAGGGTCATCTTAAGTTTGAAGCTTATAGCTATACTACTCATCATCCTCCATCACCTGGCCTAATTTGAACTGAAATAAGAAAATCACCCATTAATTAGCTTACAAAGTTTAAAGCTGCTAGCTATAAAATCTTTCGAGATAGATGTATCTTCATCAAAGTTTTGATTGCCCAAATCTACAATGGACAATAACTAAAAAAGTATAGAAAAATTTTTTACCAGGTAATCTATTCATCATTTCCTACCGATTGGCCATGTTTGAAGCTGCTAGCTATACTAGTTTTCAAGATATCTTGATTGCAAGTTTTCAATGCCCAAATTAGCCAAGGGCGATAACTAAAACATTTTTTTTTTTTTTTTTTTACATTTTCACCAGGTAATCAACTGATCATCTTCTGTCAACTGACCATGTTTGAAGCTGCTTGCTATAATAATTTTCGAGATATCTGGATTGCAAGTTTTCAATCTCCAAATTTGCAAAAGGCAATGACTAAAATAATATTATTTTTTATCAGGTAATTTACACATTATCCTCTATCAGCTGACAAAGTTTGAAGCTACTTACTAGCTGTAATAACTTTTGATATAATTCGATTACACGTTTTCAATGCCCAAATTTGCAAAGGGCAATAGCTCATTTTTTTTAATTTTCACCAGGTAATCTACTCATCATCTTCTGTCAACTAACCATGTTTGAAACTGCCAGCTATTATAATTGTCAAGATATCTTGATTACAAGTGTTCAAAGCCCAAGTTTGCAATGGGCAATGACTAAAAAATATTTTGTTTTAAATTTTTACCAGATAATCTACTCATTATCCTAAATCAATTAACCAAGTTTGAAGCTACTAGCTGTAATAATTTTTGAGATATCTTGATTACAAGATTACAAGTTTAAACGCCAAAACTTGCAAAGGGCAAAAACTCAAACAAAATAAAACAACTTTTTCCTTGTTGTCTAATGTCTATTATGAAAAATTTGAAGCTTCTAGCTGTAACAGTTTTTTGAGATATCTTGATTAAAAATTCTTTATGGCCTTTTAAAAGGGGCATAATTCCACAAATAGAAGAGAGATAATTCAGACTTAAAAAGATGTGTCAGTTATTTTTGATGAGGAATACATCTATGAAATTTCAAAAGCATATCTTAAATTTTGTTTGGATGGAGGGACAGACAAGCCCAAAGCAATATGCCCTTACATCTTTTTCAAAGTTGGGGCATAAAAAGTAAGTGAGTGTGATCAGGGAATACCACAATCACAACAGACAAACAGACAAACTCACGGCACAGTGAGGAAGAGCTACAGGACATTTACAGTAACAAGACATGCAAAAGACAATAAAAGCAAAGCAACTTGCTCGTCAAGATGATTGCAAAACTAAAAAGGACATAAAGTAACGCATACCCAAACAAAGACAAACATAGAACCACACAAACAATTGGAGATACATAAAACAATAAATTAACAACAACCAAACCACCGTCTGAGAACGATCAGCAGCCTAAGCTACCGATTCTGTTGTTGTTAATACACAAAAATTCCTTACTTCGCATGGAGGCTACCTAACTAATGCAATGCATCATCACAGAGAAAATACAAATTTGAAAATACTTATTTATAATTAGTTCTCTTTTTTTTTCTTTTACAATATTTGAACTAATTTTAATATTGGTCACAGACTGATTACTTATTTTGTTGATAATAGGTTTGACATATTTTGAGTTTGAGTCCAACTGGATACCCCAAAAATGTTTTCAGAAATGACAAATTCTTAAATGTATTCAAAATGACGTAGTTATCTTTTTATTGATGGCATAAGAATAGCGCATTGTGCTCTAAATATTGAATCGGCACAACCTGACGCCATTCTAACATTTTAATGGACATTATAAGTAGCAAAAATATAATAACTATGCAGTTTTATTTTGTGGTTATCAAAATGCAGGGCATAAAATCTGGATTCAAAAATGGTTATAATTCTATGATATGAAAACATAAAAACAGGCCAATGGTATTGAGTAGGTGATATATAGCTGCTGTAACTATTAAACGAAACGATACAGCGAGTAGAAATTAGCATCGTTTTCATGGTACAAGATCGTTATTTTGAATGGTATATACCATGTCTCTCAAAAGTATCTCTTAACAGAGCTAATGGGTAAAGTCCAGAACTTTCAGAACATCCCTCGTATGATACTAGTAAACAACATATGAGCCAGTGCATGAGATTTCCAACACTGTGGTATGTGCGACCAGCAAAGCCTCAGATCAGTCTGCGCATACGCGCAGTCTTATCAGAGCCTTTGCTAATCGCTTGAGTGTTCTATGATTGTTAAGCTACTGACTGAACACCATTTGGAGTTTCTAAGCTTGAAAGGAGGCTGCACAGGCTCGTCTGAGTCTACACATGTCAAAATGCCACATTGTTGGAAATCTCATGCCACGGCTCATATAACACATTCAGTAAATAGTTTATACCACAAACCAGTTCCTTGCGTAGTCCAGGAAACATCATCATGTCATTTATTGAGGTCAGCGCTCCCTCTAATGTTCCAAACATACTGTCCAAGCCCAGTGTGAGTAGCATCAAGAAGAATAATACAGACCATAGCTGAGCCACGGGGAACTGGTTAATAGCGTCAGTGAAAACAATAAAAGCTAGTCCTGTTCCTGAAGCCGACTGAAGTCAAGAAAACAAATACGTCCGCCTAATAAACGCATACACTCTTTTAGTAAGCACTGTTAATTGTTTGTTGTTTACACTATATGACATATTTTTAATCAATATAGTAATGTAATTATATTCAAATTGTGGCTATTTTCTCAACAAATAATAAGTTTATCAAATAAAAGATGTATCCAGAATGTGCTTATTTTGTGTGTATTGTACATAATCGTACTAGGTATTGAGTGCATACCCCACAAACATGCCTTTATACAGTTAGACCACTTACTGTTCATAATATTTTTCTGAAAACTTGGCGCTCCTGCTGGTAGCCAAAAAGACAACATATCTAGAAGTGTTATATTAATGAAGACTTCAGAAAGAACAATTTATAAGCTATTAATTTATATAAAACTTTCAAGGGCGACCATTTGGTCATTGAATCATTTTAAGCCACCTGTGGCCTTGGTTGTTGTCCGTTCTAAGGCGATTATTCAGCTATTTTCTTGTGTTTATTGTTGCTCCGATTAGTGTGGGGTTTTTGTGTTTGGTCATGGTTTTGTGATGTTTTCATTGTGTCATTTCTAGTGTTATATCCCTCTTGCAGAGGAAACGGCAGCTGGTTATAACACTTTATTTATGGTCGGGCGATGCCTCTATTGCTCCATGTTAAATGACTTACCCCTTCTAAGAATTCTTTAAACACACATTTTGTTGAGTTTGTAGTTTCCTCTATTATTTTAAACGAGCCATAAGTCTGATTTTGTAAGTTGTGATTATCTAAGCACTCTTCATAAGCCTTCGTTGCTTTAAACCCTACAATATATGAAAATCTCAGCTTAAGTATACAGAAACAACAAAATACTTTTTTGAAGAAACAGAAATGAGATTCAGTTAGCAAGTCATATTTATTAATACAAAGTACTTTTCTACTAAATAAACACCCGTTTTGTATTTGAGAGTACTGTTGAGTCCTTATCTTTGCTTTATCTCCTTTTAATATCTTGATTTATATGTTTTTGGAGATGATGCATTGATGAGCTAGGGGTTTTTCATGCAAACCAAACATCTATATGTCTTGATGCACTTCTGATCTAAGGGTGAGGTTGGCGCTATGAAACCGGTTCAAGCCCTCCAGTAAAATTTTTTACTGACCTTTCCAAGGCGGTACTTCTTTTGTGGATCATTTGTGAGGTTTTTGTGTCTTGTGCTTCTCATGCGTTCGCATCTGCTCATTGCTGCCTTGTGGTCACCTGCTGAGAAAGGACTGACCTCTTGGCTTTTGTTGGTGATGTTTATTGTATTTTTTTTACTTTCCCATGTCGTATCCTGGGTCAGGTGTGGGACTTGACTGTATCGTTTCCTGATCTTTGCCGTCTTTCTTACTTCATTATTAGATAACATAATTTATCTAATTTTACGACAAAGAGATTTTGATTTTGACATAGATTGTTTTCTCCTTGATTTGACTTACGCCCATCTTATGGTGTATATGTTCAAATTCGTGTTCGTTTGGAGATAGTATGTTCTAAAGTAAGTTGCGTCTACAATAGAAATGAATTATGATCGCTATAGCCTTCTATCGTTATAATAATAAAGTCCATAAAACATTTTCTCTAAAGATTATATTGCACACACTCAAAGTTAATCGCTAAATATAATGTTGGTTTGAAACTTCCATTGCACCGGTGCACACTTGAACCATTCATAGCCATTTAGTTTATCATTGATAGGCATCAATGCCATATGGCTGCTAAGTTTGGTTTGTTTGTTTATGAGGATCAGGCCTCCTACTTTATACTGGTTACCTAAACTTTATAGAAGACCCTATAGGTCATGTTCTATTTCACATTCTAGCTCATGTACTTCTACGGAGTTGTCTATGATTTTGACTTCTTGTCTTACTGCGGTTAACAACCATGTTATAAAATATTGTGAAACAGTTTATGAGAGGAATGGAAAAAAATATTTTGGTCTATTAAAAACTCTGGTGAGATACTTAATAAATTAAAATCTAAAGAGTTTCTAGCATCTAGTGTGTCTACATATGATTTATCAACTCTCTACACTACATTGCCTCATAATCTAATCAAAGAAAAACTAACTGAATTAATTGAACCATTTTTTTCAACAGAGGGGACTCACTTTATTTGGCTTGTAATGTGAAACATGCATTTCTTTCTTCTGAACAACATATCAAATTTAATTTGTGGCAATGTCAGAAAGTTTGTGATGCTCTCTATTATCTGCTGGACAATAATTTTTAAGATTCGGCTCCAAATTGCATAGACAAACTGTATGTATTCAAATGGGTACTAATTGTGCTCCCCTTGTTGCATATTTGCTTTGTTTGTTTTTTTTATGAAAGAGACTTTATTTTGTCTCTTTCTGACAATAATCAAGCTGGTGTTATTGAAGCATTTAACTCTAACTCAAGATATCTAGATGACTTGTTTGATATCGATCATCCTTATTTCAAACAAATTGTTTGTCAGCTATATCTCACTGAACTTCAGTTAAATAAAGCAACTTCTTTAGATACTGAAGCTTCTTTTATAGACAAATGACATGTATTCACCTAAAATTTATGATAATCGGGATGATTTTAATTAAGAAATAGTTAATTCCCCATTTCTTGATGGGGATGTTCCACCCTCCACTTTCTATGTTGTATACATTTCGCAATTTATTCTTTTTGCACACGTATGTTCTAATTTTGATGAGTTAAACAAAAGCAGCATTTTTTTCTTCTAAGTTATTTTAACAAAGCTATCAATGGCATAAACGTCGTAAAGTTTTTTTTTCTAAATGGTATATCAACCACTTGAAGTTGGTTGTTAAATGCAATATTTGTTTAAAAACTCTTCTGCAACAAGGCATATCAGAACCTGCGTTTTATGATGATTTAGTTAATGAATTCAAAAGAAAGATTGAAAAGCCTAATTTCAGTGATCAATTTCAAATGATAACTTTATTAAAGGGGTAGATACAGTATTGATACCATGCGACAGACTGCCTGGTTGTATACCCATTCTGTTGTTGTTGATCTATTGTTTAATGCACTTCCCATTGTTTGTGGGAGTTCTGTTTTTGTCTCTTTTTTATGCATTACTTTGTGTCGATTCTAGTTTTACAATCATCTTGAAGAGGAAGAGAAAGCCAGCTGCTATGCTATTATTGTTTTACAGATGTATTAATGCTATAAATGTTCCGTGGCTCTTCCTCACCGTGCCGTGGGTTGGTCTACAGTATGTGGTTGTGGTATTTTCCTGATCATAATCACTTACTTTTTATAGCTTTGGTTTCCTTTTTAATTGCACGACTCAGAGTCATTGATGGCCCTAAAATCAAGCTTTAATCTGTTGGTTGGTGCCTGATTCTTGTCTTCGGCTGGACCCATCGTAGCCCAGCTTGAGGTTTTCTGTAGCTCTGACTATATTTGAGTCATGAGCCTTTTTTCTTTGTTTCATCGTCGTGTGTTAATTTGATTGGATTGTTTCTCTCTGATGATGCATTGCAGAAGTTAGAAGCATCCGTGCGAGCTACACAATTATTGTGTTTTAACATTAACAGAATCTAGGGCGAAGATTTGGCGCCAGTAAAATGTATTTATGCCCCATTGTTGCTTCAGTTGCTGTCCGTTTTAAGGCGATGGTTCTGTTGATTTTGATTGATTGTTTAATGTACCTCCCATTGCTTGCGGGGGTTCTGTGTTGGTCTTCGATTTTAATGCAACACTTTATGTCCTTTTCTTGTTTTGCAATCATCATTATAAGGAAGAGAGAGCTGATTGCTTTGTTTTATTGTCTTTCGTTTGTCTTGTAACTGTAAATATTCTGTGGCACTTCCCCACGGTGCCGTGTGTTTGCTTGTTGTGTGTGATTGTGGTATTTCCTGATCATACTCACTCCTTTCTTATTGGTTTAAACTTTCTTTTGCAACAAGGCATATTGGAACTGCAGTTATGGTGAAATAGTTTATAAATTTAAAAGAATTGTTAGAAAACCTAGTTTTAATGATCAATGTCAGAAGATAATTAAACGTTATAAAATAGTGGGATACAACATATGGTAGTCTGCATGCCTGGTTGTAAACCCAATCACAGTTTATAGCTATAGTTTCCTCTTTAATTGCACGACGGTGGGTCTGGCCTCAGACTCAATGATAGCGCTTATGTAAAGCTTTAATCCGTTGGTTGGTGTCTGATGCTTGTCTTTGACTGGGCCCACCTTAGCTTAACTTGAGGTTTTCTTTGGCTCTGACTATCTGGGAGTCTTGAGACCTTTTTCTTGCTTCATCATGGTATATTTATTTGATAAGTTAGTTAATCTGTCACTATGCATTGCATTAGTTAGAAAGCATCCATGTGAGCTAAAGTTTTTTTATTTGTTTTAGTAACAACAGAATCTAGGGCGAAGATTTGGCGTCAGTAAAATGCATTTAAGCCCCCAACCCCTGTCAGATCACCATCCGTTCTAAGGCAGTGATTCTGATGTTGTCAATTTACTGCTTTATGAACCTCCAATATTTTGCAGTGGGGGTTCTGTTTTACTCTTTGTTTTGGTATGCATCACTTTGTGTCCTTTTCCAGTTTTGCAATCATCTTGACGAGGAAGAGAGAGCTGGTTGTTTTGCTTTAATTGTCTTTCTGATGTCTTGTTACTATTAATGCTCTGTGGCTCTTCTGCACGATGCTGTGTGTTGGTCTGCAGTGTGTGTTTGTGGTATTTCCTGATCATACTCACTTCCTGTATGCTATGATACCAACTGGAAGACCCATCAACCCATAATTTAACTCTATGCTATATGAATTAGTTCACAATCCTGGGTCATGCCTCAGGTACGTTAAGTGCCTTTGACTTAATGTTCAATTAGTGCGTTGCTGCCTTGGGCTTGTCTCTGACTGGGCCCAAATGTGGGTCAACTGGTGTTTTAGCCTCGGCTTTCAATGATTTTATTAACCCTTTTGATTATAGCAGATAATGTCAAAGTTTAACTATCAAACACATTTATCGTATATATACTATCATTTTACCATTAAGTATTAACACATATAAGCATAGCGTCCTTTTTGTGGGAAATATGCAAATAATGTAGACCCCATTCTGTATCGGTGGATTTGTGCTTGATATTTGTCTGGGCTGGGTCCACTGTGGTTAAACTTGTTTTGAGCTCTGACAGCCTGTGTGTTGAGGTCTCTTTTCTTTGTTTCATCATAGTTTGTTAATTGAATTGGTTGTTTACCTGTGTTGTGTGTGATGATAGGAAGCTCCATTCGGCCTAAACTAATTTTAAG
This sequence comes from Loripinus fragilis, assembly GCA_964019695.1. NCBI lineage: Eukaryota > Metazoa > Mollusca > Bivalvia > Lucinida > Lucinidae > Loripinus > Loripinus fragilis. The sequence continues at coordinate 93,605,173 of OZ026523.1, forward strand.
TTTTTACAACAGCAGAATCAAGGTTGACAATTTGGCCATTTAAATAATTTAATCCCCCGGTGGCTTTGGCTGTGGTCCGTTTTCAGCCAAGGTAAAGCTGTTGTTTATTCATTGCTTCGTGTTGCTCTCATTGCTTGTGGGGTTTAGTAATACATGTCAGTCTTGTTTTTTGCAGTACTTTGTCTCCGTTTTAGTTTGCAATTATCTCACGTGGGAAGGGAGAGCTGATTGCTTTTCTTTTGTTGTGTTCTGAATGGAATGTTGATGTTATCGTTCTTAGGCTCTTCCGCACAGTGCCATGGGTTGGTCTGTAGTGTGTGATTGTTGCATTTTCTGATCATATTCGCTTACTTTTGTATGCTTACATAATGTGATGTAAATTTTCGACGAAAGTGTTAACATAACAATGGTTTCGTTTTACTGATAAGAGTTGGTAAAAGTAAGTAAGCCTAATTGGTTCAAATCAGGTGATATTCAACGTACCTAGGATTGAGAATACTACTACAGCTGTAAATATCGACGTGAAGAAGTCAATAACAGACACAAATAATGCTTCTTTTACAAAGTTACTTCTCACTGGATTGTAAGACGCTAGTGCTATAAGACAACCAAACGCTAGACCAAAGGAGTAAAATATCTGAGTTGCTGCATCTAGCCAAACTGCTGGATCTAACAATCGTTTCCACTGAAACACAAAAAATAAAGCAAAATAGGTAAGTACAAGAGATGTTTGAACTTACCGCAAATAAAAGCAGTGGGGACTCACACGGGCCTGTGCAGAAGCGCAGTGTCACCAGAGACCCCTGACCCCTAGATATGTGTGCATGGTGCAGTCTTTGCTTCTGAAGGATACCCTTTTAAGAACATATTTGACTTCACTACAGCTGGTGACTGGGACTGTGTGGCGGCGGTAGAACGTCTCCCTGCCCTTCAATATAGTGTAGATTTTATTTTCTTGTCCTTTGGGACCATGTGTTTCATTGTGGAACTTTGAAACTATTAGAGGGTCATTGATGAAGCATAAATGGCAGAAACTAGCTAGAATGGCACAGGAAATATGCAAACACTGGTTTCAGTTTTAGTTTGCAGTCTTTGCTTCGAAAGGATACCCTTTTAAGAACATATTTAAAGGGTGTCAGTTAAAGAGGTCTTAATTTCAGAGTCTGTCTGGCGCGGGTTATATCAAAACACTAAACATCTTGGGATGAATTCAATAAATCCTGTATACAAAGAGGTCTATGCTTGTCTGGAGAAGGATTCATGCCAGTTTGGAAAGGGGCTTATGTCCTTCTGTAATGGGATTTATGTCAGATGGTAAGCGTTTTTAACCAGTCTGAGAAAGGGATGATAAACTTTTAAAATAAAACGAACAGAAACAAACCAAAAGATTACACTTTAAACGAGCAAAAAGTATTAGGGAATGGTCTTAGAAAAGCAGGCCAAAAACCGAAAATATATTGTTCTCGATTCAAGATTCTCGATCGGAGAAATAGTATGCGTCTAATCATGATTAGAGTCAGCACATAAGATTGTGGTAATTATCACATATGCGTTTATATTTTCATCAAATGCACATGTTTCCAGTGGGACAGAGGTCAAAAAGTAAAGAAGAAGGTAATGATCAGGATCCAATACAATCAAGTTCCACACCTGACCCTAGGCATCATATAGGATAGTGACAAAAACACAAGAAAACAACACACAAAAGAGAGCCAAGAGGTCAGCCTTTTCCCAACAAGTAATCACAAGGCTGCAAGGAACAGACTAGACAGTATAATAAAGACAAACATGTAACATAAATATTAAAAAGATCCACAAAAGAAGCATCACCTTGGAACGGTAAGTACAAAATCAATACTGAAGGTATTAAACATGTTTTATGGTACCAACATCACCCTTAATTCTGATGTGGAACAAGACACATAGATGTTTGGTTTGCATGAAAGAGCCCTAACTTATCGATGCATTATCCCTAGTACCTACAAAATAAGAATAAAAAGGAGATTAAACAAGGATAAGGACTCAACAGAACATACAACTGAATACAGAATCAAAAGAAACCCAACAGTGGGCCTGACCAAAGACATGACATCAGGTCCCAACCCTCTCATCTATGGATAAGTCTTTTAGCCGGAACCCTCATAGGGTCTGAGGTCCAACTCACCGGCGTGCAATTAAAGAGGAAAGCAAAGTTGTCAATCGTGATTGGATTGATTTCAAGCATGCAGTCTTGTTACAACCAGGTGTAACTAGAAAAGAATTCAGGAAACCAAAGTTTTGTTATTCGGAAAGTCAGCAAAAAGCACTTTTAGAATATAACAAAATTTATTATAATCAAAATTATTATTTACAATAAGCAATGGAAAATAGTAATACAATCATAGAAAGTCTAATTTACAGTACCTTATATGTCCAAACTGTCCCTCAGAATATCTATCATAACAAGTTCTGCAACAGTTTCTGATCCCCAGATTTTGAAGTTAAATCCAAATGAACACTAAGTCTGAATCCAAAACTGAATAATCAAAGTAATCCAGAATGAATATTAAACACAAAGTATTCCAGTTCAGAATTCCAGCAAAAAACGTTTAAACTTAAAAATTGTGAAATTATTTCAAAGATGACACTATGCAAAATGTAATTTTACATATACTGTTCAAAAAAGTTCCAGAACACCCAGGAAACAACTATGATACCATATGCTAAATATTAAACATTCTGGAAATTTCCAGTGGTTTCTCAAAGATTCTACGTATTTCCAGAAATTTCTCGAAGCTATTGGCATGGAAAAGAAAATTCTACCGAATTGCGGACTTTTCCGGAAATTTACATGACAATACATTTTTAATTTCTAGATGATAAGCCATCCTTCTAGAAAAATCTTATGATCAAATAAACATCTTGTTTACAATAACTTGTTTACCATCAATATCTCCAATATCTGGGTCAACAGAAACTTAGTAAATAACATATTAAATAGACAAACATCATACATGTTACAAGTCTACTTCAATACATTAATGTTATAGCTAATATTTTTTTAATGAGAGATTATTTAATAAACTGCGCTGAAAAATTATAAGTGCCAACAATTTTCTCTCATTTTTACACTAATTCGCCATAAACTCTGGTTCAGAAAGTCCCTGGCTCAAGAGAGATTTAAGTCCAACATAGAAGCTAAATATCAAATCAAAGTATCTGCGACAACATTTAGAAAGATTTTTGTGAAGTTTATGCTTGGTGGTCAACCCAATCACGGTTGGCAACTTTGCTTTCCTCTTTAATTTCACGCCGGTGGGTCGGACTTCAGACTCTATGATGGTTCCGACTTAAAGACTTATCTATTGATGAGATGGTAGGGGCCTGATGCTTTGGCTGTTTGTCGGGCCCACCGGGATTTACCTGTTGGGTTTCTTTTGCTCCGGTATTCAGTTTAATTTACTTTTGAGTCCTTATCCTTGCCTTATCTCCTTGTTATATCTTGATTTATATGTTTTAGGAGATGATGCATTGATAAGTTAGGGGTCTTTCATGCAAACTAAATATCTATGTGTCTTGATCCACATCTGAATTAAGGGTGATGCTGGCGTCGTTAAACCGGTTTAAGCCCTCCAGTAAAATATTTTACTGACCGTTCCAAGGCGGTACTTCTTTTGTGGATCTTTTATGATTTTGTTTTGTCCTGTGTTTGCTGTGTCTTTGTGCGCGTCTGTTTATATGTACTTTGTGGTCACCTGCTGGGAAAGGGCTGACCGCTTGGCTCTCGTTTGTGGTGTCTACTGTGTGTTTGTCACTTTCCCATTGGTATCCTGGGTCAGGTGTGGTACTTGATTGTATCGATTCCTGATCTTTGCACCGTTACTTACTTTTATGATTCTGATAGCCTTGTTTAGGAAGTTTCTGAGTAATAAGTTTATTGTGAGTGTTGAAAAAATAAGTGAGAACGATCAGGAAATACCACAATCACACACTGCAGACCAACCAATGGGACCGTGAGCAAGAGACACAGAAAATTAACAGACATCAGGGAGACAATTACAGCAGAGCAGCCTGCAACATGGTCAGATGCTCTAGCAAATCAGATGAGTTGAGAAATATAAACTTTATAAGAAGTAGAACAAGGAACATCACCAATTAAAAATGGAAAATTGACAGTTTCAAAATAAAAATCGTCACGTTTATCTTACATTTTTGTAGAAACAATATCATAAGAAATTGACAAATGCAAATCCAGAACGAGGGTTCAGTATCAGAGGTATTGACTGTATTAATTTGAAACTCTGAAAGGTATATATGACTTACCATATTGTCAAACTATATCAATAAGCCCACGTTGCATGTTAATGTAATCAGTAGAGTACCATGGTTCGATTTCATTGCTTAACTCTTCACATGCAGGGTAATTTCCATGTTTTTGTTGTCGCCTGCTGAGTTCTTTATTTATTTTTTAAATAAATAATTTCAGGAAAACTATCAGAGTTTCAAATTGTTTGATTCCAGACCAGGCCCAACATTCTGTTGGTCCTGTTCTGTGCCTAAACTGTTTGCAAAAAATTTCAGCAGACTATCAACGCCAGCATGGAAAGAGTTACTCATCACAAACATGTATTTTAGAGCACTATCAAAGCCATGGAAGAAGTTTTAGCTGTCAAGGAAATAGTTTTAGTAGCTGACTTACCTCCGGTACAAACAGGTATTTTAGACCACTATCAAAGCCATGTAGCGTTACACCACGGAAGAAGAATATCACCAGTACCAAGTATGGGAATGTAGCTGTTACATACACGACCTGTAACATAAATAGACCACTATCAAAGCCATGTAGTGTTACACCACGGAAGAAGAATATCACCAGTACCACGTATGGGAACGTAGCTGTGACATACACGACCTGTAACATGAATATACCACTATCAAAAAGTAAGTGAGTATGTAGTCTTACACCACCGAAGATAATGTCATTATTTACCCTTCGTAGACCCGAAACCGCCACCTGGATACTTTAACAAACCTGGAATACATATATACCTAGATGAAATGATCTTAAGAGAAAGAGAGAAGTCATTATTATAATTGATTTCTTAGTATTCATTGACAAGTTATTTAAGACGATTTGTAGAAACAGGACCGAATTTTAAATTATCTAAGTTTTTAGGCATGTACTTGTTATCAACAGTTTTATAAACTTTTGTATGGCAGCGCCAATGTTTTCTGTAACAGGTATAGTTTTGAAGTGTTATCGTTTTTTAAGGGTGAGTAACTCTAAAGGGCGTTGCGTGGACGCTAAAATGGCTGCGACGAAGAACCAACCACACCTTCCGCGGTTTGAAAGTCCTGTTTTAAATCCAACCTAAGTCAAATTCCAAGGTAATCGAGCGCTTATGTCTGTCCTTGACACATGCAATTTCAAAGAAGTCCCGAACAAAACTATATGAGTTATTCAAGGGGGAAACACCATCCCTTTAATAAGTTTATATGGTTTTTCTGTTGCCTGTTGACTCTATCTCTCCACAAGCATTAAGCAGTCATTCAAAACCCAATAATACTATGCATAACACTCTACCTGCATTTGGATAGCTGCTTACGGAGATAATCGTACAGACGACGGGGGGGGGGACATGAACTGTAGGCCGATCCAGCTTATACTTCTAGCGTTCGGCTTAGCTGATCAAAAACATTATGTTTATTTCAAGTAAGCGCACAAACTTAAGCCAAAATTATATAATTGATTTTTTTTTATTTTTAGGCAAGGGGTATTGTTAATTGTGAGATCCTGTCGATAGTGCAGGTCCAAGATAGCATACTATTAAAATGGGACAATTAGAAAGCAAGTGCGTACGACCAGAAATTACTACAACCACAGACCGCTGACCAACTCATGGCATCACGAGGAAAACACAGAATACTAACATCCACACGACAACACAAATACAATTAAAGTAATTATAGACCTTTTTCATATGTTTGTTTCTGTAGTTTGAAATCTTTTTCATCTGTAATTAGAATCAATTTTCATCTACAGTAAAACCTGTGTAAAACGGCCACTCAAAAATAGACAAAACAAAGATCTTAATGATATATGGTAGCTTAATGAAGGTCGAAAGTACATGTATTGTACTTTCGAAAGTACATGTATTGTACATGTATTTCCTTGATACGATCAGGTGTCCCTCAAGGCTCGATCTTAGGGCCAATACTGTTCCTATTGTTTATTAATGACTTGCCACTGTTGCTGAAAAACTGCCATGTTGACTTCTTTGCTGACGATGCGACCGCTCATACTAGTAACAAAGATATTGAAATTATAAATGCTGAACTACAATCTGATTTCTCGATTGCAGTATCTTGGAGTAAGCAAAATAAATTGCCAATTAATTACGATAAGACCACATATATGGTACTAGGTGCAAAGAAGCGCATTAAAGACGAATACCACCTCGTTCTAAAAGCTGACAATCACACCATTGACAAAGTAACAAAACAAAGACTTCTAGGAATTATCATTGACGACCATCTTACATGGACAGCACACATAGACTACCTCTGCTCAACGCTATCTGCTAAAATCTCGCTACTTCGACAATTATCCGCATACGTGCCCCAAGAGATTCAAAAGCTCTACTATCAAAGTTATGTTTTGCCTCTACTTGACTACGGTTGCAATACATGGGGAACGACATCTAGCGCTAATATCGAACGTCTCTCCAAATTGCAAAAACGTGCTGCACGAATAATATTAAAAGCCGATTTTTTGACACCATCAAAACTCATGTTTGAAACATTGGGATGGCTGTCTGTACCAAAACGGATATTTTATAACAAGGCGATACTTACTTATAAAGCCCTAAATAATCTGACCCCCCGCATACATAACCAACTTGTTGACGCCTATATCTAACACTCATTCGTTTTCCCTTAGGTCACAAGAAAACGGAGCCTTGTGTATACCGAGGTCAATTTCTGCGCTATATGATCGCTCTTTCTCACACTCTGCATCGAAATTATGGAATTCCCTGCCGCAAAACATACGTACAATTAATACCTTAGCTAGTTTTAAAACTGACTTGAGAAATTATATTTGAACATACTGTCGTGCCGGCCGGGAGTGACAGTGGCGTAATGCTTTGTTTCACTTGCAAAGTGGAACACTAACGTGTGCACTTCGCTTGGGCGTGCGCGAATCGATATAGATCGCTTGTGTATTGATCCTATCCTGTGGATAGGATTAGTACACGGGCGATATATCGATTCTAAGTCCCTGATAATTTTGTGAGCAGGGCATGGCGTCACTGTCACTCTTGGCTGGCCGGACATTACATCAACTGATTTTTGAAATTGTATGTCTAAATAATAATTCGCTATATATCGACTTTGTCCTCTGGCGGATCGAGGTCAGGATGAAAAACCAGTTGCACAGCCCGGTAGTACGGGCAGTGAACCCGTGGTTTGAAGAAGGTAGCAATATAGCCTGCTCGGCTGAATAGAATCACTCGGTTTTTAATCCAACTAGGGTCGAAATCAGGCTATAGTTTAGTTCCATAAGCACTACCTCATAGTCCAGTTCGGTCTAAGACACACAGTCATGGAGAAAGTTCTGGGGCCACTAACTCGTAGACATCTTAAGCCTTAAGATCACCTTAAGTTCAACTTACGTTCACCTTAACGGTTATGGCCACTAACTCGTACGCACCTTAATTTACGGAGACAACTTAAGATCACCGTAAAGTTATGGTCACGATAGAGTCACCTTAGCGTCGTCTTAGTGGTTACGAGAGGTACTTCCCAGAACGAACGTAATAAATAAATATAATTTTGGCGACTTTTTTTTTAATTACCCTAAACGCCTTTGCCTTTGATGAAGAACTTACTGCGTGCTTCGTTTTTGGTGACTCTAAAAGGCCACAAACAAGGACACGTGCACATAGGCAATGCGCGAATCCAGAGGGGGTACAGGGAGTCCGGAACCCCCTGGAAAACAAGTTCTATAGAAAAAAGCAATTGGGTCCCATCACCTTGGTAAAGGTTAGACCTCCTGACATTTTTGACCCCCCCCCCCCCCGCTTGGACTCTGGAAAAATTATAGTTTCTTTATTATTAATGCTCTTTTCTACCAGTTGGGGCTCGGACCGTCCACCACCCTGGCGAAAATTCCTGGATCCAAGCATGTACGCATGTAGCAGATAAACACGCACATGTATGTACATGCATTTTGCTTTATGAATGTTTGTATTTGGTAATTATAGTCACCTTATGTTATGGTCAAAATGATTAGGGGGTGGAAGACCATGGGTATTGTTCTAAGGGAAACAAGGGTGTATTTGTACATACATGTATATCATGTATCTAAACACATCTGAGGAAAATATGAGTTGATGAACATATCACGTTGATATTGCAGTTCGCACAGAGAACATGTATCAACGCTAGCCCCAAAATGCGACCAAAGGAACATACAATACCTATGGAGAATAATTAAACGCTATTGGGAAGATCAGTTATGATGCCCTCACAGAGAATACTTGTTTCATTGTTGGCTTGATCCCAAAAGTAGAACAAAATGTCATTTTCCCCTGTTCCCAAAACCATTGGGGGGGGGGGGGGGGGCTAGGTAATACAATGTCCGTTTCCTTTGTTCCAAAACCATTGGGATGGCCCTTGGTAGTGTTCGTTTTAATGCATATGAGCGGGGCGACTACAGAGATGCCTAACACTTTGCAGCCTGATCAGAGTTTTCGACGTACTTGTAAGTTATAGCTCTTGGCTCTCAACGTCCCCTACTTGCGTAGTCCGACTGCTACTTTTTATACGGCATTAATTTTGGACGTTTTGCTATTAATTTTTGGACTAGAGGTTGCTCAATTTGTCACATAGACTGAGGTCTCTTTTTGTAAGCTTTAGCTTAAAATTTCTAGTTTTTTTTTTATTCAGTAAGCTATGGCAATAATGATGAATACTTTTTAAATTGTATGTAAAATGTGGGCTGTTGAAATTAACTAATCCAGCATTATAATCATGTTCCTAAAACGCATTGAAAACCATCTTTGACAAGAAGCCCAGATTGCGACATAATTGCATTTTCTTTGATCATCGTGTACGTTTACGACTTGTAATGGAACCAGGCGAAATTGAATCCTTTGTATACTGATGAATTCTTCCTTCTGGTACAATTAACTTGGGATAGTCAATTGTACATATCTAGGGTGTCAGGTTGCAAAAAAGAAAAGGAAAAACAAAGTGTATTCTTTTTGCCGACGATCGTTTTATCTTTACACGCAGTATAGAGCCTAATGAAATGCAGTTTGCATTTCATCTTGGCTTTTACTGTTTGTATAAGTACTTGTTTAGGGGTTTCCCGAATACAAAAGGTAATAAAAATATAAAATACTGATATCAATAGATCGACGCTTAAATAGGTAATATCAACAATAAGGAATCTCGCCTCGAGGAAACCTGACTTAGTTACATGCAACAAACGATGGCACAGAACACCCTGCACAACCTTGCAGTCTGATCAGTGCCTTTATTTTTGTTAACTGGAAAGTATAGTAGTCATAAAGTGAGTATGGCTAGAAAATACCACGATGGCAGACTCCAGACAAACCCACAGCACCGTGAAGAAGAGACACAAAACACAGGCAACACAACTTGCAACACGATTTTTTTTTCAATATTGTAGCTATTCTCTGTAGCTGAGTATGCTAATTTCAGCCTACCCGAAGCGTCGCGACCCATATATTTATCTTTTCTACTGAGTCGGCTCTAAATACTGTAAGCAACACGCTTTGCACGAGAGAATAAATATAACACAGGTAAATCTTAAAAGATAAGGTGACCTTAAGTTAAGAATACGCTAAGACGGCTTTATGTTATCGGAATAGCGCCACCTTAAATGTTACGATCGTCAACTTAACTTCAATTTAAGACCATCGTAAGTTGGTCAACTTAAGATGTGTACGAGTTAGTGGCCCCTGTTTTCGAATGTATAGTGTCAAATGCTACCTGCGCTTGCTCGAGCGCTCAAAAGATTAAACACGACTGTCACATCTTTTGTTAAAAATTGAATAGGTGCACTTACCTCGAGCTCGTGCAAGTAGTATGTCGCACGCGTTTATTGAGCGGCTAGCAATAGGCTAGACGGCCTAACCGTAAATTGAGCCATGCAGGTCAAGATAATTTGGATTTACCAAATTATATACATGTACTCTCAGTACAACAATAGACATTTTAGGCAAGAAAGCAGACAATGTGATAAACTAATTTTTTAACGGGGTCGATGTGCAATTGTTTTAATATCCAAGTTAATTTAAATTTACATTCTAAAGATTTTAGACATAGCATCTTCAGTCTTTATGTCTTATGATCTTACTGAACACGTTAGTTACATGTTTTATCGCATCCTTTACCATTTTAAATCACAAATGCTCATGTACATAATGTATATTGTTTTTATATGTATAACTGTTTATATGTTTTGTTTTATAGAGGGCCACTTGGTAGACTGGCTAATTTAGCTAAAAGTGAAACCCTCTTGAAATATTGTATAAATAAAAAATAAATAAAAATAAAAATGCTCCCCTTGGAGCTTTCTGCAATACTTTTGATCTGCATTAAGCGATAATTGGTCTTTAAAAACCAATTTTCTGTCGTTTTGAGAGTGGCCGTTTTACACAGAATTTGCTGTATTTGTTTTATGATAATTCGAACCAAACCTGTCTGCAAAACTGTTGCTCAAATTAACCTAAGTAGTTCATTGTGTCGGCTTTTCATATTTGGAAAAGAGAACATATACAATATTAATTTGACCCACTTACTTTCCCCGAACTCTTTATTCCTTTAATCATGCACAGGTACACGAGTATCCAAGCTACTAACAGAGCAACAGCCAGCTTAAGATTGAATCCTGGCGTTGAATCCACTGTTGGTGCTATTTCGAGGGTTTGTCGATACCAGAAATACTGCGTAGGTCCAATCCTCTGTAAGTATGAATAAAAGAATCACAATTTCATTGTTTATTCAATTAGATGAAATTAGTTTGCTTACGAAAACGGCCCGAGGAGATGCTCCATGCAATTTGGCAAGTGAATTATAAACCGTATATGTGGACTAAAGTACTGCCGCATTAATAAGAAACGCGAAAAATCGACTTTAAGTGCATTTTTTCACGTTATTTTCTCTAGACCTTTTCGATAGCTGCAGTATTTTTTGACAAATTTTCAACCTGATGTTTTTGCTGTGTTTTTCTGTAATTAGATGGAATTTTGGCATATTTTGGCTCTTTTCAACGGGGGAGTATTACTGTTGGTAGAATGGACATAAACTGACCCAGTTTATTAATATTATGCAACGGTTGACTAAATAACTCGTCCGTGATCCCCGTGTAAGTTATATACTGAACAAAAGTGAAAACGCTACACCCGAATTGTTTGCCATTTATATGTAAAATGATGCAATCCAGTAAAGCAAATTTAAGTGTATCTGACTGTTCAAAGACTGGGTTATGCATAAAGTAAAAGGTTAACGGATGTTGTCCCGAGGAAACACATTAAAGTAAGAAAGAGGGCAAAGATCAGGAATCGATACAATCAAGCCCACACCTGACCCAGGATACCAATTGGAAAGTGATAACTTCACAATTAGACATCACAAACGAGAGCCAAAAGGTCAGCCCTTTCCAAGCAAGGGACCACAAGGCATCAATAAACAGACGTGCACGAAAGCATAACACAAACAAGACAGAAAAAAATAATTTAAATGTGACAGGGGTCCAATTTTTCAGGTTACAAATTTGAACAGAAATCTCACACAGTTTAGGCCTTCAGAAATCATCTGCCAACCAGATCCGACTGAACGAAATTGTAGTCTTAGACATGTGACAACCGAAAATATGCGTTGATCGTTTAGAAAAGCAACCTAAGAAAGCTGGTTTGTCGTCAAATTGGCCAAGCTTGATATTTTAACACTGAAATCTCCATAGGAAAATCAATGTGTTGTTGCATCTTAGTCTGAGAACATTACTTGTCGAGAAATGGTTGGAACAATGTGCTGATAGGTCTACCTGATTAGGCAAAAGGAAGAAAGTTATCGGAAATTGTGATAAATCGAACATTACCAAATATTTAATATTCCCTATTTGTTTTTGTCAAAGGGAGAAATTTTACATTTTTTTTACAAATTTGATAAATTCGAAATGATTTCTGAGCTTATTTCAAGTGATAAAACAGTTTTCTTGTGTATTAATGCAACATAAGTATAACGAATTATGATAAGCATAACAATCCTATTTGCGCATGCGCAATTGCAAAATTCAGTGAATAAAGCTTTAAACACAAAAAAGGAATTAACTCAGACATCCAACGAAACAAATTGGTGGAGCTTCGACGAATCACTTGCTGGATGTCTTGAAAACATTATTAAGCTTTAGTAAATACTTTTCGTCTAAATATAAAATATTGTAGTGTAGCAATTTCACTATTGTTCAGTATAGCATAAAATGTATTGTACATATTAAGTACTGCTGCATAAATAAGAATCGCGAATAAATGCCTTTAGATGTACGTATTCAATTTAAATCACATTGAGCATTCAACAATCGTGAATCATTTCAGGCAGTATTTTTACAAAATGTATTAGCCGGTATTACAGCTATTTTTTTTCTCTAATAATTCTGATGGTAGGATTTGGGCATTTTATTCCACTTATTTGACACTTGACAGGGATAATCCTGGGATAGGTCTAGTCCATTTCGTTAGAAAACTAATATTTCTGCTAAAATGGCCGTATTTTAGCTGGGCCTCATATATAAGCTATTCAAAGCTCATGTCAATTATACTATAATATAGATATTAAGGATTCTTGGGCCCATCAAATTTTGCAAAGGGCCCATAGAAATTTCAAAAGGCCCATTAAAATTATGTAATCTGTATGGATTGGAATAGGATATGGGCCAATGGCTCATTTTAAGGGCCCATCATCATTTTGGTCCAGGCCCAGTGAATTATACGTTTTGGTGACGAAGACGTCTTTTGTAAGTTTTGGTGACGAAGACGTCTGAGAAACGTGTTTCAGACGTTTATCAGCAAAACTGGCGTCTGCAGGACATCTCAAAAACGTTTTGAAAACTAAATGCAAACGTGTTTGACGTCACCAATTTGTAAAGCTTTTGGAGTGACGCACACGTCTTGTGTAACGAACGTCTCGGTCACGTTCAGGAATCACTAGCAAACGTTTTTAAAACGAGTTCACTGCAGATTTATAATGTTTTGATATATTTTAAACACAGTTTGAACACCAAATAAAGACGTCATTGTTTTGGGATTACCATCACGTCTTAAACACGAATGAAAACATTATATAAACATCCCCATGCAAGGGTTTCGTTTGTTTTTCATCACGATTTGAAAACTAGATGCAAACGTCCTTGACGTCCGCTTTTGGAGTGACGCACACGTCTTGGATATTAAAACGTCCCAGTCACGTAAGAAATCACTAGCACACGTTTTTAAAACGAGTTCACTGCAAATTTATAATGTTTTGATGCAGTTGTGAACACAGTTTGAACACCAAACGAAGACGTCATTGTTTTGGGATAACCATCACGTCTTAAACACGAATCAAAACGGTATAAAAGAGTCCTCGTCCTCGTGCAAGGGTTTCGCTAGGTCTTCAACACGTTTTAAAAACTAAATGCCAACGTATTTGACGTCTTCAATTTTTAACGTTTTGTGAGTGACGAACACGTGCTATATGGCAACGTCTTCAATAGTGTTAGTGGAAACGTCTCCATCGCGTTCAGGGTACGTATATAGAAAGACAGCTACAACTTTTAAAACGTTTTCCTTACAGTTTTGCAATGTTCCACGGAATGTATGGGGTAACAAAAACGTCTTGAACACTAAACAAAACGTTACAAAAACGTGTTCATGTAGAGTTTTTATTTAGTCTTCTGCACGTTTTGAAAATGAAATTTAAAGGTTCTGGACGTTTTCAAAATGTAACGCTTTTGGGGTGACGATCACGTCTTAAACACGTTTTACCTAGGAACGTCATCGTTACGTTCAGATGACGTCGAATGGTTCACTGGGGGATTATCCCTGACTTGAGTGTTATCATTGAAAGAATGTTTGTAAACAGCTCAAATTAACTTATTACAAAAAAATGAATGGTTGTCTATAATACTACATTTGTAGTTAAAGATGTTTAGGCCGTTTACCACTGTAAAAGTTGTTTTTATAAAACTGTCTATAATAGCCACATCACGCTGTTTTAGTAGAAAATGTCCTTAAAACATAGCAAACAGTATTTACTTGGATCAAACTGATAGTATTGGATCAGTTGGATATGTGTCTACGCTTATTGAATCGATACTATCAACTGAATGGCAGTGCTTAAAAATAAAACTGGCAAGTACAAAGCAATTGCGATTTTAAAATGTGTGATGCTTTTGACACTTACCTGTAGAAATTTAAGTACATATATATAGGCCGTCACATGGCTGTTACACTGTTTGAATTCCCCCCGCTTTTCAAAAAGCCTAAAAATGTCGAAATTCCCAAGAGATTAGGGGTCAGGGCAGTGGTAGTAGATTCTTCAAACAATTTTCTTCTGACACTGCAGGATTTTCTAAATCCAGATTTGAGCCTAACGTTCGGAAAAATGCAAGTAATAAAATAATATTCCAGATTTTCACTTTTCTTATTATTACGGCAGGACTATAGAACTAGTTTCATACCTTTTACGTCAGTGTCGCCTTAGTACAAGTGCATTGTGAGATGTATTGTGTTAAAAATTGTACCTGTATCGTAATATTTCACTCAACTGACTGTCTACTTAAACAGGTTGAACCCATCGATTAATCTGAAAATGGCTAGCACTTTAAGTGAATAATGTGGTGTAAAAGTGTCTGGTCAGAGTCATTGTACTTTACTTTACAATTATCCTGTCACGATAAAATCTTCAGAATTCCAGCTGGGTCTTTGTAGCGGACCATATTCATTAGGTAGATATAATTACCACAGAGACAGATTTTTTCATTAGTTGGTTCAGGCCCCTATGCTGTTATTCTTTTTTTCCTTTTTCTAATATTTACACTTACAAAAATACTATCAGTTTAGGCGATATCCTTAAAGATAAATAGTCAATTATCTTGGTCATACATTTTCAAATGACAACCAATGTTGTCATTTTAAAATTTCTGTCTAGAACATACTACATTGTAAAGTAAGTTTAGCTTGAACAAGGTTATATAACCTTGGTACCAGATTTTCTTGGCGTATTATACGGGCCCCGACGCGAGAAAACTTGTCTTCAGAGGTTTGCGAACAACACAGGCGCAGACCAGCCTGCGCATCCGCGCAGTCTGATCAGCGCCTTTGTTATTCGCCTATGAAAAGTATTATATCTAGATTTGCTACGAGCAAAATTTCAATTTTCTAGCTAGTCTGTGAAGCTGAGGAGACTGGTTTGAGTCTCGCTTTCTCGGAAACCCCGATGACAGGTTTTGTCGCGTCGTGGCCCATTATTACCATACCTTGCACTCTTCGTCTACTACTGTGATATTCTCGTTTGTGACTGATGGACAGGTTGACCAAGGCAGCGGATCTTGAAAACTTTGTACTAGATACAGTAAACACCATGCCATTATTGTGTTGTAATATAAAGCCACACTGAAGGATACTGCAGCTGAAGCTAAACCAATACCACCCAAATATGGCGACACCTGTAAGAACATAAACAGCCCAGTAAGCATGTAAAATGGGCAACCATCTGCCTGCAAGCCAAACGTCATACAAATGGTAATTCGACAGTGGACCGATAGTGGCCCGAAATATCATGCTGGCTGGGTTAAGGGGAAGGCATATATATTTTTCATCATTGTCGCATATCCGTATGGCATAATGATTTTTTTCCCACTGGCAGCAAACATCAGAGCTGAAAATAATGTTTGCTGGTTACGTCTTCTGCAATATTTGCTTAAATAACAAATCAAATGTACATTAAATTTGCATGGAAACAAGTTGATAATGTGTTTGGTCTTTGTTTTGCCATGCAGTTCTTCGTTTTCTTTCTTGTTTTGTAATCATTTTTATAGAGAAGAGAGTCTCAGAGCTGGTTACTTAACTTTCCTTGTCTTCCTGATGTCTTGTGATTGTTAGTGTTCTGCGGTTATTCCTCTTGGTGTCGTGGTTTTGTCTGCGGTTGAAGTTTGTCATATTTCCTGATCATACTCACTTACATTTTTGGACACAGATCAAAGGCAGACTGATTGGGATCCATTTCTCTTTGTTACAAAAGTTACAACACCTGACAACAAAGCCATCAAATCAATAGAAAGTGTATGATAATCATTTTGTTTGGACGCGAAACCTTATAAATGCGAAAATAAATTTGGCAATGTTTCTTTCAATAACACACAAGTCTTTTTTTCGAGTTTTTGTGCATCGAATCGAGCGTGCCTCTTTCGCCGTAAAATTGCTCTCGTTTCTGTTGTGTTACCTTGTATTCTAAAAATTGTAAATATTATTGTGTAGAGCCTAATTAGAGAGCTTCGTATGTTGCAGTGTGCTGTGGAACCAAACTGTGTGCCTTCAATTTGGGACTTATTTGCTTTATAAGCAAATGTAATGGTTCAGATGACATCAACAGGCAAAGTAAGTGTGATCAAAGATTTTTTCGGGATATTTCTAAATAGTTCAGATAACATTTTGAGTATATTGTTTACTATCAGTAGCATGACTCCAATAGCTACATACCTCAGAGTGTCAACCTTGTCATGGTATAAACATATTTTGTTTGTCTAATTCAAATTGACATGAAAAACATGTATACATACAATAACAATCTATAGTATTGGAATGAAAGCATAGAGCTTATTGATTTCCTTTCTCTTTTGTCTTAACAGTGGGTTCAAATTAAAACAAATGCAGCAGCTTTGTATTATGAATATTAAGTGACAGTCTGCATGCCTAATCATGGTGTATGTTTATATTGCCTTCTGTAGTAGCACGATGGTGGTTCAGGCCTCAGACTCAATGCCGAACCTGACATGAAACTGTCATCAGTGGGTTGTGACCTGACATTTGCCTTTGGCTAGGCCGACCGTGGCTCAACTTGGGGTTTTCCTTAACTCTGTCTGTCTTTCGTTAAGAGCCGTTTTCTTAAATTCATCATAGCATGTTAATTGGATTTGATTGTTGCGCTGTATTAATGGTAAATCTTCATGCATTCTAGTTTTGAAATCATTGATGGGGAAGACAGAGTTGCTTCGCTTTGTTTATCATCCTAGTGTCCCTTGATTGTTGTGTGGCTCTTCCTCACGGCGCCATGGGTTTGTCTGTAGTTTGTAATTGTGGTATTTCTAAATATTTTTGTGCGTTTTATCAACAGCAGAATTTTGGGAGATCCATCCAAGTTTTCAATCATCTCACTTGGTCGTTCATATTCTGTGTCTCTTCCTCGCGGTTTCTGTTGATTAGTCCGTTATCTGTAGCTGTGGCATTTCAGGATCATACTCACATGTTTAATGTATTTCGTTGCCTGAAGGAATGTCGTGTAGGTGGTTCTCTTCATTGAAATGTTCCGTCCATTTTACCTTTGATGACCTGTCTGATTTTGTTGTGTTTATTGTTTGATTAAGTATGGTTGTGGTGATGGGGTATTTTCTTTGCATGTCTAGTGTTGCTGCCTTCAAGACCATGACACATAATGTTTCAAAGCTAAGTAGATGTAGTTTTAGAAATCACCTTCTGGTAGGTTATTTTCCTCTTAGTCTTCTGTATGGATAGTTGTTTTGTCATCATACATATCTTTAAAGAACTAAATACTATTATATACCTTAGTAAATTTAGTGATTCTAAAAAAGTGGATGTCTCTTAGTTGGTATGTTTAAAGTTGCCTTAGGAAGTTTCCAGGCGACATGAATAATATGTGTTTTAGCAACAGCAGAATCTAGGGTGAAGGTCTTGTTATCAAATTATGTTCATACTCTCACCCAGTGGCCTTGACTATTGTCCGTAGGAAGACTGTGATTCTGTTTTTGTTGATTTTTTTGTTTGTAGCTTCACCCATTACTTTTGGTGATACGTTGTCAGCAAAAAGGGATTTGTTAATTTATAATTTGCATGATTATGCAACTCAATTCATTCTTCATTACGTGCTATTTTACAATGACAGTAGATTAATGCATATGGCAATGTTCTAATTTTAGCCACTTTAACAATAGAAACCAATTTTTGACTGATAAGTTACTAAAATAAGGTAATTTCATAAACTTTGTAATCTACAGCTGCTTTCCAAATTTGTTATAGATAGCGATTTTGTCAAAATTATTTACATACCCTATACTTATTTGAGTGTTTGTAATAAATTTGTGCTTTGTTTGAGATATGATTTATTTCTGCTCCTGTATGCACGACATATCTAATTATAGTGAGTAAAAATATGGCTTGTTTTTGCAGAAGTGTTTTATCAAGTTTTAACTTCTAAAAAAGTTGATCATATTTTTAGAAAATCAAATTTGCTTATCAAAACTCTATCTCGAATTATGAGATAATAAAGAGAGCAGCAAAGAAAACTGTGGTGGGAATCTATAAAGTCATGTATACGGTGCATTGTGAAAATACTTTAAGAATTGAAGCTATTGAGTGTATAAACAATGAATCGTTAGGTTGACTTTGGTGTATGTGCTCTAGTAGGTTGCACAAATTATATAATTTAAAAGATATTTTAAGTGCATTTTGGGTGTTTAAATTTGATGCTACATAGTAAGAGCCCAATTATAAGGAGAAAGGCCAAAAGGAAAGTACAGTACTGCAAACAGTTAAATGGGCCAAGAGGGTTTGAAATTGTATTAAAATTGGGAAAATGTCATCTTTTCAGATGAATCCACACTCTGAACCTATTTCTTTTGCAAGCCTTTTCTCATCTGGCGCCTGAAACACGAACAAATTTATCCACATTACAATTATGGATGGGTAAAATTCCGCTGGAGTCGTATTGAGGGGACTATCTCGTAACTTTTAAAGGGGTCTCTCAACTCAAGCTTGTCAACGAAACAATCACCAGTAAGGCATATCAGGATAATATCAAAAGCGATATAGAACTCCTATATCAATGCACAATACCCCAAGCATTCAACAAGATAACACACCTTGCCATATCTCTTTAAAATATTCACGCGTGAGTCATATTTGAGTTTCATATCGCTTTTGATATTATACTGATATGCCTTACTGGTGATTGTTTCATTAACAATCTTAAGTTGAATAACTCCTTTAAAGTTACGAGATAGTCCCCTCAATACGACTTCAATGGATTTTTACCCAATCCATCAATGTAATGTGGATACATTTGTTCGTGTTGCAGACGCCAGACGGGAATAGGTTTGCAAAAGAAATAGGCTGAGAGCATGGATTCATCTGAAAAGATGACATTTTCCTAATTTTAATACAATTTCAAACCATCTTGCCTATTTAACTGTTTGGCAGGACTGTACTTTCCTTTTAGCCTTTCTCCTAATAAGTGGGCTCTTACTATGTAGCATCAAATTTGAACACCCAAAATGCACTTAAGATATCTTTTAAAAGTAATTATGTAAAATTATATAATTTGTGTAACCTACTAGTGCACATACACCAAAGTCAATCAAGTGATTCATTGTTGATAGACTCGATAGCTTCAATTCTTAAAGTATTTTCACAATGCACCGTATACATGACTTTATAGATTCCCACCACAGTTTTCTCTGCTGCTCTCCTTATTATCTCATAATTCGAAATAGAGTTTTGATACGCAAATTTGATTTTCTAAAAATATGATCATCTTTTTTAGAAGTAAAAACTTGATACAAAACATCTGCAAAAACAAGCCATATTTTTACTCACTATAACTGGATATGTCGTGCATACAGGAGCAGAAATAAATCATATCTCAAACAAAGCATAAGTTTAATACAAACTCTCAAACATGTATAGGGTATGTAAATAATTATGACAAAAATCGCTATCTATAAAAATTTTGGAAAGCAGCTGTAGAAACATTTTCTAAATTCTACCACAAAAACAAAACGTTTATTGTTAAATACAGTGATGGTTTAAATCAAAAGCATAGTTGAAAAGCATAATTTAAGTGATCAATTCAAAAAGATAATCGAACGTTAAAACAAGTTTTATATAACTTTCTTATCATGCAACAGTCTCCATGCTTTGTTGAATACCCAAGCAGGGTTTATAGTTAAGGTTTCTTCTTTAATTACATGACGGTGGGTCCCACCTCAGGCCCAATGATGACACTGGGCTACAACTGGTGCATGATGCTTTCTTGTCTTTAGCTGAGCTCACCGTGGCTAAACGTAAGGTTTGCTTGTGAGTCAAGAGCCCCTTTCTTTGTATCCCATTAGTTTGTGAATTAATTAGAGTGTTTCTCTGCAATTGTGCATTGCATAAGTTCAAAAGCCTCCATGCGAATTTATCATTAATTGTGTTCTAACAATATCAGAGTCTAGGGCGATGACTTGGCGCCAGTAAAATGCAGTTAAGCTTCCCAGTGACTTTGGCTGCTGCCCGTTCTAAGGCGGTGGTTCTGTTGCTATTGATTCATTGGTTATTGTTTCTGTGGGCTTGTGTTTGGTCCTTGTATTTACTGTGCGGTATTAAGGTGTCCTTTCTGGTTTTGCAATCATCTCAATGGGGAAGAGGTGGGGGCTGATTATTTAACTCCTATTGTCTTCGTGCTGTCATTTGGGTGTTGGAGTTCTGTGTTCTTCCTCAAAGTGCCGTGGGTTTGTCTGCAATATGTGATTGTGGTACTTCCTGGCCATACTCACTTACGCTTTCAATGCCATTGAAATTTTATGGACATTTGACCGACAACCACAGACATGTATAAAAGTAAGGAATCAAGTACCATACCTGACCCTAGACACCATAAGGGAAAGTGACAAAAACTCAAGAAAACATCACAAACAAGAGAGCCAGAGGTCATCCCTTTCCCAAATGGTGATCACTAGGCTGTAAGGAACAAACGAAAGAGCATTCGAAAGAAAACAAAATAACTGGAGGGCTTAAATATTTTTACGGTACCAACCTCACCCTAAGTTCGAAAGTGGATCAAGACACACATGGGAAAGTGACAAAAACACAAGAAAACACAACACGCAAGAGCCCTTTCCCAGCTATTGAACACAAGGCTGCAATGAACAGACAAGACAGCACAACAAAGGCAAACAAGAAGCAAAATTAACAAAAAGATCTACAGAAGAAGCACCGCATTGGAATGGTCAGCAAAAAATCACTCGAGGGCGTAAACAAACCTCACCCTTATTTCTGATGTGGAACAAGACACATAGATATTTGGTTTGCATTAAAGAGCCCTAACTAATCGATGCATAATCTCCTAGTACATGCAATTCAAGATATAGGAAGGAGATAAAACAAAGATAAGGGCTCAAGAGTACAACAATGTACATACAACTGAATGCAGGAGCAAAACAAATCCAACAGTTAAACCGCCTGACCAAAGACACGACAACAGGCCCCAAATCTCTCATCTACAGGTATGTCTTTAAGTCAGGACCGTCATATAGTATGAGGTCCGACCCGCCGGCGTGCAATTAAAGAGGAAAGCAAAGTTGACAACCGTGATTGGGTTGACCACTAAGCATGCAGTCTATCACAATACATTTATTTTTATACTGGGACTGCGCTGAACAATTATTAGCGCTACAATTTTCTTTAGGCCCAGAAAATCACAAGTGCAAGAAAGATGTAAGTCCAACATGGAATTAAGATATTACATCATTGTATTTGGCGATAAAATTTATGAATTTGATGATACAGATAGCCTTGTTTAAGGGGTTTCTGTGTTAAAAGTTTAATGCGAATGTTGAAATCTGCAGCATGGCTAGATGCTCTAGCAAATCGGATAAGCTGAGAAATATAAACTCCAAAGGATGTAGAACGAGGAATATCACCATGTATAAATGGGACATTGACAATTTCAGAAATAAAAGCGTCACCTTTATCGTGAATTTTGATAGAATAAATATCATTAGAAATGGACAAATTCAAAAACGAGGCTTCAACCTCACCCTAAGTGACTTGAACTGAAACTAACTGTGGAATGCAATATGTTGGACAAACTGGCCGATCCCTCAAGACTAGGTTACGTGAGCACTTTTGTAAAATGAAAAAGCCTAAAAAATTTGACACATTTCTTTATCGCCATTTCAAAAATAATGGTCATTCACCTAGTAAAATTGTAATTCAGCTGGTTGAAAAATTATATATGATCCAAATTCATCAACTAGATTAAAAAAATTTAAAGAGACATGAAACTGAACTTAAATGGATTAAATTTTTGCAATCACCTTTTCCTTTAGGCTTTAATGATAATATATACCATGAAGGCAACATTTCTAAAATGCCAGATTTTGATGTTTTTTTCTGTATAGGAATGTAAAAAACGTAAAAGTAGATCTCACGGTAAACGTAAAAATGGCAACATTAAGCACAAAATGTGTACTGAAAAACGCTTAAATACTTCTCTAAAGGATCTTTCCTTGGCTTTAACTAATCATGGTTGGCATGGCTTATTTTCATTTTTAAGTTCCTTGCCTATCTCAGTTTTACGCAATTTAGAGTTAGAGGCTAATAAACTTTACGATAGAGCAAACAAATTATATAAAGCAGCACTCCTTACAAGGTGTTATGTTCAACATTTCCTTATTCCTTATATCGATTCTGAGGTCAACCATAAACGACATTTTATTAAAATTCCATTCATTAACAAAGGTATTGAGTTTATTGATTTACATAGTATCTTCAAGGATAATTCAGTGATTTCATCTATTCCAAATGACTTTAATAATTCTGAAACTCCTATCATTTGTTATAAATATAACAAACCTATTAGGTCTACGATATTTAACTTTAATAAAATTGTAAATGATTTAGATATAGATTCCAATACTCCTGCCTCCCGAGATTGTAAAAATTCAAATTATATATATATCTCTGCAGGGCATGTTATTACAGGTAATCTAAATGTCATTCCTGACGCTAGAGTTCGCAATATCATTTCTAAAGGTCCTAAATATAGATTTCCCTCTAATATCGATTTCTTTAGATGTCGTAGAGAGATCGCTGCTTCTTTAAATGACTTTAGTAATCGTTGGTGCAAACGGGAAAATGTTGAACCTGATGCCTTGAAGGAATGGAAGATTAACATTTTTAAAATTATTGATACTCGTATTTCATTTTACTCTCGTAATATACATCTTTTGCCCCCTAAACCTAAATCTTCTTTTCCTCATCTTAAATAAGGTATCCAGGATTTTCATATGAACTATGTTTTGGTTCCAGCAGATAAAGCTGCTAGCAATGTTGTAGTTGTTTGACAATTGTATTATATTGATACTCTTAAGCGTGAACTTGTTGACACTAATGCTTATAAACTGCAGCCTTCTTTAAGTGAAAGGGTAATTGTTGATGGGCATGGTTGTCATACAGCCCTACATTTTGGTGTCAAAGCTAAAGAAAATCAAGACAAAGTTCCTACGTTGTACTGGTTACCTAAACTTCATAAAAAAAAACCTATAAAGCAAGATTTATTGCTAATTCTAGTTCTTGTACGACAACAGAACTTTCTAAATTGTTAACCTCGTGTCTTACAGCTGTTAAAAAACATGTTATCAAATATTGTGAAAAGGTATATGAGGGATCTGGTAAAAACCTATTTTGGTCTATTAAAAATTCAGGTGAAATTTTAGATAAACTTAAAGCTAGAGATTTCAATGCGACCAGTTTGTCTACTTATGATTTTTCTAGTCTTTACACTACTTTACCTCATAATTAAATTAAAGATAAACTTATTGATCTTATTGAAAGAACCTTCCAGAGAGAAAGCTCTCCTTACCTTGCATGTAATGACAGAAATGCATTTTTACTTCAGAAAAGCCTAAAAAATACCATGCATGGTCGTGTCAAAATGTATGTGATGCGCTGACCCTTTTGTTGGACAACATTTTTGTTCGATTTGGCACCAAGCTCTATAGACAAGTAGTTGGGATTCCTATTGGCACTAATTGTGCTCCCCTGGTTGCAGATTTATTCCTGTTTTGTTATGAGAGGGACTTTATGATGTCTCTTTCTGATGATAAGCAGGCTGATGTTATTGGTGCGTTTAACACTGCTTCCAGATATTTGGACGATATTTTAAATATTAATAATGTTTATTTTGACAATGTGGTTAGTCAAATATACCCTTCAGAGCTCCAACTGAATAAAGCCAATGCCTCTGATACCGAAGTCGCATTTTTAGACTTGCATTTGTCAATTTCTAATGATATTGTTTCTACCAAAATTTATGATAAACGTGACGACTTTGATTTTGAAATTGTAAATTTCCCATTTTTAGATGGTGATGTTACTCGTTCTACATCCTATGGAGTCTATATCTCTCAACTCATTCGTTTTGCTAGAGCATCTAGCTATGTTGCTGATTTCAACACTCGCGATAAATTGTTAACTCAGAAACTTCTTAAACAAGGCTATCGGTATCATACACTTCGCAAAACATTTTCAAAATTTTATAGACGATACTATGATTTGATTTCTTAATTCCAAGTTGGACTTAAATCTCTCTTGCGCCAAGGACTTTCGGAACCTGATTTCTATGGTGACTTGGTGTATAAATTAAAGAAGATTGTTGGCTCTAATAATTTTTCAGCGCAGTTCATTAACATAATTTCACATTATAAAAAGATTGGCTATAACATTAATGGATTGCAACAGTCTTCATGCTTGGTAGTCAACCCAATCATGGTTGGCAACTTTGCTTTCCTCTTTAATTGCACGCCGGTGGGTCGGACTTCAGACTCTATGATGGTTCCGACTTAAAGACTAATCTATTGATGAGATGGTAGGGGCCTGATGCTTTGGCTGTTTGTCGGGCCCACCGGGGTTTAGCTGTTGGATTTCTTTTGCTCCGGTATTCAGTTTAATTTACTGTTGAGTCCTTATTCTTGCTTTATCTCCTTGTTATATCTTGATTTATATGTTTTAGGAGATGATGCATTGATAAGTTAGGGGTCTTTCATGCAAACCAAACATCTATGTGTCTTGATCCACATCAGAATTAAGGGTGAGGTTGGCGCCGTTTAACCGGTTTAAGCCCTCCAGTAAAATATTTTACTAGCCGTTCCAAGGCGGCACTTCTTTTGTGGATCTTTTATGTTTTTGTTCTGTCTTGTGTTTGCTATGTCTTTGTGCGCGTCTGTTTATATGTGCTTTGTGGTCACCTGCTGGGAAAGGGCTGGCATGTTGGCTCTCGTTTGTGGTGTCTAACTGTGAGTTTGTCACTTTCCCATTGGTATCCTGGGTCAGGTGTGGTACTTGATTATATCGATTCCTGACCTTTGCACCCTTACTTACTTTCATAAAGTCCCTCTCATAACAAAACAAGAATACATCCTCGCATCACATACATTTTAATGCATATTAAGCATCCATTCTAACATATAAAATAGGTATGGAAAGTTAACTGTGTGTGTTATGTAAACTTGTGAGTGAAAGTCTCATTACAAGAATAAACATGGAGATATTATAGGAGCCAGTGCATGAGTTTTCCAACAATGTGGTATGTGCGACCAGCAAAGCCTCAGATCACCCTGCGCATACGCGCAGTCTGATCAGAGGCTTTGCTAGTCGCTTGAGTATTCTATGATTGTTAAGCTATTGACTGAACGCCATTTGGAGTTTCTTAGCATAAAAGGAGGCTGTATAGGCTCGTCCGAGTCTACACATGTCAAAATGCCACATTGTTGGAAAACTCATGCACTGGCTCAATTATTATTATTATTAGTTGATGTAAATACGGAAACTGGTTATTGTTGTACATACCTGGTTCCAAGAGCCTACTGCTCCCTTTCTAAGCCGTTGACCAACAGCTAGTTCAAGATAAAACAGTGGTATACCTTCTATGACTATCATAATAGCATATGGTATTAGAAAGGCTCCTGCAAATATAAACCGTAATATAGGGGTCAAACATGTTTTGCTATGCATTAACATCTGCTGGACCCTGACCCGAGCCTGAAAGGCGAGAGTTTTAACGACCCCGATTATTGCATTAAGGCATTTTGTCACTTGAAAACTTTGGAAAAACGCTCCGAAAAGTTCATTTTTGTATTTCTATAATGGCGCCAAAAGCATGAAGTATTCGTAGATTTTGAAGCCTGTTCCAGAGCAAAGACTTACGTTATCCTAACGTCACTAAATTACGTTCATTTCTATGCACGTACTGTTGATGACGTCAATTTTTCTGACGTTCTAGAATGCGAATATGTAACAACAGCCATGCATCAACATCACGTGAATTGCCTGATTAATACATGGGTTTTTGCCGGTTAAAACATGGCTATTAATAGCGTACGACACGGCTTTTATGCGATAATATATATTAACTAACTTTGTCTCGCTAGTGGTGCCTTTTGTCGTCTGTTGATAATCATAACACGCCATTGGGATGTAGATCAGGCCTTGTTTTAAAATTTTGAACACTACAATAGGCTACGTAGAGAGACAATGTGTTAAGTGTGTCTGCAAACAAAAGACCAGTCTGTTCATCTTCACTGATATTCAGTGTCTGTAATATAGCAATTATTTTAAATCAACTACTTCATTTTTCTAGATAGTATATGTAGCTAAGCAGGCCATTTAAATTGTATTCTGTAGCAGCAAAGATATGTTTGCATGAACTTCATAAAAGTTTTTTTTTTTGTTTAGCGTCTGCTGAATCCCTCCAGTTATTTTCTTACTGACCATTTCAAGGCGGTGCTTCTTTTGCGGATCCTTTTTGTTATCAGTCTTTCTTGTTTGTCTTTGTCTTTGTAATACTGTCTTTTCTGTTTCTTGCAGCCTTGTGGTCACCTGCTGGAAAAGGGCTTACCTCTTGGCTCTCTTGTATGCGATGCTTTCTTGTGTTTTTGTCACTTTCCCATATGGTGTCCTAGGTCAGGTGTGGTGCTAGATTGTATCGATTCCTAATATTTGCCTTCTTCCATTACCTTCTATCAAATGCTGTGGTTGTTTCTGCGTTAAAACTATATCTGCTGTGTCCATTCTATGATGGCGGTTCTGTTTTTGACATATTTGGAAAACGCATTTTTGCACAAAATACGAACTACAAGGCATGCAGACAAGCTCAAACTATTCAGAGCCATACATTGAACAGAAATGCAATGGTGTACATGGCTTTATACCACATTTAGCAAATCTAGCACGATGATGATGATGAGTTGGAGTTTAACGACGCATCAACCCTTTTGGGTCATTAGCGTCATCAAGGTTAGGTAAAAGAAGTATTACTGAACATTAAAACTAAAATAGATAAGCTAAAATATTAACAATTTAACACATTAAACATATGAGTATAGCAAAGACGATAAAATAGTTATCATTTTACAGCGAAGTTCATGTACAATATCTGACAACAACATAGGCTAATCAGATAACTAGCACGAAATAGCTCGTGATGTTCAAGGTCTACACTGATGTAGGTGGTATAAAATAGCTATACCATGTTTTTCCACCTGTACGTAAGATAATCCACTCGCTAAAACTCGTGGATTATCTTCACGTACAGGCGAACAAGCGATGGTATAACTATTACATAACCGTGATAACAGAATTATCAGTGTTGAAGGTATCCCTTATATCTATAATATACTAAGACTAAGACTATGTAACTTGTTTGTGTTTTATCTTCCTGCCTTCATTGGAGAATATAAGAATCCATCATGAGTGTGAGAGTGGGGTAGAAAAATCCGTCCCGAGGATCACAGATTGGCATCACGAGGCTTGCCGAGTGATGACCTCTAGATGACAATCGTTCATCGCGAGATCGGGATTTTTCTATCCCACCCTCACGCGAATACTATTCTTTATCTTGCTCACTTTTTAATACCTTATTTTATATTGTAAAAACATGAAAAAGACTCCCAGAAGATCTTGAATACGCTGAGATGCGACATGGTGACATAATTTTAACATTACAATGACGTCACTGATCGACGAGCGGGCAGCGTGCGGCCGACGTGCGGCTGTTCATGTTTTTATCTTTCCCTAGGGCTGGTATGAGAATTATCGGACAACGGAAATCCCGATCTGGGTGCGAGAAAGAATTATCTCACATGGGTAAAAACATCGGAAATCCCGGGTATCCCGATCTGGTGTGCGAGAAAGGGTTTCTCTTGAATTGGCCAAATAATCGTCAAGGCGCTCCTTACATACATTATATAATTGAAAATAGATTGGATTGGAATCCTGTCATTTGTGCAATAGGAAATGCTGCAGGTAGAAATAATTAGTAAGAACCATCAAGAAGCAAACGCCCTTATAAGGCAGGACAGTGCAAGCCTATGGTATTTTAACATATATAAGCCTCATTTCGTTTTTGTGGGACACTAACAAACAATGCAGACCCTGATCAGACGCCACAGAGCGCGGTGTCTGATCAGGGTCTTAACCGTTTGTATCAGAATTATGTTTATCAAAGCTTATCAGACCAATTTCTACTCAACAACCCTAAAATCTAGATCCAATTGATATGGATTGGAGGTATTTTTAGCTTAAATGGGTTGAAACATTCCTTTGAATAATATGCTATTTTTTTCTGCCAAAGCGGTACTTGAATTCATAGATCTTACACTTCCACCCACTTTGCATTTGAAAGTCACATTTATTTGATACCACATTCTAAGATGTCTATATATGGTAGTCTGCTTTAGAGACTATAATTGGTATAACATGCGTGTCTGCATAACATAAATTATTGAGTCACGTTTTAGTAAACCTATTTATGTCACACATGTATGCCATTCGTACAGCAGAATCTGAATAATCGTTGTTATTTCTTGTCGTAGGAAACAAGACAACAGAGCCATTCGGCGACACGGATTTTGAGTTAATTCGGCGACATATTTTGAGACAACCTCTTCCACCTGCATCACGTGATACCAGCTGGTCAGTCAAGCCATTGAACTACTTCCATTTTCTAATGCAGTAATCACTGGCTGCACTTTACTTATCCATAACGGTTATATTATCAAAGAAAGGGAGAGTGACAATTACATGTATATACATGTATACGCCGAGAACGACGCAATGAAGACCCATTTCCAAGTGTGTTTCCAAATTATTTTCGTTGCTGGTGAAGGTAATAAACTTTTCGAATAAATCTCGACATATCAAGACACGCTAATTTCCATGATATTTTGATAGCCTTGCTTGGATGGCGAAATTGGCTCCTCAATTGTTCAATCTTGGGATAAACGGCCATATTTGCGATTTGTTATTTCATAAGGGGGTCTTATAGATAGTGCATTACCGCAGGAAAACACGTTACTCTCTAAGGCCTTCGTCAACAACAGAAAAAGTTTGGAATTGTCATATATGTATGTCTCATTTTAACCTATGAAAGTAATAATTTGGACATGTTCGCACTAGAATTGTCAAAATAAAGCAAAATATTATTCATCGAGAAGCAATGTTGCATGCTTTATTTTTAAGAAGTTGTAATAGAGTTAAACCTCAACAGATTGAACCCTGCCAGTTCGAAATAAACGCTTATGTCGAATAGAATACACGACACATTCGATTCAGAGTATAGGGCGTATTTCTGAATGTGCTGAAAATCCTAGTGAGACGGCTGTTTTATAGAATATGTGTTATAAGATTAGAGGAGAATAATGACGTTTGGGTTAAATATTATTTGCAACCAAACTGCTTTTAGCTCGAACCGCTAATAACCCGTTGTAAAGTGATCGTGATTGGTTCTCTCACTTGATATGGGATAGTTCATTGTTCATATAATGGGGTAACAGGTTATAATTTCCAACTTAAATTGAATTTATTTGTCTTAATATTGCTTTAGAATAAGCAAACAGTGCAGACCCTGGTGAAATGCCGCATTATGTGGTAGTTTATCCTGATCTCCCCTGTTTTCCAAAGTAAGCGAGGGATGTATAAATTTACTTGAAAAATTTATGGGTAGAATTTCGATAGAAGTCTGACTTCATCAATGTGTTTTATATCCCTTCTATTGTTTGCCACTGAATATCAATAGATAGATAAACCGAATATAATCACAACAGTTTTGATTATTTATGAATTCCTAATTTTTAACCATTAGCCGCCCCACGGATTGGATTCCTTTTTTGAAGGAAGCCAACTTGTTACTTTAATCAGTTGAAATAAAAGTGTGCACTATGAAATATTAGACAAGTTACCTGAAGATACATATGATATGAATTTAGTAAGCGTTATCATATATTCTTGAATACCTCTGAGGTGCCAAGTTCAGGTTACATGTATGCCCTCAACTACGAAGAAATTTAAATCTCATTGTTTTTGTAGTGTAAGTGGTTGTCATAAAGAAAGTGAGTATAGCTAGGAAATACCACTATCACACACCGCAGACCAACTCAAAAACACAGACCACTAGCAGCCACAACACAGCAGGAAGACAATGTGATAGCAAAGAAATATGGCTTTCGACCAGCTCTCTCTCTCTCTCTCTCTCTCTCTCTCTCTCTCACACACACACACACACACACACACACACACACACACACACACACATATAATTGCAAACCTAGAAAGGTCCTGCATAACACAGAACCCCCATCCCCACACCCCACAAACAATTTGAACAGCAATAAATAATAATGATTCAACAACAACACCACCACCTTAGGCCGGAGAGCAACCTAAGCCATTTGGTGCTTTGATGCATTTTACTGATGGCAAATAGTTGCCCTCTGTTGTTTTGTTTTTTTAAATTGTCTAGCTCTCATGAAGGTATTTTGTTTCATTGGCAATAAAAAGATGATTGCAATATCTACTAGGGTAAAGTCAGTAACTTCGGACATCAGGTAAATTCGGACAGCGACCTTATTTGTTCCATATTTTATTTATTGGAATAAAAAGATAAACTAACTAAGCAAACAGTGAACATCCTGGATTTCCACTGTTTGCAAATGTATGCCCTAATTTACCTGATGTCCGAAGTTACCTGACTTTACCCTAGGGATAACTTATTTCCTAAAAAATCTATTTTGGTCGGCTTTTAGAACCCATCATATCAATTAGTGCATATGCGTATATGCAGGTGCATTCATTTTTTAAAAGTAAATCCACAATTATTCGTTTTACTGGGATTGAAGGATATTGATTGCACAGATTATATTACCTAAGATCATGTCTCGAACATGTATTATATTGATTCCACACATCTATCATAATTTCGCAATTACCAAGTGGAATCTAATATTATGAAATTGCAAAAGCAATGCAACAGTGCTTTAATTATGCCATATTTGCTGTATACATTGATAATCGGTTACTCTAGTATTATATACCATGTGAGCCAGTGCATGAGATTTCCAACAATGTGGCATTAAGACATGTGTAGACTTGGACGAGCATCTGCAGCCTCCTTTTAAGCTTAGAAACTCCAAATGGTGTTCAGTCAGTAGTTTAACAATCATAGAATACTCAAGCGACTAACAAAGGCTCTGATCAGACTGCGCGTATGCGCAGATTGATCTGAGGCTTTGCTGGTCGCACATACCACATTGTTGGTAATCTCATGCACTGGCTCATGTATTGAAGTGCAAAAGATAAATTGGTCAGTATTAGTGCATAACATACCAACATACTGATCTGATCAGAGTATTTGCAGTGCACTCAACGGGTGCCAAAGAACCTAAGTGCCCCAAATGTGCCCAGCGAGAACTCTAATCCGACTTGACGGATGTCCAGACTGCTGCGTGTCTTTGCTTGGCGCGAAGTGAATTTGTTGATTTTTTCATCATTTGCTTATTATAAGTTATTTTCCTCCTACAATAGGTTCTCAATGTGCTTCTTGGGAGTGAACCCGTCTTTACATCCGCGGGTTATTTGTTTTAAAGGGTGACTTTAAACATAGGCGATAGGAATATACAAAAATTACTTAAGGAAACAACGCATTAAATGTAGCATTCAATGTATCATGTGTGTAACTGTTCAATTTGAACTGTTTTAACTGTTTAGCCAGCACTGCTTTTAGCCATAGCAAGTTTGCACCTCATCTTTACCTTGTACATAGTTCAAGTACGACAATGCTCCAGAGTGGGCACTGTGCGGTATCGGAAGAAGAACTGCATATACGGTAAAAAGGAAGTTACATTACAAATATATATACTTTTATATACTTTGATAAGTTACAGACAAAATGGGGTCCTTAAACGTTGCTAAAACCCCTAAACGGGTTCATTTTCATCAAGGACTCTCTATAGAAAGACCCTTTTTTCATGTAATAAATCACTAGTGGGTTACAAATTCTGAAACATTATGCATTGATGTCCATAACAGCGTAGCATATATAATGACAAACTGTTTTCAATGTAATTTTAATATCATATGATAAATAGAATCTTTCATTCGTGCTCACGTTTTATAGAATTTATTACACAGGTTGGGGAAAGAGATAATATGTTTCGCAAGACTCGCATTTTATCTTTTTCTCCAGCTTGTTTAAAATTAATAAACAGTGAGCACTCATGTAATATATTCTATATTCATATAAGATGGGTGAAAACCAAGGAAATTAATGACGAGAAGCCGAAAATGTAGCTCACTGATACGCACCAACCTCTCATGTACTGGCTCAATTATTAAGAATAAACATGTTTGCGTGGGCTAGCCGTATATGTATAGTCTGTCAAATTTGACCTTAGACTGATTAATTTTCGCCAAAATCTTCGTGATATTCGTGCGTTTTCGTGGAGTACTCCGACCTTGGTCACGCTTTTACAGAGAATATGAAGATAATGTCGATTCGTTAATGCAAATAGTCTGATAGCCTAGTGGTTAGTTGACTACTTACAAATCAAGCATACCTGGATCGAAACTTGAAAGGGACCTTTTTTTATATAATTGTCAAATTGCTTTCTTTTTTAAGTTAATATTTTTCATATATTATACATCATCTTGTGATGAGCTTTACATCTTTCATTTGTATTTAGCCGCTTTTGTATTCATTATTCCCTAAGTTCCACACTCTTTCCATGTCAGCTGATAACATTTGCAAATAATGGACCCAGTTCAGTGCCAACAGAACGTCGGCTCTGACCTGGATACAGACCATTTGACACTCCGATAGTGTTCCTGTAAGACTGTTTGAAAAGTTAATTTTGATTAAAAGTCAGCAGATGAAAACAAAAGTCTCAAAAAATGTTCAGCGTGCAAAGAGTTAATCATAAACTATGAACGGTGCTTTATTTGTTACATAAACCAGTGACCTATATAAGAATATATGTCACTGCATAAACGCATGCCAAATTCAAATTCATGTATCCAGTTGTGCACAAAATTGAGAATAAAGACAAAGAAATTAGCAAATCGAAAAACGAAACAAAAAAATCAAATGCTACTGGACTCGAACCCACATCTTTTGAGTGCTAAAACACTCGACTATCCACTAGGCTATCCGGAAATTGTGATAAATTTCATTCAGATTAGTAATTGTACAACAATCTAAAGCACACTTTTTACGAAGATTCACGAAGACTGAGTAAAAGGTCATTGAATATTCATATGTCTCGGGTCAATTTTGACAAACAATTACTGACTTTAAAAAAAGTTGTATAGTCAACCATCTATGTCTGCGCGATGCTTACAGTAAACATACTCTTGGACGCGTTTATCACTTTGGATAAAGCATGTTATTCCAATACTCCCCGGCCCCTAATTCATGTCGTTTTGCCACCAATATATTCATTATTCTGGATCAGCTAGCTGTAGGAATCAAATGGAGATCCGGATAAGCTGGCATATCCAAATTTGAAATAAATGGTTATTTTGCGAATCACTCATCAAGGTTCTAGTGCGTCACATTAGGCAATAAATTTGTAAGTGTTTTTGCTGTGGACCAGTAGAGTGTTTGCCAACAAGCATTTTATTACATGGATGATCTAGTACACTACTTATTACACGTGCGCCTTAGGATAAAGCATGATTCTTTAATACTCCTCAGCCCCTAATTTCGAGTCGTGTCGCCTCCAAAGTTTTCAGAAAAATATAGCATGAACATCATTTTGTCAATTTTTGTTTGCTTGTAAGTAGATTGTAGATTTTTTGGAAATAGTTCTTTGTAGATTTTTCTTATAGATGAAGCGTAATAATAATGTAGCGTGTCCAGGGCTTTATAGCTGTGAGCCTTTAGGTGCACACTATTATATATTAAGAAAGTACTATGATCAAAGTAGATATATATAATTTTTCTTTGGGCTACTTTGCCTAATGATTAGATACAAATGATTGTGATTGGTTTATGATGAGGAATCACTTAAGAATTACGGGTCATGAAACTATTAAATACATACAATATAAATTCTGAGAGATAAACCCTATTCTCAGGCTACTTAATGAAAACATCCTATTCTGAGAACACTCTCAAACCCTCTATATACGGAGGTACAGGCTCTGGCAGTCTGATACCAATAGTCCCAAGCAGACAAGAACTACGACCCAGGCAATCAGAATAAGTCTAGCTTTGCCACCTCTCTATGACGGCATTTCATCAGTAGAGAACCCGGTAACAAAGCTTGCTTATATTTGTGGCAAGGCAACCTCTCTACGACGGCATTCCATCAATAGAGAACACGGAAACCAAGCCACTAGTCAAGTGTGCCTAAAGTCCCAATTGCTTATCTTCTTCTATTGAATAACTCCTTCAATGTTTCCTTCGATGTTGACCCTTCGAAGAACAGTTACAGACTGATCGCTTGCAATGCAAACGAATGTTTATATAGACCTTGTGACGTCACAGACATGCAACAGCCAATCGGAAGACACCTAGCTCCCGATAATACACGAGCCCTTACGGAAACCTACGATTTATATACTGTACGAAATAATGTACCTGCCGAATCAATGTGCACTGAATAATTGAACCTACATTTGATTATTCCACACAACTTATGGCTTCTGCGACAATATGGACTGAGTGCTAGTGAGTTGGGTTTATATATATGATAATGAACTAAGAAAACAACTAACAAACCTAAGTTTGGGCAATGTTTTTAGCGTGGTAAATTCTTTGTAAAAGTAATCGGCAAATCGGTATGGAATAGAATAGAACTGCCTCACTGGGACTCTCTCATACGCCCAGCACTACATTACCCACGCCTCCGAGGAACAATCGACCTCGATTGCCAATATATGAAAATTTAATTAAAACATAAAACTATTTTTATGGAACTCTCATATTTTCTTTATTAATACACAATGTCCATCTTGCATTGCTAAATTGACAGTGCTCAGTATATTCCTTATACTGTAGTTAAATGACACAACAGGGCTGTATATGACCAAAACTCTTGTCTTGCCTAGACATAGAATCATCATCCTGATACTGTTTAACTCCTTATTGATCATTTTGCTGATGCTTAAAGGTTAGCTCAACCTGGGCTTCTCCCTTAAGGCACATCTCAACACTGGATGAATTTATTTTTCCATCCGGGATTAAATCTCTTAAATTCACCTGGGCTTCACCATTCAGCCTTTTGGTTAGTTTGTAAACCACATCCCCATCTTCCCTAACTTCTGTATCTTCCAATACACACTTATCAGTCTTTTTCAATGATAACTGAACCTCCATTTTCTTCTCTTTCTCTTTTGTTTCTGACATGTTTTGTTCTTGGCTCCCGTGCTTACTCTCTGCCTGCTTTATCAATGATCCTGATGTTACAGTCTCTACTCTAGCTTTCTTTGGTGCTGACACGGGTAAAGGTTGTGTGGCCTTCCTTATGACACGTCCACTTTCAAGACTGTCAACCTCAATTTCGACTTCTGGGTCCTTGTCCCAATCTTCCTGATCAACAACTTCTGTGTCCTTACTACACAAAGATGCCTCCTTATAATCATGCAACTTTTTCTTATGCTTGTTTAAGTACAGAGCCTTCTTGAAGGATGAACCGCACTCATCACACTCATGCCTATTGGCAACACATTCTAGCATATGAGTCTTAAGTTCCTCTCTGTGAACCAGCTCCTTGCAAATCACACACTGGGAGTACTTTCTAGGGGTGGTCTTTGTCAAAGGCATGTCTGCTCTGAAATGATAAAGATAATAATCTTTAGACCAGACTGGTTTCTTCCTTAACCTTTTGCCTGTACTATTTTCATCAGGAGAAGCTTCCTCACTCTGGGAAGAAACTTCATCCTCAGAAAATACTTCAGTTTCTACACTATGTTCTTCAAAAGGATTTTCATGAGCTAACACTTGCTGCTTAGCTAGCCTCATGCGGTCACAGTGAATGATCTGAACTTTGTGATCTCTACCACAGTCTACTCTATACAAAACATCTGAAAGTTTTCCTATCACTGTGTAAGGACCTTTCCAAAATGATGTAAGTTTAGAGGAAAGTCCCACCTTTTTAACTGGGAAATAAACATAGACTTTATTTCCAGGTTTAAAAGTTTCATAGGACACCTTCCTATCACGAACATTTTTCTGTCTTTTCATAGCCTCACCTGTGTTTTGCCTAACATAGGTATGAGCTGATTCTAACCTTTCTCTCAGCTGCCATACCCAGTTATGAACAGGTATTGATTTGATTGAATGAGGCATTTCAAACATTATATCAAGTGGAGTTGATACATCTCGTCCGAGCATAAGCATGTTTGGCGTTCAGCCTGTAGTCTCATGCTCGCACGATCTGTAAGCCATTAAAACATACGGAATCAGTTCATCCCAATCCGTATGATGGTCATTTACAAAGTTGCTTAACATTGTCACTAAAGTTCTATTAAACCTCTCTACCATCCCATCAGACTGGGGATGGTAGGGAGTGGTCCTTGTTTTATCTATTTGTAACAATTGGCATAGCTCCTTGAACAAATTACTCTCAAATTGTATACCCTGGTCGGAGTGAATCTGATTGGGAATACCAAATCTAACTATTACCTCATTTACAAGAATTTTAGCAACAGTGACCGCTTCCATGTTTGGCATTGGGAAGCATTCTGTCCATTTGGTGAAATAATCACCAATCACCAGAATGTACTTGTTGCCTTTCTCTGTGATTGGGAATTCCCCAAGAATATCAATTGCTATCCTTTCAAAAGGATAACCACTGCGAACTATTTGCATTGGGGCTTGCTTGGTTCTTATGGGATCTTTTCTTTTAGAACATTTTTCACAGCCTGCAATGTATGACTTAATATCATTCTGTAGACCTGGCCAGTAGTATCTCTGTCGGATCTTACTCATTGTCTTATTAATGCCAAGATGGCCTGATGCTTTTATGTCATGGGCATATTTCAGGATGGCTCTTCGATGACCAAGGGGAACTATGGCTTGCCAGTACACAATCTCAGTTCCTAAGACTTCCCAATGTCCTACTAATAAGTCATTTTTGATTTGAAGTCTAGACCACTGGCTCCACAAGGATTTTACAAAGTAGCTACTACTAGATATTTCCTTATAATCAGGTTTTTCACCAGATTCAACCCAAGACCTTACAAGAGATATTTCTGTATCCTTCTCCTGAATGTCTTTAAGGCTTGTCATCTCAGAATCATCCTTCAAATTGACTAGATTCAAATTCATGGTGTGTTTTAGATCTGCATCAATTTCTCTTTGTCCACATTGTTTACATGGTATCCGACTCAATCCATCCGCATTCCTGTGAAGTCGGCCTGGTCTGTGCTCGATCTTCATGGAATATGATGATAATGTTTCCAGCCAACGGGCTAGCTGGCCTTCTGGGTCCTTAAAATTTGCTAACCAACGTAGCGATCCATGGTCTGTTCTAGCAGTGAACTCATGTCCATATAGATAGTTGCGAAAATATTTCACAAAGTGAACAAGGGCTAATAACTCCTTCCTTGTAACACAATATCGTTTTTCTGCTTTTGATAATGTCCTACTTGCGTATGCAATTGCATGTTCCTGTCCATCTATGTTCTGAGACAACACTGCGCCTATGGCTGCATCACTGGCGTCTGTGTCAATGATAACCGGCTTTGAAAAATCAGGATGTGCCAGCACTGGTGCCTCAACCATTTTCTTCTTAAGTCTTTTAAACGCTTCTTGGCATTGGTCTGACCATACAAAAGGATGGGTCTTTTCTGTCAGACAGTGCAGTGGTTTGGCAATCTCAGCAAAATGCGGAATGAACCGTCTATAGTAGCTACAATATCCAAGAAAGGATCTTACTTCATGCACATTGTCTGCTGTTGGCCAGCTACTCACAACCTCAGTCTTTCTAGGATCTGTTTTAATGCCTGCTTCTGAAACAACATGTCCGAGAAATTCTACTTCTTTGGCAAATAATGTACACTTCCGTGGTTTCAGCTTCAAATTAGCACCCTGGAGCTTATTCAACACCTGCTCCAGATTCCCAACCATATCACGGAAACTTTTTCCAATGACAATAATGTCATCTAAATAAATTAAACATATTTGCCAATTCAATCCGGCAAGAACTGTTTCCATTAGCCTTTCAAAACTGGCTGGTGCACTGCACAAGCCAAATAGCATAACTTTAAATTCAAACAGACCTCTCCTAGACATGAAGGCTGTCTTCTCTCTATCCACTTCATCGACCTCAACCTGCCAATACCCAGAGTTTAAATCTAAACATGAAAACCACTTGGCTCCTGCCAGCTGGGCCAGGGAGTCGTCAATCCTTGGAAGCGGATAAGCATCCTTCTTGGTAACATCATTGAGCTTCCTGTAGTCTATACAAAACCTCTTGGTCCCATCTTTCTTCTGCACCATTACTATCCCACTAGACCATGGGCTAGAGGAAGGTTGTATAACATCCTTCTGCAGCATATCATCAATTTGTGTGTTGACCTCTTCATGCATATGCTCTGGTAGTCTGCGTAGGGGCTGTTTAATTGGACGAGCATCCCCTGTTGGTATCTTATGTTTTATTATCCCTGTCCTACCTAAATCAGAGTCTGATTTAGAAAATGAAGCTTGATATTTTGTCAAAAGCTTTGCAACTTCTTTACATTGTTCCTGTGTCAAGCCTTGAGCTGTTCTTTCATATAAGTCTTGCAAGTGACTTGGAACCTCTGAAGAGCATGGTATCTCTTGTTTCTTAATAACTGGTTGTATGCTTTCCACGAAACTCAAATTTGCAATATGAGTCCCAGGATAGATATTAACCTTTTCATTATCAAAATTAACAACCCTTAAAGGTATTGTGTCTTTAACACATATCAAAGCTTTGGCTATCAAACTATTTCCTGTCCCAAGCTGCTTGTTAGCTGGCTCTACCATTCCTAGGTCACTCTGCCTTAATATGGGAACACTGACTTTGCCCTCAATAATAGCTTCAGACCTTGCTGGAATCTCTACTGTCTCAGACACTGTTACTCTATAACACCCCAACTTGCCAGCTAAGGCTAATTTACAACTTCTGCCTTTTACTGTAAGTGTAGCATTCTCTACATCAAGCTTACAACTGTTGTTCTTCAAGAAGTCCAACCCTATGATGGCATCATTATCAATATCAGCAACAATCATATCAACTATGCACTGTATGCCACAAATCTCAATAGTGACTGAAGCCTTTCCTTTAACCTCTATTTGACTCCCAGATGCTGTGAAAACCTGCATTTTAAAAGGCTTAATGTCATGGGAACTTGACTGGCTTATAATGTCCCATGCTTTCAGCGAAAGTACTGATAGTGTAGCACCTGTGTCTATCAAGCATTCTGTATCTATGCCATTAATCTTGCAATCAGCATATAACCCTCCATTTACTGAAGCAACTTGCTTGTTCTGTTGAGTCTAATCACCTTTTGACTCCTTCAATTTACCATTGTTCTTCAAACTAGGACATTTAGGTTTCAGGTGATCTTCTGATCCACATACATAACATCGTGGTTTATGATATCTATGCTGCCTATTGGAGTTTGTCCTACTTTTGTTCTCAGACCTTGGTTCGTATCCCTTCCATGCATTGAATGATTTTTGCAAATCAGTGACTGTCTTTTGCAATGTCTCCATCTTGTTTTGAAAATCACTGTTTTCATCAGAAGGCTTCTCTGAGGTTACTCTCATATAGCCTTGGCCCTCTAAATGCCGACGTTCAGCCCTATTGAATGCTTCCAACTTTACTGCATGGCGTACTGCATCATTTAGATTAGCAGGTCTTGCTTGTTTGATTCTCAGCCGCATGTAAGAGCTGACTAGAGCATCTATAAACTGCTCCTTTGCTAATGTTTCCCTTAAATCTGATGGCGCTGTAGGGTATGCCAGATTTGTAAGGCGTCTGATATCCTGACCAAGCTCAGACAAGGATTCTGAGGCCTTCTGTCTTCGCTCTCTTAGCTGAACTCTATAAAGCTCTGTTTGATTTGGAGGTGCAAATCTCTCTTCTAATGCCTTAATCAACTCTGTATAGTTGTGTGTGCCACCAGCAAGATTTCCAAATACACCCTGTGCCTGTCCTCTCAATGATACAGCAAGATACATGCCTCTTTCCTTCTCTGTCCACCCATTTAATTCTGCACAAACTTCAAAATGTGCTCTGTAGTCCAA
Source organism: Loripinus fragilis (assembly GCA_964019695.1). NCBI lineage: Eukaryota > Metazoa > Mollusca > Bivalvia > Lucinida > Lucinidae > Loripinus > Loripinus fragilis. The sequence goes on from OZ026523.1 coordinate 93,645,769, forward strand.
CCAATTCCCAGACCCATCGAATGTGGCTGGTTTGATCTTCATGTTCAGTGACTTTTTAGACCCCATGTCATCTGTCTTAATTTGCTCTGTCATGAGACCTTGACTCTGGGATACGCCAGTCTCTGCTTTAGGGGTTGAAGAAAATGGCATGGGCCACTGTGAAGGCTGAATTTTCATATGATCTTTTGTATCTCTGTCTTCAAGCTTATTTGGATACCATTTTAGGTGTCCATCAGAGAGACCCTTTGCAGTGGGTGTTTCTTCACCTATACCAAACTGTTTACCTTTTGGTATGTCTGATAACATTTGCTTTGGCTTAACATCACGCTTCAGCAATGGCGTTTCTTGTCCTGTCTTACCTACTGTAAAACGTGACATCTCAGCTTCTAATTCATGGAGCTGACGCTCCAGTAACGTTATTTCGTCCTGTGCTTGACTAGTCTCAAGCATAGTCATCAACTTGGGCATTGGCGCACTCAGTGGCGCCATAGGACCCCCTATACTACTATAAGCCATAGTACTATTTTTGTGGATTTCCAGATAATGGTGATTTTATCTGAGATCCCACCGCTGCTGCCACCACTTTTGTAGCGTGTCCAGGGCTCTATAGCTGTGAGCCTTTAGGTGCACACTATTATATATTAAGAAAGTACTATGATCAAAGTAGATATATATAATTTTTCTTTGGGCTACTTTGCCTTATGATTAGATACAAATGATTGTGATTGGTTTATGATGAGGAATCACTTAAGAATTACGGGTCATGAAACTATTAAATACATACAATATAAATTCTGAGAGATAAACCCTATTCTCAGGCTACTTAATGAAAACACCCTATTCTGAGAACACTCTCAAACCCTCTATATACGGAGGTACAGGCTCTGGCAGTCTGATACCAATAGTCCCAAGAAGACAAGAACTACGACCCAGGCAATCAGAATAAGTCTAGCTTTGCCACCTCTCTATGACGGCATTTCATCAGTAGAGAACCCGGTAACACTTTTTAGAAGATTTTCGGTTAATCAAATAACCATGCTTCAAGCCAAATCACTATAATATATATAAAAGAAGACAAGGGAGTATTTGTGACAGAATATCTGGATCAATCCATAGTCATCGAGACTTACAGATAAAAGCAATTTGTCTAGCAACAAAACTCGAGACCAGTGACGTCATAAGTGATGTAATTTATGGTTTATGACGTTACGTAATATAGGTTACATGCATAGCCTCACTTTTTTCTTTCTTTGGTATGTTTTTCTTCTCCCTACCATTTTAGATTATCATAGAGTCATTTGTGTTGCTATATGTTCACTTCATATATGTTTGTATGTACTAGCTCCTCATGTTGTTATATTTATGTATAACCTGAGTGTATCAAATAAACTTTAAACTTGAACATTTCTGAAGCGGGAGGTGCTGAAAAGGCAAAATCGAAAAATTTCAGCAAATCTGAATTACTTTGGTACCAAAATGTTCCTAGTGTTTTAATTTAAAAAGATGGCCAACAACACTTGATATTTTGTTCACATAAGAAAGTTATAGGCTTTGAACTTTCGAAGTGAGCTGCATTAAGTGGAAGGAAAAGTCAGGCTAGTGATTGATATCATATCATTTCACTAGTGATTGATATCACTTTTATTTGTTTCTGATATGCATTGATTTCACTGCTAAGTATAAAATTAACGATTTTCACTAATGATTTTTATTAATCATATGACGTCGAGTCTTGGAAGTGATATGACACTATGAATTAAAATCAATAAACCACTATTTGTTTATAAATTTAATGACGTTATGCAATGACCATCATAACAAAATCGTGTTAATATGGCAAACTCGTGTTTCGCTATGACGCGATTTCAAAAAGTAAGTGAGTATGATCAGGAAAAACCACAATCACACACTGCAGACCAACCCACAGCACCGTGAGAAAGAGCCACAGAACATTTATAGTAACAATACATCTGTAAGACAATAATAGCAAAATACGTCGAGTGTAATATGATAAATATAATCTAATCTTCGTGTTCCCGTTTTATTTTTATTTGATAAAAATATTCATATGGGACAATATCAGCTGTTATCGGTTTTAGCTGCCCGATTATCTCCCTTGAATAATGACCACTCCAGCAACTTACCTGTTGAAATCTGTGGCATCAATTACATGGGAAAGTATACAAACCTTTAAATAAATTATCAATAACTCTCTTATTATTAAGTTGTCATTGTTGTATAAGTTATCAAAAGAAAATTTAATGTTTTATCTTTACAATGATATAAACAAATATGAAATAACTTAATTTTTAGTTTTGTCAAATTGTTAATCTTTTTAACTGGTAAAAATCCCATTCATTTCTATGTAAATTGTATGAAAATGCTTAGGGTGAGCATTTTATTACCCAAAAAAATCATATTCTGATATTTTCTCGATGGTTTATAAGTTATAAATGGTATCTCTATCATCCAATTATACCAACCATATAAGTTACATCGAAATAAATTAAATTTTAGTTCTGTCATTTTTAGGTTGAAAATTGAGTTTAAGCGCCTTCTTGCCTTAGCGTTTTAAAGGGCTGAAAAAATGTCGAAGTCCTAATTGGTTTGCGGGTCTATAATGCTCCCGCACTATTCGATACGCTTAGATAATGTCGAGAAATCTTAACATCATTTTTAAAAGAAAGGGAAAGCTCAGCTGATTGGGAGACATGATTGTGAAAAATATATGTTATTTTTTGTAAAATGCAAGAAGTAAAATACCACTGACCATGACAAATCGCCGAAATAAAAATCATTTAATTACAAGCTGCTTCATTTTTTTTTCATTTTTTTATCATTTAAGTATAGCTATTATTATTATTATTATTATTATTGTTATTATTATTATTATTTTTATTATTATTATTATTAACGCCTTTTTATAACAAAAGAAATTTCGGGAGCGCAGTGGCTCAGTAGTAGAGTGCTTGACCCGAGACCGAGGGGCCGCGGGTTTGAGCCTCACCGGCGTCACAGCGTTGTGGTCCTTGAGCAAGACGCATTTATCCTAGCTTAGTACTGGTTCAACCCAGGAAGACCCGTCCCTGTTTAACTGAAAGATTGTTGATGGGACGTAAAGAATCAAATAAAACAAACAAACAAACAAAAGAAATTAATTTGAAAACTTGATCTGGCAGAATATTCGTACTTCATTCTCACACCGGATAGGCAACATTCGAAAACGTAAATATGATCGGCGAACGTAGATCAGAATAACTAGAAACAGAGTTTTTGATTGCTATTTGTCACCAGACTGGTGACAAATGGCAATCGAAAACACTGTTTCTAGCGATTTTTGATCCGCGTTCGTCGATTGTTAAGGTCGTTTTCGATTGTCACCTATCCGGTGTGACTCAGGTGACAAAGGATTTTGAGACGCTCATAACGGGATATGGGATAATCCAAAGGTGTCAGATATTTCCTGGGGCTAAATGTCTTATCTTGATCGCAATGAAATACTGATTTTTACGGGTTTTACTGAATATACGACTCTGTATAAACTGTCCTTCTTCTTAAAACTTATGCATAAATAAATGCGACATGGTTATGCATCAGACACCCAGACTGATCTCAGTCTCAATTCACTGTACCTATCGTACTAGTTATGTCGTGCGGCTTCTCGTTTAGGGTCTTTACTGTTCAGTATAATAACCTATTCCAGTCATACTACCAAAACTGTCACTTCATGGGCAGATGCTCAGACTGCGCAGATAATTTCGTTTGCAATTCTTCTATTGTCTAAGCTTTGGCAGCTGTGCAAGAATTGTAAAAGACATGCATATATTATGCCGAAGATTCCTATAAATGAATAATCTGGAAAACGGATCTCGCATAAGCAACAGTGTAGATCCAGATACTTCATAGCAAGACATCTCTCCAGGCCTGTATTGTTAGCAATAATTAACACTTAAATAAATTGTAAACTTATGATAGAATTTTTAGTGAGGCCATTTAACTCTTCGGGGAATTTTCAACTTGAGCGAACGGCATAGGTCCTGGTGAGATTGCACAGCGCAGATTGCTGTTTTCAGAATGCACCGATTTAAACAAATCCCTTCACACCGGCATGATCGGAACCAGATCTGACCAAAAACAATTTACAAAAGGTAACGCTATTTCAGCAGCAAACAGCAATCGGGCTGATCAGACTGCGCAGATAAACTATTATGTGCATTTGTTGTTCGCATATGGTTAACTGAAAATTCATGCATCTAGGGAGTGGTGACAAAAGAACTGCCATGAACATGTAATATATGCATGGACTGACCTGCTCAAGCGTTTTACGATGTGGTCATCTTCACGTTGACACAGCGGGAAATCAGTGGGAGTTCGCTCATCTGCTGATAAGGATCTGGCCTATGGCGACTGCTCTCATGAATTTTGGTGCATTTTTCTGTCTGCATTATTATTTTTGTATTATATGTATTTTTTTAACTTGAAGCGAATACGCTGATCAGACCTTTTTGTCGAACTCAATGTATTTTACCTCGGCCCAGTGACGTATTCTTATATAGTTAATTCTTATATAGTAACTGTCTCAATGAGACAGTTCTTTTGAGCGCACAAAGCGAATGTTAAAATGGTGATAAGAAAATATTCACAATATTCTGCGAAAGTAAATAGAGATATTAGGTATATTGGCTCGAGTCTAGACCTATGATTCTTTACCGAGAGAAGACTCTGATCAGGCTATGCATCAACATTACTGATACGGGTAAACATGAAAAAAATGTAACATTTTGGAATACATTATTGCTTCTCACATCATAGAGATATGCCTTATTGTTCTGATATAAAAAGAACATTCAAATTAAAGAACGTTCTGCTGCGTGATCACTCCAAACGATAATCCTAATTATAATTGCTGCCGTTAACACAGGTGTCAATTTTCTTAATCTTGTTTTTAAAACGACCATAAAACACTGGGGGTAAACGCTTCAATTATCACCAACGCGAGACGAATACCATCGATACCTGGACTCCGATACAATCGATTTCGCAACATAGTCACCACGGTGTAAGGGGGACAATTGACTTATCGATTATTTAGGTGATCAAGAACCACAACTGACCGGTTAAGTCGGGCCATAGTTATTTGGAGTGCTTTTAAGATGTCGGGAAAGTAGTAAACATTACATGACAAATCACTTAACCGAGATTTTAAATGAACTGTGATATCATTTAAACTTATTGATTCTGGAGATTTGTTTTATTCAGATTGTATTGATGCCATTAACAAATGAATCCTAAAAACACTATCTTGGCCAAAAATGTGAGAAATTCAGTTTCTAGACAACTTTCTGTCAGTGTGCATCGCCTAAACAAAATTTGGTATACATTATCAAATTGTGACAATTCAATAACACGTAAAGTGCTTTACAACATGTGATTTCAGTAACGTCCTTTCCGTTACATGTATATGCACACTCACAATAAAGCGCGCCAACCAGTATTTAGTCTTTATGTTGTCTTGTTTAGCTACTTAAAGCAAGCCTACTTAGTAATAGTAAGCGAGTATGACCAGGAAATACCACAATCACAAACCGCAGACAACCCCATGGCACCGCAAGGAAGAGCCACTTAACCATCACGAGAAACCAGGAAGACAAATTAAGCAAAGCAACCAGCTCTCTCTTCCCCATCAACATGATTGCAATACCAGAATGGACATAAAGTAATGTACAACAAAACATAGAAAAATTACAGACTCCCACAATGGGAGTAACAATTAACAAAAAGTCAACAGCAACAAAACCAGCGCCTAAGAACGGTCAGCAGCCTAAGCCACCGGAGGGGGGGGGGGGGGGTAAATGCATTTTACTGGTATCAAATCTTCGCCCTAGATTCTGCTGTTGTTGAAGTACAAAAAATGTTCAGCTCACATGGAGGCCTTCTAATCATTGCAAAACTTGATAGGGATCAGTCTTGTACGGAAATATTTCCGTGATGCTTATAATTTTTGCCTTTATTGTATGTGTAAAGATTTGCACTTAATATTCACTAGGGCTACTCTGGCTGATATTAAAAGTAGTTTCAGGCACGCAAAATCCGATTAATCTATACAAAGTAAGAATATTGACAATTGCCTTAAGAACTTGTCTTTTGGAATGCCATCGCAGATGCCTCGGTTTAAACAATCATTTTAGCCGCGACATAAGATTTCCAACAATGTGGTATGTGCGACTAGCAAAGGCTCAGACCAGTCTGCTCATACGCGCAGTCTGATCAGCCCCTTTGCTAGTCGTTTTCATATTCTATGACTGTAAAGCTACTGACTGAACACAATTTGGAGTTTCTAAACTTAACAGGAGGTTACACAGGCACGTCTGAGTCTACACTTGTCAAAACACCACATTTTTGGAAATCACATGTCGAGGCTCCAATTTTGCTATGACATCCGATTGTAACAGATTGAACGCTTTTGTCTGATGATTTTCAGCTTTGATGTATAATGGTCTAATCAACACCTTTGGTCATGTCAAGACGGACACCATACCACAGTGTTTGACCCATACTCCGTGTGAATGCTTCCCCAGTAATTGGCAGCTGTCTGACATAGATCCGTGATGTATGTGTTTTGCTGAAAGGATCGAACCAACGGCCTCCTGATTTTAGAATCTTACAATCTTAGATGTAATTATTTCAGATTTAATTAGTATAGCTGTTCGTCTGAGCTAGTGATGCAAAACGTGTATGACATGTTCAAGTAGAGGGTCCATAGACGCACAAACATGGTCAGTCCCACAAATTGGGCTAATCCCACAAACATGGTCATTTATATAAACCGGTCTTAATTGCGAAGCGCATACCGTAAATCTGGACAAATCTGACAATCAATCGCCAAACACACTTAAAAGTCCTTGACTGATTTGCTATTGTTGAGCTGGAAATACAATAAATGCATGTCGCCTAGGCCTATGATCGTATGCTCTGTTTTACAAAAAAAGTGTTTCCCCACGGTCACGATATCGCAATGGTTCTCAATGCAATTTTTTTATAAACAGAAGTACGAAGCAAAAACTAATCTATTGGAAATAGGGTAGAAACTCACAAAGCGGCACTTTAAAAATGAAAGACTGATAGAAAATGTTTATATATGCCTATCGTTTCCTGAGCATTGCTCTGTAACCATCAACTACATGTGTATCCGCTATATCTGCCGTTACACTGAACTGCAGTGCCGCCAAATCTCATGAAAGTATATATACTAAGATAAATTACGTCACGTTTGATTTAGGCCAGTTTTGTGGAACTGAGACCTAATAGTAAGACTCACAAGTTGGACACTATCTCATAAACAGTGAGTGAGTATAACCAGGAAAAGTGAAGACCAACGCATGGCACCATGAAAAATCAATAATACCCACCTGACATCACTAAGACAATAAAAGCAAAGCAACTTCTCTAGTGAGATGATAGCAAAACTAGAAAGGACACAAAGTATCGCACAACAAAACAAGGACATAACACACACAAAAACGGGAGCATAACCCCCAAACGATTCATCGTTTTGGCCCAGGTTGTGGGATTGGCCCAGTTTGCGGAACTGTTCCATTATATACTCAACAACTTTACAAGTGGATCGATGCATTTGTTTGAAATATTTGAGTTTAGGTTGGCACATCTTTTATTTTATCCTTATTTCATTCATTTTAATATTAATTTGTCAGAACTTGTTTTCGCTGGTTTGACGTTCACTGTCCTGTATCTTGAGCGTGCTCAATGTTTAAACAAATGCGCGTCATCGAAGCATAATGCCATATAATATTTTTTTTTATTCCATACCCTGTGGGATAACATGTACACCCTGATTTTTGTTTGTAAGCGTCAAACTCTATGACACACTTTTCTAAGAAAGGTCAAACAAGAACTCCACCTCTATCGCCCTGTTTTTCACATGTCCAGTAAAGAAACGTCGTTTGTACTCATTGGATCTGTCTCAGTATAATTTTGATCCATTAGTATTAGTAAATGGTAATACTTTGATGTTACATGTGCACCTATGGTAACAAACGCTACCCCTATAGGAAGAACCAGTGTACTATTAGACACAAAGACGAATCTTATCGAGGTGACAGCCCTATTAAAGGAAGCCACTTAAAACATTACGGCTTGTCTGTCATCCCACGCATTATGCCTTCCATTGCAATTAATCATTTAACAAAGAGAACGTTATTTTCTCTCCAGTTTTAGCATTCGAAAACAACGAGACGAAATGTTATTAGAAATATATACTAATTTCATTTGTTTGTATTTTGTCTGTTTGCCTGTGATGTTACAGCGAAATATGTAGGCAACCATGCAAATTAAATAATTTGTTTAAGCAACAAACAAGCTAAAATGAACCCCCCATTCTTTATTCGTTTTGAGATGAGGTTGTTTCTTTTGCACTACTCTCTCTTTTTGTGAAGTTGTTGATGTTTTCTCCTGTATTTGTGAGTTGATGCTTTGGTACTATCGATTTGGCAAGGAGACTACATGCACGTGCACCTTGTGTTGCATATCTTTCTACATGTTTCGTAATAAAAAAAAGGTCGTATATACTGTAATCACGCCCGTTAGTCAGTCAATCTGACAGTCAGCTTTGCTTGAAACGCAAACTCCTCTTACTTTATTTGAATGAGGATGTTAATTGTTGGCACATTGGTTTCCCATGGTGTGTAGGTGACAATATTGACGATTTGACCGTGGAGTGAAATGTCAAAGTCAAATATATTTAAAATCTGGATGCATGGTATAGTAACACAAACTCTAACATTTTTGAAGATGAATGGTGATCATACAAGGATTGGCTATGATGTGTAGATGCCAGTAAACGTTTTTGATTGTCAATATGACATTCGGATTAAAGGTCATGGTCAAATATACATGTGCTTAAAATTTGACGGTATGGCTCGTAGCTCTACCTTATTACCTCGTATTATTTATTTGATATGATTGTATTTGGTACAATAATTGTTTTTGTGTGTAGATGTCAACAAAGGTTTATGACCTTGTAAACAAAGGTTCAGGTCACAAATAGTAAATTATCCCTGTATAGTATCTGGGTATGTAACGCAGGCTTCTTTTACATTTTTAATGCAAGTGGTTTATATTTTGCACAACGAGTGCCTATGGTGTGCACATGTAGTTGACAGGGCACGTTTCTGATCAGTGATATGACCTTGTAGTTGAAGATCAAGGTCAAATATGCTAAAACATTTCTGTATGGCTCGATAGTTTGCGGTTTTGAACGTTCTCCTTGGTGTTGCCTGTTGAATCTAATCTTAAACGATGATTTCACGAAATACAACGTGCTTCACTCTGTGCAAGGCATCAAGTCTACATTGTCATATTTTCTTAACACTAACAATAAAACCACGGTGTTACTGCCATTGGCTATTAATAACAAATATAGATGCATTATTCTTAAAAGACTGCTGAGCTGCATATCATTTCAACATTGCTTTGAGAATAAATGTATTTTTCCTGATGAGAACAACATATGAGAAGGTCAGCCTGCACACTCGCATAATCCTTATTTCTTATCTGGAGTGCATAAAAGCTATACATGCTGCATCTAAACATTCAATATATTAGATAGTCTCTGTAACAAAGCAGTTTGGTTTGTGTCTCACCTGTTCAAAAACTCAGAATCCCGGTTTTCTAGCGACGATACTCAATTTAAGATTTAGACGATTCATAGACAAGAATCTTATTGTATAGATTGTTCGCATACTTGGCAGCAAACGAAGTAAACCTCGTATAGCTCCCGGGACGATAACTCGAATTATGATACACCTCGGCCAGTGCACGAACTTTCGGTACTTATCGCAGCAGTGAGCAGCGAAGGTTCAGAGTATGGATGTAGATAAAGAATCAGACCATGATTTATACCATTCGGGAAAGTCCGCTACAATTCGAGAATCAAATCATTACATGGCGCGGGTGTATGTAAGGAGCATTATGCGTAGTACTATGTATCAAAAAGCTCCATTTTGTTCGCCAGGAATGGCGCAGTGAAAATTAGTTCTGTAGCGTGTGGGTTCAGCCCTGTTGAGATAGATTATTCTGATTATCCAATTAGTTTTATCAGCAGGATAAATGGAGTTGTTTTTTTTTTCAAAAATATCGCTATAGCATCTTCTTTTTTACGACGTTTATTTTGGAATGTTGCAACCGCTTGATTCGCTGCAATCAAACTTGTTATTGCGCTGGCATGGTTTCTGTGACGTCAACGTCACGTTTTCAAAGTCCATGAAAAATAGACCTCTATATACGGCAGAGGTTGATTCCACGGAATTGGCCGATGTGCGTGCAGATTAGATCTATACCGCTAGCTTCGTTTGAAATGTCAACATGGGCGTTTATAGAGACTTAATGCGTATATGCGATAAGAATCGAAATCTCGTGCACAAGCCCACCGAAGGAAAGCAGGTTTGTTCATTGCAGCCTTGTGGTCAGCTATCCTCTTGGCTCTCTTATGTGTAATGTTTTATTGTGGTATCTTCACTTTCCCGTGTGGTGTCCTTGGTCAGATGTGGTATACTTGATTGTATCGATTTCTGACCTTTACCTCCTTACTCTTTGGTTAATATTGTGAAAAATAGTGAGTATGATCAGGAAATACCAGAATCACAAACTGCAGACAAACCCATGGCACCGCGAGAAAGAGCCACACAACAAGCACGAATCACATCATGAAGACAAACTAAGCAAAGCAACCGGCTTTCTCTTTCCCATCAAGGTAATTGCAAAACTAGATGGACATAAAGTAACGCACAACAAAACATAGAACAATTACAGAATCCTTTAATGGGAGTAACAATCAACAACGAATCAACAACAACAGAACCACTGCCTTGGAACGGACAACAGCCTTAGACACTGGGGGCTTAAATGCATTTTACTGGTACCAAATCTTCGCCCTGGATTCTACTGCTGTTGACGCAGAAAACTACTAAGCACACATGGAGGCTTTATTGTGAGTTTCCTCTGAACACAACAAGTGAGTATGATCAGGAACAACTGATAGGCTGTTGGTCATTAACACAGCCGTTTTATGTACATTCACAAGCACATATGCAGAGCCAAGTGGCTCAGTTGCTGGGGATCGAAGGGTTTCTAGTTCGAAACTCACCGCCGGCAGAGTCACTGGGTTGTGTCCTTGAGCAAGACACATTATCCGCTGCTTAGTACATGGTTCAGCCCAGGGAGACAAGAAATCGTCCCGTCATGACTATAAAATTTGTTGACTGGGACGTGAAGCATCAAAACAAACGGAATATAAACATTGTACACATATTTTTGTTATCCCAAATGCGAAGGGATCATTCCGTAATTACGACATAATGCAGAAGATAATCTACTCTGGTTTCGTGACTCCTTGATTACATGTACATTATTCCGTTATTACTTGATCATATAAGCGACTGTCTAGCCACACGTCGTATTTTCCAGCAATTGAGTTTTTGGGTAGGTTATAATAACGCTAAGTAATGCGGTCGACATGTTGGCTATCTTGCAAATGACTTCTCAAATTCAGCTCAACATTTATTATACAAATGTATGTATAAAACGTTTCCGCGGCCGGTTATTGAGTAGGTTCAAATTTGTTCCGTTGGTGTCACGACATGCAACTTTGGCCTTTGTTATGGCAATTCATATTGGACGGCAATTGGCTCTACCGAACGGCGTGTAATAGTATGTTCTTTTTGTGTGAAGATTTGTCCAGTACTAATCTACATTGTAATTGCTTGACTGATTGATGTCACGAAATCCATCATCATTAGTGTTGTCTGATTTAGTCTCAAATTTGCCTGTCTAATTGAACAGAATATTTTGTTGTTGTTTCGGAAAGTATTATATCAACACAAATCGTGGCATCCCGGCATCTAACATGACCACAATGATGGTCGTCTTAAAAAAGGAAACCAAACGAATCAACAACAAAACATAACTTTTCTCACTAACCGATTTGCGGATCTTTGGGTGTTTCACCAAATTATCTTTTTTTTTTTCAATTATTGAACATACTTGCCCAAAATGGCAATTTAACTCATTTGCATCTTAGCTCCCCCCCCTGTTTTTAACCAAGGTAGGGGTAAGTAAAGTATACAACACTGAAGTCAGTTGTATACACTATGATTAAAACAATCACCAATAGACATTAAATTGAAATAATATCATTATTTAACTGCCCCTTGTGGAGGCTAAATTAGAAGCAAGTCTCCGAATATCAAAATTTTCACAAAAGGCTTCAGTGAACTGTTTGCAAAACAAAATTGGCACAAAGACGTTTATCACAAAAAGAACCAAACACACAATGACAACACATAAGGGGAGCAATAACACTTTATATCAACTGCAGGGAAATCAGTTGGTTGAGAGGTTTATTCAAGATCGATCCAGCAGTTTCTTATCAAAACCTAAGGGAGATACAACACAGTCTATTTGCAACATAGATGCTTATTTCACAGTCACGAGAGAGCGATAACATTGATTGGCGCCGTTTTATGAATCAGAATGATAGTTTAAACATACAAGGTACTGCACGTTGGATATGTCACTACATATGTGTATATATATTTACAGGTATCAGAGAGCAACCGCGACGCAGTTCTATTGCAGATGTTGAAAGTCACTGGGTCCCGGGGGGGGGGGGGGTACTCTTATTTTTCGACATACGTAGGCTCGGGCCGAGCATCTACCGTTCACCCCCAAAAAATATCAGGAATTTCAAGCACCCCAAAACAATATTTGAAATTTTAGCAACCCAAAATAATATCCCCAATTCTGTACCTTGACCTTAAAGAAAAGACCCTATAATGCATAGAAATGACCCCTAAATATAGTCCAATTTTGTGATGACCTCCCAAAAAATATCCACAAAATCCTCATACCCCAAAAAATATTCATTTTTCTGAAAACCAAAAAATTATTGAAATTCAAAACTTTGAAACACCAAAAATGACCCTAGCCTACGTATGTATCAAAATATCAGAGTACTCCCATGGGCACTGGGTAAATATATAAATAAACATTGTCAAGTAAGTATGGCCATGAAATTTCACAGACCAACCCAAACCACCGCGTGAGGAAGACATTAGAACACAGACAAACAAAGGCACTCGTACAAGCAGTAGTTATACCATAAGTTGTCCGCCTGTACGTGGAGATAATCCATGAGCTTTAGCGAGTGGATTTTCTTACGTACAGGTGGGCACACATGGTATAACTATTCTATACCACCTGCATTAGTGTAGACCTTGCACATCATGAAATATTTTGTGCTAAAGTTGGTAAGGGTGGTATAATAAAAGTAAATAATCTGGCCCCAAGGTTATAAAACTTTTTTCAATACTCAACTCAGCTGAGCACGAAGTTTATCCTGCTCATAAATGTTAAAATGCCAACAATTGTTGGCACTTTAACATTTATCAGCAGGATAAATACAGGATCTGAGAGATTTAAAGCAAGAAACTTCTTTATTTCTCGGTATTTTAGTTTTATGAGGAATTGAAATTTCTTGCTCAGTTGAGTTGAGCATGAAAACGTTTTATAACCTAGAGGCCTGCTCATAAATGTTAAAATGCCAACAATTGTTGGCACTTTAACATTTATCAGCAGGATAAATACAGGATCTGAGAGATTTAAAGCAAGAAACTTCTTTATTTCTCGGTATTTTAGTTTTATGAGGAATTGAAATTTCTTGCTCAGTTGAGTTGAGCATGAAAACGTTTTATAACCTAGAGGCCTGCTCATAAATGTTAAAATGCCAACAATTGTTGGCACTTTAACATTTATCAGCAGGATAAATACAGGATCTGAGAGATTTAAAGCAAGAAACTTCTTTATTTCTCGGTATTTTAGTTTTATGAGGAATTGAAATTTCTTGCTCAGTTGAGCTGCTCTCAGTTTTTATGCTAGATAATTGTAAAACTAGAAAGGATACAGCGAAATGTATCACAAAAATAGATCAAACACAAAATAGCCCCTCAAAAATGGGAGAAACAACTGACAGTGAACCAAGCAAGTAGCAAGGGTATCTCTTAAGATGTAAACGAATGGGTGCCACCTTGTATTAACTAGTTTCTATTTCAATAGGCGCTTATGTCTGTTACCATGTGCAATTTGTAAAGAAACTCATTTGCATATAACGATTAAGTGTGTTTACTCATTTTATGATATCTATATTTTTAGAAATTACCTTTTTGTCCTGATACAGAGTGTAGGGATCGTGTTTGCGACATTGAGGGCTGTTCCAGTTATGATGAAAAATACAATATAATTTCTTCGATATGTGGTGATGAATTTTAAAATGACATTAAGGGCCAAGTCCTGCGCCCTAGGTCAAAATATTCATAAGAGTATGTCGCTGTTTAGTTTATCTTGTACTTTGTTTCAAGAAAATGGAGTTGGGTTGTGGCAAAAGTAAAAACAAAAAAAAAAACATCAGATAAAACAGTCTATGATGATTCTCGTCACCCCCATGTCCGATTTGAGTTGAGGTAATGCCAGATATTTCCAAAATAGTCTTTCCTTCAGGCTTACGTCTTTGAAATACACTACACTATAACGTTGAAAGCCAGATGCTTATACAAGTTGATAAAATAATTGTTGTATAGAGTTGAACACACACACACACACACACACACACACACACACACACACACACACACACACACACACACACACACACACACACACACACACACACACACACACACACACACACACACACACACACTACAGATATGACAGGAACCTTAACCCCAACCCTGTCCCAGCATACACATTATGTAGGCCTCTAGCTCCCCTAGAACACTATGCATGCATGTTGAAAGAATACCAATGTACAAAATCACCTGTACTGGCTCAAACCTTAATTATTGAATGTAAGGGCCTTGTTTTGAGAAACCCTTTCTTAGGGTTATGCAACCAGGTCATGCTTAAATTAGTCTGCTCAGCTACAGAAACTAGGTATAATCTTGAAATGTTATATATGGAAAAGTTAGCTAGTGTGCTGTCTAGAGAGCGAATTACAACGCCACTGACCAGGCTGCGCGTATGTGCATGCTCGCATGTGCATTTGTTGTTAGCATGTTATTAAATCAGGTTATCTCGCGACGTGGTCGTATAATAGTGGTGATTCTGTTTGAGAAGGTCAAAGCTTTAAATTACTTTGTAACTCACGCAAATTTGCATGACAAACAAACATTTTGGCGTTGTATTTTTATGTTTTCATATGCCGACTGATATGCTGCAATCCAAGACAGGTGAAGGACAGTTGCCCTTGTTATGATTAGATGAATTTTCATCTACATGTGTTATATCATTTCAACAAAGTTCAGATTCTAAGGAAGCATTTTGTTGCATAGCGATGTGTCTTAGACTGATGTCATGTGACTTCTCCTCTTCATGGTGCCGTGGGTTGGTCTGTAGTCTGTGATGTCATACTCACTCTTTCAATGACGACCCTTACTTAAATATTTCATCAATGAGCTGGTGCTCGTCTATGTTTACTAGTACGGGTAGTTCCCCAGTGAGTCGAATGGTCGCTTTATATAGACTACTTGTATATTATTACACTTATTTACTATGTGTAGCATTGTTATTTTTTTCGACTGTTTCTCTTTATAGTATATTGAGTATGTAAAACAGCACATATCCGAACTGAACAATTTATGTCTTTGAACAATAGCAGAATCTAGGGCGACGATTTGACAAATAACAAATAATTAAGCCCTCCCGTAAGGCTGCTGTCCATTCTAATGTGGCGTATTTTTTTGTTGTTAGATTATTTAAGGATTGAAATGCTGATTTTACCTTGCACTAGATGATGACTCCCAGCCCCGCTTGTTATCCCTTTAAAATGATTTATTTTATTTGTAACAGTGATATTGGAACAGCCAGCCAGCGAAACTCTCGTACACAACGTCATGACGATACGTTTATTACGTCATGGTAGGCAAATATTACGCCCCACAAACACCGAGCATGTGATTGTTCAATGTTTCGCATCAAGAAATGCAAACACCTTGAACGTTAGGTTTCATCTAAGGCAACTACAATGGTAATGTAAATATTGGTTGTTGTTTCTTTCTTTGTGTGTTGGTCCTTGTTTTGTGATGTAAGTAGGTTTGCAATAGCGTGGCGTAGCCAGAACGCTGAAAAAGTTACGCACATCAAAAGGGAGACTACTGAATTAAGCAGTGATTCTCTTTAATTGCGTCCTTTTTTAAAATGGGAACTTCTCTTAAAGGAAAGAATTTGCTCCCAGAGGGAGCGACTTCTTTTCATTAAGAGCAGTTCCTTATGGTATGGAAAATCACTTTTACCACATTAGGTGACCACCCTTGAATGTTACTTTTTTATTACGCACGTGCGTAACTGCGTAATGGGAGCTACACCAATGATTTGTCTTTTAAGTTTGGCAATCACCTCAGAGAGAGAGAGAGAGAGAGAGAGAGAGAGAGAGAGAGGGAGAGAGAGAGAGAGAGAGAGGGAGAGAGATGGATGATTTACTTTAACTGTATTCTGTATTCTAGATCTCATGCGTGTGGCTTTGTTCATCTGTACGTTAACGTCTCTTCCTCATGGTGATATGGGCATGTCTATGTGTGATTGTGGCTTTTACTGATCATACTCACTTGTCACATTTCATTTGTTTTAACATGTGTGGCTGTTTCTGACTTCTGTCATAGTTGTGTCTGAGGCGTTTGTTGCATTTCTAGTTCATATTCGCTGGGTTTTTAACACACAAGTGTCCTTCGAACAACGTGCTAGTTTGCCCGATGTAAAGTGATTTACAGCAAAATGTTGTCTGAGAAAAGCAAATCATATCATCTAAATGAAAGATTATTGAAATGCATACACGCGAAGTGGAAATTAAGTTTAGACATGACTTTAAAACCTGACAGCTATAAAATGATCAATATATAGCTTATGCATGCGGATAATCAATGCAGTAACGGGCGTGCTATTTAGCATTAAAGTTTTCAACTAGCTACTGTTGATGCTATTATTGCACAACTTACGCCCACAAACTATAAACAGAGCAGAGAAGAATAACACAGTTCATTTGTTTTTGTGCTTGATCCTTGTTTTGTCCTATGTCGTTTCTAGTTTGGCTATAATCTAACTTAGGTAGAGAAGAATTGTTTTTTTTTATCTTTAACCCTTAATGCGCCAATCGCAACAAAATTCGTCTGCTTTTCTCGTCTGCTGAAATGTTTTAGAAGCCTCTATGGCAAAAGTGTGGACCCAGAGCAGACTGCTCCTATAGGAGAAGTCTTTTCTGGGTCCACGCTGTTTGCTTCTATAGTTTATTCGCCAGTAATGTTAGGCAATTATTTGCAGCAGACGACTTCAGCAGACGACATTTTCAGATGCATTTTTTCCTTGGCGCTTTAAGGGTTAAATGATTCTTGCTGATGAGTGGGTGTATGTGTTCTGTGTCTGTTCCTTATAGTATAAGGGTTGGTCTGTGGTCCGGGATTGTGGCGCTTCCTGGTCATATACATTATTTGTGTTGTAGACAGTTTATTGCTGCATGCAGATAATTCTTATTGCATAACTTTTTCCCACATATCTAACCCATTGCTTAATAAAACAACTTATGCCAAATAAACTTCATATTTTTATAATGAGTACAACCCAACAATCTATTACGATTCCATCCTACTACCGAATTATTGACTCCCTTGTAATAACATTTTTTATGATCAATGCTGATGATGAATAATTCATATAGTTAGATACAAGCTTGATACTTTATTTCCAGTCCAACATAAGAGGTGCCGGGGGTTATAACAGCATTAACTTATATGCTATAGAATCGCAAATATCACCCACGTAAACCGCATGTCCAAATCTCGGAGGATGTTGGCTACCGGAGGTAAACAAAGGAGTTTTGGGCTGCACATAGTCTGCTTTGAGATGGTTTTATATCATAATGAACCACATTAAGGAATAAAATCAACATATAAGCCGTAAGTATATAGAATGACAAGAATTCTGAAAGCAATGCATGTTTTTGAACTGAATCTGTTTGAATTTAAATCGCATTTGAATTCGGAAATGCGGTGATTTGAACGAATATTTCGAATTCATCAGTTAATATTTATATGTATTATTTTATTTTTTCTTGATTCATAACTACCGCTGCAATGTTTAACCTCTCTTTGGAATGTATCAGTCCAATATAATTCAAACAGACGTGTACAACACTTATTTTTTGCAATTTTATGACGATGGTGTCATGATTATGGATAGCGTTCCATTCGGAGGTAAGTCCTCTGAACATTTTGCTAACCATCAAAAACGATAGCAACGTAAGCGATTTTCAAAATTTGAAGTTTTAATAGCAGTTTTGGACATGACACGTACAAGTCATGCAGGAGAATGATATAGAATGGTAGCGGCACAAGCAATTAGTGTCAAAGGTTGATATAAGTCCAGCAATGATCAAACCACTAGCCTTTTTCATTGAAAAATTCACATTCGCCGTTTGAAAAGTCGCCCTGAATCCTACAGACATGGATCAAAAGTATTTAACAGATTCCGAGTCCTTATCACTCAATATAGAAGCCACATGTTTGCTGCTCTCGTCCCCAAGAAACTTTCAATATGAAATAAAGACGGATAAATACAACCCCTATCCATCCATGATCTCAATGTTTACCTCCGATAGCCAACACCCTCCGAAATCTAGACATGCGGTTCACCTGGGTGAATATAACACTTCCAGTTACAATAGTTAATTGTTTATCTCAACGCATATCTGAGACAAAATAATAAAAGCATTGCATATAAAATATTGATTAGAGAGGTGGGTGGAGAGAGAAATACAAAAGGCACAATTGTCTTTGCTTTGAATAGTACTAACACTTTAAGAAGATATCACTAACTTTGAAGGTGGTAAAATACTTATTGAAAGCTGTATAAATAACTTATATACTGCATGACTTGAGTAATTAAAATACGCCTTAACCATGTTTGCTGTTTTATTGGGAATTGTATAAAAGATTGGTCAGCCACGAACTGCTTATTCATGTAGAGGTTGGGCGAGGTTGGCAGCTGGCATTAATTCGACATCCACTGATGACATCATACAGATCCAACCTTTCCTTGATCAATCACTTTTGATAGAATTTGATTTTGACGACTTAATTTTATATACTGTTACTTGTAAAAATGACTGATTGAAAAATTGATCCAAAATGTGAACGTGTTTTTTAAAACATTAACCATAGTCAATGCAAAATGTAAGGTCTGTTGTTGAAACTTGTTAACGTTCTCGTTTTAGCTTAACGAGGGGAAAATGATATTGGGACCTATTAGTTAATGTACCAGAAATATACCGCCATAAAATTACGTCAATAATGATGAGCTACAACACTCCAATGCCAATTTATGATTTACGTTAACGTTGTCTAAAACGGTAATCTGGAACACGAGTCAAATGGTATCATTTAGCAATGAATTAATTGAACACACTTTTTACAAAGAGGAATCACTTTATTTGGCTTATAATGAAAAATGCGCTTTTTCACTTCTGAACAACCTGAACGATATAATAGTGTTCATGTCAGAAAATGTGTGATGCTCTCCATTATCTTGTGGACAATATATTTATAAGATTTGGCTCAGAATTATATGGACCAATTGTAGCTATTCCAATGGGTACTTATTGTGCGCCTCTTGTTGCAGATTAGTTTTTGTTTTGTTATGAGAGAGCCTTAATGTTGTCTCTTTCTGAGAATAATCTAGTTGAAGTTAATTGAAGCTTTTAACTCTACCTTAATCTAGAGGATTTAATCAATATAGGTATTAAGAACAAATAGTAAGTCCGATATATCCCACTGAACTTGAGTTAAATAAGCCAACTTCCTTTGATACTGAAGCCCCCTTTTTAGACTTGGACTTGTCCACAACGAATGGCATAGTTTCTCTAATATTTATGATAAACGGGATGATTTTAATTTTGAATAGCTAATTTCCCACTTCTTCATGGGGATGCTCCTCGCTCCCCATCCTATGGTGTATACATTTAAGAGCGGATTCGTTTTGCGAGAGTATGTTCTAATGTTAGTGACTTCAACCACAGAAACCAATTGAAAGGGGTCAAAGCAACAATGTACTTTAATACATTTTTCACTATTTCGAGAAAACGCCAAAAACGTAATTTTGGGCATTTCTCAAAATATGTAGATTTTTCTTGCTCAAATGAACAGTATATGTTAGAAAACATTGAATTCAAGACTTTTTGCAGTGGGTTTACTGCTTTAAATGAGAAAAAAAACTTGAATTTAGCGATTTTGTTTCTGCAACAAGGAACCGAACTCCAAATTTCATAAAACTTAAAAATTACATACAGAAAGTTTATGACAGTATATCAATACTAGAAAAATGCTTGATACTGTGTGGAATTGTCTTCCTGATGTATTGTGACTATTAGTGTTCTGTGGCCCTTCGTCATGGTGCCGTGGGTTGGTCTGCGGTGTGTGATTGCGGCATTTCCTGGTCATACTTTCTTGCTTATGTGCTGTATCAACCTCAAAAAATCCTACAGCAATAGTTTTTGCAGGAGATAGACGGCATAATGCATACAATTTCATAACTTAATTCTGTTTTAGTTTTAGAGGAGATATTTTTACATTTTGGTAAAGCTTTTTATTGACGTCCGGCATGGCATTTACCTCATATGCAAGTTCAAAACCAGATTGTGTTTATTATTAACCGAAAGCATGGTGTATCACATAGTCTTATACCATAGAATGTCTTTTAGCTGTTGCTGAGGGCAGAAGCGACTTGGGCTTGATCATTGCCATTTATACACAAGCTCAATCGATCAGAGTATGTTGTTTTAAAGTTTGTGTCATTTCTAATTTTGCTATCATCTTGGAGAGAGAGAGAGAGAGAGAGAAAGAGAGAGAGAGAGAGAGAGAGAGAGAGAGAGAGAGAGAGCTGTTTGCTTTACTTTAATTGTCTTCCTGATGTATTGTGGCTATTTGTGTTCTGTGACGGTTCCTCACGGTACCGTGGGTTTGTCTGCCGTGTGCGATTGTGGTATTTCCTGATCATACTCACTTTTTGTAAGTTCTATACTTTTAATAATCCACTTTACCAGATTATCTTGAAATGAAGGCATCAGCGGAATTAGATCATCAAATGACTTTTTCATACTATTTCTGAAATATTGTAAAATCACTATCCTTGCCTTTTGTCTGACAAGAAATCCGCCACAGAAGATCAGCATTGAAAACTGCTATGTAAAATCAGAGTATTTCATGTGCGTTCAACGTACGTCCAATGTCTCACGAGTTCTTATATTTTATACTGCGGAGAGTCGGATCAAACTGGACAGATTCCATTGCTGATCAGAATATCCAATAGACGCTCATGTCATTCCGTTGGTTTTCATATGCAATGGTTCATCAGTAATTGTGTGAATTTACGTTCGCAATGGGATATACATGGGCCCAATAAAACAGTTTTAATTAAATAAACACGGTATTAAACTGAAACAGTTTCCTGTAAAGTTCCAGTATATACGATTAACTCCCAAGATCGATATAAATAGGAGACATATAGGAGCGCCACAACCGTATCTAATTACAGCACTTACAATAAATCTGGCACCATATTAGCAGTTCGTGTAGTTTATCCATGTGCGTATGAAAGATCGTTAGATAAAAAATTGAGCAAGATATCCATGATAGACCTAGATCGCTCACCTTTGTTTAAAATCATAACACATCGGCTAAGTTTATCTGCTATTTTCAGTGTACGGGCAATACAAACTCGACAGTTTGCTTAATTGGCATTAACTGTCCCCTGTCCACCATATAGAGGCAATATGTTTTGGACGGATCCCATTCGCTTTAAAGCCATCTTTCTAGAAAGTGTCAAAACTACAATTCGTGTCACATTATTTTAAATTCTGATTAGAAAAGTTTCCGTTTGACTATGCCTTAATAAGCCATGTCTCCTGGTGGCTATATGTTTTGATGTTTCCCATTTGCTTTAGCTACTTAGTTGGGGGGGGGGGGGGGGCTTAAATGCTTTTACAATCGTAAAATCGTCGCCCTGGATTCTGCAAACACATTTTTAGCTCGCATAGAGGTTTCCTAGCTTATGCGTTCTATCCTAAAAGAGAAAAAAAAATCTAACATCAAATGATGGAACAAAGAAAAAGGCTTATGCCTTACAGAGCTAAGAAAACATCAAGTTGAGACACGGTTGACCCATCCACAGACAAGCACCAGACACCAACCCACCGATTGAAATTCTGGTCAGGGTCGTCCTTGGGTCTGAGGCCTGACCTAACGTCGTTTAATTGGAGAGGAATCATAGCTATAGCCCGTGATTATGTTTACAACGAGGCATGCAGACTGTGTTGTAACACTTGATTTTCTTTTTGAATTGGTCACTAAGATTAGGTTTTAGACGAAGTCTTAGAATTTCATTGTTGGTGAAAAGCTGACTTGATCTCTGTATGGAAGAATGTACATGCCATGAAATGTTGTTTTTTTATCTACCGCAGAGATTTAGTATTATGTTATGTTTATTTTATTTTTTGCACTTTTTCATTAATTTTAAATATGATTTTTCACGTTGACGCTGAAAGAATGATAGTTAAAACGCAAGAAATGTAAAAAAATATCTGCATCGATGGTTAAAAATGTATGGCACGATACCGCTTCTGTAGGGAAGAATTGTCGAGGTCAGCTTAACTAATATCGGTCAACTAAAGTAATATTTGTAGGTTACGATCAACTAAATTCTACTGTTTTAGTTGTGTGTTTTTTTTGCACAAGGCATGCATGACACTAGCTACTTAAATATGCAGCATTTTGGCGGAGGGCATATTTTTTTTCGTTCTGACTCGAGTTTTCGCGAGATTCCAGCAATCCTGTACCATTGAAGCATCACTACAGATATTTTGGAATAGCATAGGGTCCTTAAGCCAAACGCTGTACTGAGCTCAGCTGACCGAAGACATAACTAAGTATAAACATCCCACTTTTTTTCTTCTCAGTTTCTTCAAAAATTCTCACGTTGCTCATATCAAATAGGTCTGCTGTCACTTCGTCGTATATCTTTTTTAAAGATATTTCTTGTGAATACATCAGCTAAATCGCCATACAATGTTGGCTCTCATATACCCTGTTGTAGTGCAAACTCTCGGAAAACTAGTGCTATACATCATAGAGTATATCCATCAAGAAATTAATTATCTCAAAATGAAAATCAACTCGTTTATCGTATATTTTAGATGAAATGTTTCAATGCCATCGGCTTAATTATTGTCAGAAAGAGACAACATGATGTCTCTCTCATAAAATATAATCAGAACGCGTGCAGTCGATGGGGCGCCTTCGCAAATCCCACGCTAAAGTTTTTGACTCTCCCAGGCACCTCAAGTCCCACCCCTGGCATGACCCCAGCAACAGAATGAAAATTATGTTCAATATGTTTTTCTATATTTTATTTGTGAGAAACACACACGCAGTTTGGTATAAAAATCTTTGAAATTGACATGGTAACCGAAATTTAATGATATCTGACCTTTTGACCTCAACCCAAGGTCACCAGTTTGACCCTAGGATGAAAATTTCACTTGCATTCTGTACTGCTCGTTATCCCCGTCGATTTGATGTGTCACATGACCATGTTTAAAAAAATTACCCCCTGGGCGCCCCCAGCGGCGCCGCCCCAAAGACCCACCCCTGGGACAAAATAAGAAATCTCGTCTGGTATGTTTTATATCTTTCATTTGTGAGAACACAAACAATGTTTGGTATAAAAATCTTTGAAATTGACTTTTTATGGAAATTAAATATTTGACCTTTTGAACCCTCCCCCAATCCCCAACTTTGGTTCATTTCCGTCTAATGGTTTAGGAGGAGGTAGCATAATGGACGGACGGTCGCACGGACAGACGGACGGATGGACAGACGGACGGACGGAGGCGATAACAATACCCCTTCCTCTTTTTATAAAAAAGAGTGGGCCGGATAATAAAATCTGCAACCAGAGCAGCCCAATTAATACCCATTGAAATACCAACATTTCAAGCCAAATCTTAAAAATGCAGTGGCCATTGTACTTCATATCACTGTAATACGATCGTTAAATGGACGCACTGACGGTCAGTCGGCGGACCTTAGAGAACAACACGATGCCATTTTCCTGTTTTATAGGATTTTACAATCAATAACCAATCTCCAATATCGTCAGCTATATTTAGTTGTATCTAATAGGCTTCCGGCGTCCAATCGACGTCGATGAGGCGTTCCATTGTCTTATCGACGCTGACATAACACCGCTACAATACAAAGTGCTTCTCAACGTCAATTTGTAGGCGTCGTCGGTTTCCCAGGCTACATATAATATACGGCATATGTGTAGTTGCCACAAAGCAGCTATTTTGATATATTACTAAATTGTCACGTATGGTAACATTAACGGCATATCTATTACTTATATTGTTGAAACATGTCCAATTACTTTGCATACAGTTTGTTTAATGCATGTACTATCTTTTTATGAACTAAAAGGGAAAGTCACTGTGGCCATCGTTTAAAAAAATATCATACAGGGTTTTACAGCAATAGACAGATTTTCTAAACAATACTGGTACTTCATGTATATATAAAAAAAGCATACTTGTAATCCTCAGTTAGATTCTTTCTTTTAGATTTATCTAAAACTACCAGAACATGAGCAAATGTGAAAAAATACGGCAAATAGTGCATACCCTGATCAGATGCCGCATTCTGGGTCCGCACTGTTTGCAGTTATTCCATCAAAAAGGGCACTAGGCTTATATGAGTTAAAGAATAACTATACGAATAAGCAACAAGTACCAATTTTTCGCGGGCTGTATTATGCTGTACAGTGAAACCTGTCTTAAGCGGCCACTCAAAAATAGACAAACAAAAGTATTAAATCCATGCGGTTGCTTAATGCAGATCGAAAGTGTTGCAGAATGCTCCCTTTGGAGCATTCTACAATACTTTAGACCTGCATAAAGCGATAGTTGGTCTTGAAAACCCAGTTTTGGTCTTTTTTAGAGTGGCCGTTTTATACAGGTTTTGCTGTATTTCTTACCTCCACCATTCTTCTGTGTAAGATAGGGGAATCGCCAAACATTTCCAAGGCCCACAGCATAACCAATAAGAGAGAGTAAGAACTCTGCCCTATTGCCCCAGGTCTCTCGTTCCTCGCCAGTATGTCTGTCAATCTTCTTCTCCAAGTCAATCTTCAATAGATTTGCCGTTGACGCTTCTGGGTGAATGCTCAATGAACTTCCAAGTGTACTTCCGTATGTGCTCTGTGGTGACGGTAACGTCAATGCCTGTCGTTCATTGTCCTCGTTGGTTTCAAGAGCTACAATGTTATCATGAGTTTCAGGTGTTACGTTGTTCATCTCCACCGTATCCTCGTTCTCCACGCTCTCTTCCATATTGATAAGATGCCCTTGTCGCTGTCGCCTAGAAATATACAATATTAAGTGTCATTTCCCAATTCGTTTACATCACATATAAATAAAGGCACATTTTAAACCTTTTCAGACCTATGGAATTTTCCATAATGCTACATACGATGTGAAAAAAGTAACACACAATGCAAACCAACCCACAAAGTCAGGAGGGTTCATTGTACATCATGTATACGAGGGAAGCGTAAATAGTTTTGTCCATTCCACGATAAAAAGTCATAAAAGCACAGTTTGTATTTCCACAGTGCTCAGTTCATTACCTACATACTGATATCAAATAAATGTATACGTCGCTAAAAATTGAGATCTAAAAGTGACGGTCATATACATTTGTTATAAAAAAAATGGTTGGAAAACATTTCGTTGAAAAGTGCAGAAATTCAGAGTTATATAAAAGGTCACAATGAAATTGAAATTGAACCAAAAACTATCTATAATGAAATATGCAAAGTTTTTGGAGATATAGAAGTTTCCTATAGGCTATTTCGAAACTTAATAGGAAAAGTTAATATTTGCATAGACTCTATTCAAGATACCTCTAGATCTGGCAGTGGCCCAGAAAAACATGTCAAGTGTCAGTGACATTTTGAATTCGGCACGATATATGTCCTATGAGATAGCTGACATGATTGGTATTTCGGAAGCATCTATACCACGGATTCTGAAGAAGAACCTAAAGCCTCGTTCATATGCACAATATACACCCCGGTGCAAATATACATCCGGGGTGTAAATTTGCACCTGGGGTGTATTTTGGTCATGTAAACGGTGCTTTATGAAAATGCACCCCGGTGCAAATCTACACCCGGGTGCTAATTTGCTCCACCTTTGTAGGTGGTGCAAATTTGGTGGAGCAAATTAGCACCCGGGTGCAGATTTGCCCCTAGGTGCAAATTGTGCACATGAACGCAACTTGTTATCACATATGTACAATTTGATCTTAGATTTTGATAAATTACCCATCTTTTCTATATGAACATGTACATTTATATGAAAGTAAACTATTTAAATAGTCCCTTTATCAAACTTAAGGTCATGGCTTCTCTCTGTAGTCACTACTTCATCGGCTATGCCGGGTTGCCACGCAGAACAACTGGAATTTCAGGCCTATGGGCTTCGATTTGCACGATTCTATTTCCGAATAATTTCTCTTCCTAACCTCAGCAATAGAAATCATAGTTTACCAGAACCTTGGCGACATTCACGAGTCCATGCTATCTGATGTACACATCGGTGAAAAGATCCCCCCTGCGTAATAACGGAGTGACCACATTTACGATTCATGTAATCTACATGATGTTCAGACATAGCAATACTTAAAATATGTCTACCCTCTATCTTACCCCCCCCCCCCCCCCCCCCAATTTGGGAATCCAAACCTCTTGTAGCCATTGATAACCCCGGTTGAGCCATTTCGCTTCGGAAACTTAACAGAGATTTAGAAGAGAAGACAAAACCCGTTTCACACATTCACAAGACGTTTATTTTGCTATTAGGAAGAGGTTCTCAATTGTCAAGCTCTGCGCAGTCCTAAGTCAAACTGTCACCAGCAGTTCAATTGCAACAACTTAACGCACACGCGCATTCCGTTGCAGCTATTTGCCCAGTTTGTCGCAGAGCTCTTGACATTCGGAAGCCATGGATCATCAGTACATGTATAGGTCTCAAGCACTACGTTCGTACACCTCTCCTGGCTAGATAGTCATATATTTAGTAAGTACTGCTGCAACAGCTTCTATAAGTGCAATTTATGCACCAGTCATTTGTATCCACTGCTCCCCTACCTACGGGGATGGGCGGGGATAATGGTTTCACTTTCCAGAGCCCTGGTAGAAGCCCCGCCCTGTGGGGACAAGCTGATGATAACAACCCTGCTCTTTGCCCCACCCTACACAACAGAAAATCCCAGCAGGGTAGGTGTCCCAATGTTATACCCCCACACTTCCCCGGCACTGCGGGGACAATCAAAAAGTAATTGTCCAGCACCTTACCCCGGCTAATCCACGGCTATCCCCGTAGGTGGGGGCCGTGGATACAAATGACTGGTGCATTTTCCTCTTTAAATATTGTATAAATAAACAAAATAGATAAAATCAAATGGAGTTGCATATTTCTCACACGACGGTATCTTGAACTGACTAATAATCGAAACATTCTTAACACATCGAATTTCTCCTTAAAGTAAAACTGAAACATTTGTGATAGGTTTAAAGAGCAAATCCAATGGCATATGAACACAATTTATTGACATATGAACGCTACATAAGGGGGTGCAAATTTACTCCCGGGTGCAATTTTGCACCCGAGAGTAAATTTGCACCAGGATGCAAATTGTGCATATAAACGAGGCTTTAGACTTACGTGTAAAGTTTCTCGAGGGATACCACATATACACACAAACGAGCTAAAAGCAGCAAGTGTAAAGATGGCCAAAACAATTTTGAAATTGTACCCTTAATTTTAAGCGCAAAGTTTTTTGTGAATTAAGTGACTGGTGATAATTAATGGGTTCATATTTTTGAACAGCAAAGGAAAATATATAATAAGATATGAGGCACAAAAATTTTCGTAGACCAGCTATTGCCAAAAGGACACTCAATGTTAAGCTGTATTTTTCGAGATCAACGGACCTATATTTCAAGTTTCTGTTCCTAGGGGGCGATTAGTGACAAGGATATTTTACATCGTGAGGAAGAGACACACAACAATCATGATACACTAGGAAAGCAACCAGCTCTCTCTTCCTCATCAAGATGATTGCAAAACTAGAATGGACATAAAGTAACGTACAACAAACCATAGAACAATTACAGAATACCACAATGGGAGCAACAATCAACAACGAATCAACAACAACAGAACCACCGCCTTAGAACGGACAACAGCCAAAGCCACAGGGGGTCTTAAATGCATTTTACTGGTACCAAATCTTCGCCCCTAGTTTTTGCTGTTGCTGAAGCACAAAAACTGCTAAGCTCGCATGGGGGATTCCTAACTATTGCAATGTATCATCAAACCCGTGAGAACATTCGTTTCTTCATGTTTATCAACTGACCGTAATGTGTACGTCCTGTAATCAGTGGCAGGAGCTAGAAGGAATGTCGGAGTTTGGTCATTCCGGCAGAATGATGCTTAATAGGATCAAAATATACCATGCTGTTCAAGTGTTATGAGCATTTTCTCTTACTGACCCCGGACGGACGCACGGATCGGTGGACGGACTCGCACAAATACCACAATCACAAACTGCAGACAAACCCATGGCACCGCGAGGAACAGCCACACAATAACCGCGGTTCATTTAGAATCACAGAATGCATTGTTTCGCCGAATACCAGGAGTACTTTATTCCTTATAGAACCGAAGCATAAGGTGGCTTTTAGATAATAAACTTGCTAAAAAAGCACCTGTTGTTTGTCTTATATCATAAGCATTCTTATTCAAAATGCAAGCAAGTATCAAGATGAAATGCCAGAATTAGAAACCAAAGAACAACACACGGCACCACGAGGAAGAGAGACAATACACTGACTGCCACTCAATAAAGTAAAGCAATCAGTTCTCTCTTCCTCAGCAATAATAGGGCCAGTTATGAAAAAACGTTTGCGTAAAATTGTGATTATTTTCTTATCTATCAGTTTATATATGTGTTTTGGGTGTTCAAAAGAACCGTCTCATCGAGACGGTTCTTTTGAGTATTCACAACATATGTTTTGGTTGAGAAATAAGAAAAATAATTTTCAGTTACGCACTCTCGTGATTGCAAAACTAGAAATGACACTAAAAACTACACTATTAAACAAAGAACTAACACAACACTTTTACACAATACTGTCCGTTGGCAATGTGTGTAAGCAGTAAATGCTCTGGCGAGTCTGCGCGTTTGCGCAGGTTCGCTAGAACTTTTGCTGCGTGCCTATGCTATAAGCACCAACATCTCATATACTGGCTAGTTTCATTTTTGGAAAGAAGTAAAATTGATTTCCCTTTATTGCTTTTGATAAATCTACACCAACTTACTGTTTTGGAATTCGGTGTTGATATGACCTTATTAATTGAAACAAACGATTATTCTCCAATAAGCTAATTCACAGACATCTGTATACGTATTCCTAGCAAAACAACAAGTGGCGATCCCTCTGCTATAGAGCCAGAGAATCGATCAAACGT
Source organism: Loripinus fragilis (assembly GCA_964019695.1). Taxonomy (NCBI): domain Eukaryota; kingdom Metazoa; phylum Mollusca; class Bivalvia; order Lucinida; family Lucinidae; genus Loripinus; species Loripinus fragilis. The sequence goes on from OZ026523.1 coordinate 93,675,470, forward strand.
CAGCAACAGCTTAGTCTGACAATACAAGAGTTTCTTGCCTGAATTAATCGCTCTGATTGTAGTTTAATTCAGAACTCATAGAACTACTTTAAATACGAATGATTAATTGAGGCTCCTTATGAGAATATTGCCCGCCAAAAGTTTGATAACATAGTAGGCTATATGAGCCGTGACATGTGAGTTCCAACAATGTGGCATTTTGACAAGTGTAGACTCAGACGAGCCTGTGAAGCCTCCCTTTAAGCCTAGATATTTTGGAGAAAAAACGTAAATAAAACGGAATACCAGAGCAAAAGAAATCCAACAGGTAAACCCCGGTGGACTGACGACAGCCAAAGCAAGTATGCTCTCCTATGTTTAGGCAGAACACGACAAATTGTACTATCTACAGTGTCCATGTATAACTGATGTGTCCGCATATTTAGGCATTTTAGTTGCTTCTTTGGGGCTGAACAGATAGATGTAAAAGTAAGTAAGGGTGCAAAGATCAGGAATCGATACAATCAAGTACCAGACCTGACCCAGGATACCAATGGGAAACTGACAAACTAAAAGTTAGACACCAGAAACGAGAGTCAATATATCAGCCCTTTCCCAGCAGGTGACCACAAGGCAAATATGAACAGACGCGCGTACAAAGGCATAGCAAACACAAGACAGAAAAAAACATAACAGTACCGCCTTGGAACGGTACGTAAAATATGTTACTGGAGGACTTAAACCGGTTTAACGGTGCACCAACCTCACCCTTAGTTCAGATGTGGATCAAGACACATAGATGTTTGGTTTGCATGAAAGACTCTAACTTATCAATGTATCATCTCCTAGAACATATAAATCAAGATATAAAAAGGAGATGAAGCAAAGATAAGGACACAACAGTAAATAAAACTGAATACCGGAGCAAAAGAAATCCTACAGTTAAACCCCAGTGGGCCCAACAAACAGCCAAAGCATCAGGCCCCTACCATCTCATCAATAGATAAGTCTTTAAGTCGGAACCGTCATAGAGGCTGAAGTCCGACCCACCGGCGTGCAATTAAAGAGGAAAGCAAAGTTGCCAACCGTTATTGGGTTGACCAACAAGCATGCAGTCTGTTGCAATACATTAATGTTATGGCCAATCTTTTTATGATGTGAAATTATCTTAATGAACTGCGCTGAAAAAATTATTAGAGCCAACAATCTTCTTTAAAATTATACACCAAGTCACCATAGAATTCAGGTTCCGAAAGTCCACGGCACAAGAGGGAATTAAGTCCAACTTGGAATTTAGATATCAAATGATAGTATCTCAACGAGTACTCACAGCATATGGTTTGATTGAGAGACTGGAACAATAGTTTTTAAGTATGCTTTCCTATGTTCAGGCGGAAAATGAAAAATTGTACTATCTACCATGTCCATGTATAACTGATGTGTCAGCATAGTTAGGCATTTTAGTTGTCCTTTGAGACTGAACAGATAGATGTAAGCCTCACATGTTCACAGCATCTAAAGGCAGGCTTAATTAGCACGTCCTTAGCAGGATAAAAACTATAACATTATTCAAGCAATCAGTACCAGTGTAATACAGACATGCATTAACAACTAAACTTAGGCGACTTTAGGGCACGTCATATGACAAACTATTCATGGTATTTGCGAGCACCAAAATCAAGTAGATCAAAGAATCCTTTCTAACTGAGATACGACTGTTTTGCAATAGCTTGCGACTTGCCTTCGCCAGTGACTCTCAAAACAGTACCAGTGATTCGAAATTTTCTCGTATGTGTCGTGTCGCAAACAGTCGCAAAATGTTCGCTCAAAAATAATTCAACAATATTCCTCGCAAAACATTCGCGAAGTCATCACGGGTGTCTCGAACCCGTCGCGTAATTGTCGCGGACCATTCGCAATTTAGATTCCGACAGTCTTAATGACTTTGGACTATGACAGATTTGCGAAATAAACAAGACTAAATGGCAAACAAGGACCTCTGATACTTTGATAGGGTATCTGCCTATTTTTCAGATGCTTCCCAAAACTTCCCTATGCATAAGGTATCACTGGTATCCTTTTGAATCTGCCGCTTGACGTATTAGGAACGAATTAAGGTTATAATTAGACAGGCAGATCCCTGACGCTACCAAATGGGCTAGGGGTTGCAAAATTTGACTTCACCAAAACATATAGAAATCAATTATTTTCACGTGAAAGGGTATTACAATGTATATCATCAATACTTGATTACAAATCACAGTGAAAGTATTTTAAAGTCCAAAATCATGAGCATTTTAATGAGTTTTTTTGTTGTTGTTTCTTCTATCTGATTTGTTAAGAAATATTTTAAAGTGCAACTGTAGTCCATATTCAACCTTGATAGAAATGTATTTACCTGGTGCAATATTGTGCATACTATAACCATTCATCCATGCGTAAAGTACACCTAGTAAATGGCCATGTAGTTTATGTGTATTGGATTGATACAGTATATGTGCAAAATAATCTACCAACTGAATTAAGTAAAAGGACAATTTTCATAATCTAAAGAAAAATATGCTAAAACGTTGTAATATTTCATGACTAATTGGTTATGAAAAGGAAGCTTACTTGTACTAATTATTTCATTATACTGGAAAAAAAGATTTTCAAGAGAGCGCACCAAAAATCCAAATGCTAATGTTCGGGGCTCGCCCAGACGTCACATTCTGGGCTATGGGATATCATTCCCCCCCCCCCCCCCGAGTCCCAACTAGCTTTTCACATATATTATGTAAAATATAAGAACACACTTACATGCAAAAATGCAAAAGGATTAGTTGGGACTCGGGGGGGGGAATGATGTTTTAAAAATATTTTTAATTTCCTATATATGTATAATACAAAAAGTGACCATTTTAGCCCCAAAATTAAGCTGTACATGTATGGAAATAGGAAATCAAATGAAAAAATCATAAAATAAAGACCAACAGCGAGCTTATATATGAAGATGGAAGCATTTGATCGACTTCAATTTTTATCAAAATAATAGGCAGCGATACACTGGGATTCCCATTACCACCGTCAGAGGTCCTTTGCGACACATATAGGACACGTCGTGATTTAATTGTGAGTAAATAAAACTTTGCGACGTTCGCACGAACGTCGAGAACATATCATGATTATCAAGTGAATGTCTTTTAAATTACATGCAATAAATGCCATGAATTGTTCGCTTTTATCACCAACGACCGTCGCACGATGTTCTTGAGAACGTCGTGCGACTGCCGCTCAAAGGTCGTGCAATTGTCGCACGATGGTGTTGCGAGAAAATGATTGACCATGAAAAAATTGATAATGATAACATTATAGCAATCATTTAACTTTCAAGAATGATGTACAATTTCATTGTACTAGCATTGTGGGAGTGTCTCACGAATAAATTTGCTTGTTCACTGCTAGGCATTTCTCCTGTAGTTGCCAGACCACAAACGTTGCATCTGTAGTGTCTCTACTTGGTACAGAACCAGACTGTGAGTCTTCAATAGACTCAACATATCACTGGAGGCCATCGGCAATCATCTCTAGAATTTTCTGGCTGTTCAATAAGTTTAGAGTAAGAAAGAGGACAAAGATCAGGAATCGGTACAATCAAGCACAACGCCTCTCGATAGGTGCCTCTGGCCAATACCTCAAAGGTTGCTTCTGTTCAGAGCATCACCAACGACTTTGTTATTCCAGACAATGGTTGTTTGCTCGCAGTTAGTTGGACCCTTGTCATTCCTACACTTTTGGGCAGGTAGAGGTGTGATTTTGAGCTTGATTTGGGGCAGCATATCAATCATTATGTCACTTACCAGGAGCTGATCCTGCAGAGCAACTTTCTCTCAAGCGATAACCATCACACCACGCTTGCACTAGCCCTTTTGAAATAGCACAAAGTCTATCTGGTTTGCTGTATTCTCTGATCTCTAAATCGAGGATTTATCAAATTCTTGGATTTATAATTATTGGAGTTAACATTTATTATAAAGGTAGTGCTTATTATGAAAGCATTTTTATAATGGCTTTAATAGGCCATTAGGTTGTTTTCATCATAATTAAATATGCAAGTTATTTATCGTATGAAATTGCATCATGTCTATCACTAGGCCAGATCTCTCTATACTTCAGATAAATAGGACAATACTTGCTATAGATGCTCCTTAGCCTCAGTCGCTAACAAATAACGGACCGGGTCACTATTTGTGTCATTTTCAACATTAAAAATATCAAAAAAGAAATAGAAAATATTTTACTTTTGCTACACAAATCATTTTTAAACAGATTAAACATGTTTTAGATTCTAATTTATTTTCATGAGTATGCATACATGCAAATCATAAACGTAAGACGTAGGACATACAATAAACATATCAGGAAAATTTTAACACTTCTTAGGATGACATGTACACATTATAACGCTGTTTTCTTCAGAGTAATGGGGTTAATGCTAAAACTTCAAAATTGTTGTGGCTGTCATGGAAATATGCCGCCAGTTTGCTAATCCAGCATCCCATATCCGTCCAACAACCGATTGTTAACACACACCCTTGATTTTAAGAATATATAGGTGCTATAAAATCCCTTTAGGGGTGGGGGAGGCTTTCCATTATTGACCCTTTGCTTAGATAATTTTTATGAGTTGAGTATCAAATAAGTTGTATGACCTAGTGGCTTGGTATTGTCACAGCTATGGTTGAATAGTTGTGGCACGACCCAGTGGCTTGGTATTGTCACCGCTATGGTTGAACAGAGGTGGCACGACCTAGTGGCTTGGTATTGTTTCAGCTATGGTTGAATAATGGTGGCACGACCAGGTGGCTTTGTATTGTCAAAGCTATGGTTGAACTGTGATGGCACGACCTGGTGGCTTGGTATTGTCACAGCTATGGTTGAACAGAGGTGGCACGACTCCGTGGCTTGGTATTGTCACAGCTATGGTTGAACAGAGGTGGCAAGACCTGGTGGCTTGGTATTGTCAAAGCTATGGTTGAACAGGGGTGGCACGACCCTGTGGCTTGGTATGGCCATCGCTATGGTTGAACAGTGGTGGCATGACCTAGTGGCTTGGTATTGTCACAGCTATGGTTGAACAGTGGAGGCACGATCTGGTGGCTTGGTATTGTCACCGCTATGGTTGAACAGTGGTGGCACGATCTGGTGGCTTGGTATTGTCACCGCTATGGTTGAACGGTGATGGCACGACCTGATAGCTTGGTATTGTCACCGCTATGGTTGAACGGTGGTGGCACGACCTGGTAGCTTGGTATTGTCACAGCTATGGTTGAACGGTGGTGGCACGACCTGGTGGCTTGGTATTGTTACCGCTATGGTTGAACAGTGGTAGCACGACCTGGAGGCTTTGTATTGTCACAGCTATGGTTGAACAGTGGAAGCACGACCTGGTGGCTTGGTATTGACACCGCTATGGTTGAAAGGTTGTGGCACGACCCGGAAGCTTGGTATTTTCACCCCTATGGTTGAATAGTTGTGACACGACCCGGTGGCTTGGTATTGTCACCGCTATGATTGAATAGTTCTGATACGACCCGGTGGCTTGGTATTGTCAAAGCTATGGTTGAATAGTTGTGGCACGACCCGGAGGCTTGGTATTGTCACCGCTATGGTTGAATATTTGTGGCACGACCCAGAGGCTTGGTATTGTCACAGTTATGGTTGAATAGTTGTGGCACGACCTGGAGGCTTGGTATTATCACAGCTATGGTTGAATAGTTGTGGCACGACCCGGAGGCTTGGTATTATCACAGCTATGGTTGAATAGTTGTGGCAGGACCCGGAGGCTTGGTATTGTCACCGCTATGGTTGAATAGTTGTGGCACGACCCGGAGGCTTGGTATTGTCACCGCTATGGTTGGTAAGTTGTGGCACGACCCGGAGGCTTGGTATTGTCACAGCTATGGTTGAATAGTTGTGGCACGACCCTGTGGCTTGGTATTGTCACCGTTATGGTTGAACAGAGGTGGCACGACCTGGTGGCTTGGTATTGTCACAGCTATGGTTGAACAGTGGAGGCACGACACAGTGGCTTCGTATTGTCACCGCTATGTTTGAATAGCTGTGGCACGACCCGGAGGCTTGGTATTGTCACCGCTATGGTTGAATAGTTGTGGCATGACCCGGAGGCTTGGTATTGTCACAGCTATGGTTGAATAGTTGTGGCACGACCCGGAGGCTTGGTATTGTCACCTCTATGGTTGAATAGTTGTGGCACGACCCAGTGACTTGGTATTGTCACGGCTATGGTTGAATAGTTGTGGCATGACCCGGAGGCTTGGTATTGTCACAGCTATGGTTGAATAGTTGTGGCACGACCCTGTGGCTTGGTATTGTCACCGTTATGGTTGAACAGAGGTGGCACGACCTGGTGGCTTGGTATTGTCACAGCTATGGTTGAACAGTGGAGGCACGACACAGTGGCTTCGTATTGTCACAGCTATGATTGAATAGTTGTGGCACGACCCTGTGCCTTGGTATTGTCACCGCTTTGGTTGAACAGAGGTGGCACGACCTAGTGGCTTGGTATTGTTTCAGCTATGGTTGAATAATGGTGGCACGACCAGGTGGCTTTGTATTGTCATAGCTATGGTTGAACTGTGATGGCATGACCTGGTGGCTTGGTATTTTCACAGCTATGGTTGAACAGAGGTGGCAAGACCTAGTGGCTTGGTATTGTCAAAGCTATGGTTGAACAGGGGTGGCACGACCCTGTGGCTTGGAATGGCCATCGCTATTGTTGAACAGTGGTGGCATGACCTAGTGGCTTGGTATTGTCACAGCTATGGTTGAACAGTGGTGGCACGATCTGGTGGCTTGGTATTGTCACCGCTATGGTTGAACGGTGATTGCACTACCTGGTAGCTTGGTATTGTCACCACTATGGTTGAACGGTGGTGGCACGACCTGGTAGCTTGGTATTGTTACAGCTATGGTTGAACGGTGGTGGCACGACCTGGTGGCTTAGTATTATCACCACTATGGTTGAACAGTGGTAGCACAACCTGGTGGCTTGGTATTGTCCCGCTATGGTTGAAAGGTTGTGGCACGACCCGGAAGCTTGGTATTGTCACAGCTATGGTTGAATAGTTGTGGCACGACCCGGAGGCTTGGTATTGTCACCGCTATGGTTGAATAGTTGTGGCACGACCCGGAGGCTTGGTATTGTCACAGCTATGGTTGAATAGTTGTGGCACGACCCGGAGGCTTGGTATTATCACAGCTATGGTTGAACGGTGGTGGCACGACCTGGTGGCTTGGTATTGTCACCGCTATGGTTGAATAGTTGTGGCACGACCCGGAAGCTTGGTATTGTCACAGCTTTGGTTGAATAGTGGTGGCACGACCCTGAGGCTTGGTATTGTCACCGCTATGGTTGAATAGTTGTGGCACGACCCGGAGGCTTGGTATTATCGCAGCTTTGGTTAAATAGTTGTGGCACGACCTGGAGGCTTGGTATATCACAGCTATGGTTGAATAGTTGTGGTACGACCCAGAGGCTTGGTATTGTCACCGCTATGGTTCAATAGTTGGGGCACGACCCGGAGGCTTGGTATTGTCACCGCTATGGTTGAATAGTTGTGGCACGACCCGGAGGCTTGGTATTATCACAGCTATGGTTGAATAGTTGTGGCACGATCCAGAGGCTTGGTATTGTCACCGCTATGGTTGAATAGCTTTGGCACGACCCGGAGGCTTGGTATTGTCACAGCTATGGTTGAATAGTGGTGGCACGACCCGGAGGCTTGGTATTGTCACCGCTATGGTTGAATAGTTGTGGCACGACCTAGAGGCTTGGTATTATCACAGCTATGGTTGAATAGTTGTGGCACGACCCGGAGGCTTGGTATTATCACAGCTATGGTTGAATAGTTATGGCACGACCCAGAGGCTTGGTATTGTCACCGCTATGGTTCAATAGTTGTGGCACGACCTGGAGGCTTGGTATTGTCACAGCTATGGTTGAATAGTTGTGGCACGACCCGGAGGCTTGGTATTGTCACCGCTATGGTTGAATAGCTTTGGCACGACCCAGAGGCTTGATATTGTCACAGCTATGGTTGAATAGTTTTGGCACGACCCAGAGGCTTGGTATTGTCACAGCTTTAGTTGAACAGAGGTGGCACGACCGGGAGTCTTGGTATTGTCACCGCTATGGTTGAATGGCTTTGGCACGACCCGGAGGCTTGGTTTTGTCAACGCTATGGTTGAATAGCTTTGGCACGACCCGGAGGCTTGGTATTGTCACCGCTATGGTTGAATAGCTTTGGCATGACCCCGAGGCTTGGTATTGTCACAGCTATGGTTGAACAGAGGTGGTACGACCTGGAGGCTTGGTATTGTCACAGCTTTAGTTGAACAGAGGTGGAATGACCGGGGGGTTTGGTATTGTCACCACTATGGTTGAATAGCTTTGGCACGACCCGGAGGCTTGGTATTGTCACCGCTATGGTTGAATAGTTGTGGCACGACCCGGAGGCTTGGTATTGTCACCCCTATGGTTGAATAGTTGTGGCACGACCCGGAGGCTTGGTATTGTCACAGCTATGGTTGAATAGTTGTGGCACGACCCGGAGGCTTGGCATTGTCACTGCTATGGTTGAATAGCTTTGGCACAACCGGGAGGCTTGGTATTGTCACAGCTATGGTTGAATAGCTTTGGCACGACCTGGAGGCTTGGTATGGCAATCGCTATGGTTGAACAGTGGTGGCATGACCTAGAGGCTTGGTATTGTCACAGCTAGGGTTGAACAGTGGAGGCACGATCTGGTGGCTTGGTATTGTCACCGCTATGGTTGAACAGTGGTGGCACGATCTGGTGGCTTGGTATTGTCACCGCTATGGTTGAACGGTGATGGCACGACCTGATAGCTTGGTATTGTCACCGCTATGGTTGAACGGTGGTGGCACGACCTGGTAGCTTGGTATTGTCACAGCTATGGTTGAACGGTGGTGGCACGACCTGGTGGCTTGGTATTGTTACCGCTATGGTTGAACAGTGGTAGCACGACCTGGAGGCTTTGTATTGTCACAGCTATGGTTGAACAGTGGAAGCACGACCTGGTGGCTTGGTATTGACACCGCTATGGTTGAAAGGTTGTGGCACGACCCGGAAGCTTGGTATTTTCACCCCTATGGTTGAATAGTTGTGACACGACCCGGTGGCTTGGTATTGTCACCACTATGATTGTATAGTTCTGGCACGACCCGGTGGCTTGGTATTGTCATAGCTATGGTTGAATAATTGTGGCATGACCCGGAGGCTTGGTATTGTCACCGCTATGGTTGAATATTTGTGGCACGACCCGGAGGCTTGGTATTGTCACAGTTATGGTTGAATAGTTGTGGCACGACCTTGAGGCTTGGTATTATCACAGCTATGGTTGAATAGTTGTGGCACGACCTGGAGGCTTGGTATTATCACATCTATGGTTGAATAGTTGTGGCACGACCCGGAGGCTTGGTATTATCACAGCTATGGTTGAATAGTTGTGGCAGGACCCGGAGGCTTGGTATTGTCACCGCTATGGTTGAATAGTTGTGGCAGGACCCGGAGGCTTGGTATTGTCACCGCTATGGTTGAATAGTTGTGGCACGACCCGGAGGCTTGGTATTGTCACAGCTATGGTTGAATAGTTGTGGCACGACCCTGTGGCTTGGTATTGTCACCGTTATGGTTGAACAGAGGTGGCACGACCTGGTGGCTTGGTATTGTCACAGCTATGGTTGAACAGTGGAGGCACGACACAGTGGCTTGGTATTGTCACCGCTATGTTTGAATAGCTGTGGCACGACCCGGAGGCTTGGTATTGTCACCGCTATGGTTGAATAGTTGTGGCATGACCCGGAGGCTTGGTATTGTCACAGCTATGGTTGAATAGTTGTGGCACGACCCGGAGGCTTGGTATTGTCACCTCTATGGTTGAATAGTTGTGGCACGACCCAGTGGCTTGGTATTGTCACGGCTATGGTTGAATAGTTGTGGCATGACCCGGAGGCTTGGTATTGTCACAGCTATGATTGAATAGTTGTGGCACGACCCTGTGCCTTGGTATTGTCACCGCTTTGGTTGAACAGAGGTGGCACGACCTAGTGGCATGGTATTGTTTCAGCTATGGTTGAATAATGGTGGCACGACCAGGTGGCTTTGTATTGTCATAGCTATGGTTGAACTGTGATGGCACGACCTGGTGGCTTGGTATTGTCACAGCTATGGTTGAACAGAGGTGGCAAGACCTAGTGGCTTGGTATTGTCAAAGCTATGGTTGAACAGGGGTGGCACGACCCTGTGGCTTGGAATGGCCATCGCTATTGTTGAACAGTGGTGGCATGACCTAGTGGCTTGGTATTGTCACAGCAATGGTTGAACAGTGGTGGCACGATCTGGTGGCTTGGTATTGTCACCGCTATGGTTGAACGGTGATGACACTACCTGGTAGCTTGGTATTGTCACCACTATGGTTGAACGGTGGTGGCACGACCTGGTAGCTTGGTATTGTTACAGCTATGGTTGAACGGTGGTGGCACGACCTGGTGGCTTAGGATTATCACCGCTATGGTTGAACAGTGGTAGCACGACCTGGTGGCTTGGTAGTGTCACCGCTATGGTTGAAAGGTTGTGGCACGACCCGGAAGCTTGGTATTGTCACAGCTATGGTTGAATAGTTGTGGCACGACCCGGTGGCTTGGTATTGTCACCGCTTTGGTTGAATAGTTGTGGCACGACTCGGTGGCTTGGTATTGTCACAGCTTTGGTTGAATAGTTGTGGCACGACCCGGACGCTTGGTATTGTCACCGCTATGGTTGAATAGTTGTGGCACGACCCGGAGGCTTGGTATTATCACAGCTATGGTTGAATAGTTGTGGCACGATCCAGAGGCTTGGTATTGTCACCGCTATGGTTGAATAGCTTTGGCACGACCCGGAGGCTTCGTATTGTCACAGCTATGGTTGAATAGTGGTGGCACGACCCGGAGGCTTGGTATTGTCACCGCTATGGTTGAATAGTTGTGGCACGACCAAGAGGCTTGGTATTATCACAGCTATGGTTGAATAGTTGTGGCACGACCCGGAGGCTTGGTATTATCACAGCTATGGTTGAATAGTTATGGCACGACCCAGAGGCTTGGTATTGTCACCGCTATGGTTCAATAGTTGTGGCACGACCTGGAGGCTTGGTATTGTCACAGCTATGGTTGAATAGTTGTGGCACGACCCGGAGGCTTGGTATTGTCACCGCTATGGTTGAATAGCTTTGGCACGACCCAGAGGCTTGATATTGTCACAGCTATGGTTGAATAGTTTTGGCACGACCCAGAGGCTTGGTATTGTCACAGCTTTAGTTGAACAGAGGTGGCACGACCCGGAGGCTTGGTATTGTCACCGCTATGGTTGAATGGCTTTGGCACGACCCGGAGGCTTGGTTTTGTCACTGCTATGGTTGAATAGCTTTGGCACGACCTGGAGGCTTGGTATTGTCACCGCTATGGTTGATTAGCTTTGGCATGACCCCGAGGCTTGGTATTGTCACAGCTATGGTTGAACAGAGGTGGTACGACCTGGAGGCTTGGTATTGTCACAGCTTTAGTTGAACAGAGGTGGCACGACCGGGGGGTTTGGTATTGTCACCACTATGGTTGAATAGCTTTGGCACGACCCGGAGGCTTGATATTGTCACCGCTATGGTTGAATAGTTGTGGCACGACCCTGAGGCTTGGTATTGTCACCCCTATGGTTGAATAGTTGTGGCACGACCCGGAGGCTTGGTATTGTCACAGCTATGGTTGAATAGTTGTGGCACGACCAGGAGGCTTGGCATTGTCACTGCTATGGTTGAATAGCTTTGGCACAACCCGGAGGCTTGGTATTGTCACAGCTATGGTTGAATAGCTTTGGCACGACCTGGAGGCTTGGTATGGCCATCGCTATGGTTGAACAGTGGTGGCATGACCTAGTGGCTTGGTATTGTCACAGCTAGGGTTGAACAGTGGAGGCACGATCTGGTGGCTTGGTATTGTCACCGCTATGGTTGAACAGTGGTGGCACGATCTGGTGGCTTGGTATTGTCACTGCTATGGTTGAACGGTGATGGCACGACCTGATAGCTTGGTATTGTCACCGCTATGGTTGAACGGTGGTGGCACGACCTGGTAGCTTGGTATTGTCACAGCTATGGTTGAACGGTCGTGGCACGACCTGGTGGCATGGTATTGTTACCGCTATGGTTGAACAGTGGTAGCACGACCTGGAGGCTTTGTATTGTCACAGCTATGGTTGAACAGTGGAAGCACGACCTGGTGGCTTGGTATTGACACAGCTATGGTTGAAAGGTTGTGGCACGACCCGGAAGCTTGGTATTTTCACCCCTATGGTTGAATAGTTGTGACACGACCCGGTGGCTTGGTATTGTCACCACTATGATTGTATAGTTCTGGCACGACCCGGTGGCTTGGTATTGTCACAGCTATGGTTGAATAGTTGTGGCACGACCCGGAGGCTTGGTATTGTCACCGCTATGGTTGAATATTTGTGGCACGACCCGGAGGCTTGGTATTGTCACAGTTATGGTTGATTGGTTGTGGCACGACCTGGAGGCTTGGTATTGTCACAGCTATGGTTGAATAGTTGTGGCACGACCTGGAGGCTTGGTATTATCACATCTATGGTTGAATAGTTGTGGCACGACCCGGAGGCTTGGTATTATCACAGCTATGGTTGAATAGTTGTGGCAGGACCCGGAGGCTTGGTATTGTCACCGCTATGGTTGAATAGTTGTGGCATGACCCGGAGGCTTGGTATTGTCACCGCTATGGTTGAATAGTTGTGGCACGACCCGGAGGCTTGGTATTGTCACAGCTATGGTTGAATAGTTGTGGCACGACCCTGTGGCTTGGTATTGTCACCGTTATGGTTGAACAGAGGTGGCACGACCTGGTGGCTTGGTATTGTCACAGCTATGGTTGAACAGTGGAGGCACGACACAGTGGCTTGGTATTGTCACCGCTATGTTTGAATAGCTGTGGCACGACCCGGAGGCTTGGTATTGTCACCGCTATGGTTGAATAGTTGTGGCATGACCCGGAGGCTTGGTATTGTCACAGCTATGGTTGAATAGTTGTGGCACGACCCGGAGGCTTGGTATTGTCACCTCTATGGTTGAATAGTTGTGGCACGACCCAGTGGCTTGGTATTGTCACGGCTATGGTTGAATAGTTGTGGCATGACCCGGAGGCTTGGTATTGTCACAGCTATGATTGAATAGTTGTGGCACGACCCTGTGCCTTGGTATTGTCATCGCTTTGGTTGAACAGAGGTGGCACGACATAGTGGCATGGTATTGTTTCAGCTATGGTTGAATAATGGTGGCACGACCAGGTGGCTTTGTATTGTCATAGCTATGGTTGAACTGTGATGGCACGACCTGGTGGCTTGGTATTGTCACAGCTATGGTTGAACAGAGGTGGCAAGACCTAGTGGCTTGGTATTGTCAAAGCTATGGTTGAACAGGGGTGGCACGACCCTGTGGCTTGGAATGGCCATCGCTATTGTTGAACAGTGGTGGCATGACCTAGTGGCTTGGTATTGTCACAGCAATGGTTGAACAGTGGTGGCACGATCTGGTGGCTTGGTATTGTCACCGCTATGGTTGAACGGTGATGACACTACCTGGTAGCTTGGTATTGTCACCACTATGGTTGAACGGTGGTGGCACGACCTGGTAGCTTGGTATTGTTACAGCTATGGTTGAACGGTGGTGGCACGACCTGGTGGCTTAGTATTATCACCGCTATGGTTGAACAGTGGTAGCACGACCTGGTGGCTTGGTATTGTCACAGCTATGGTTGAAAGGTTGTGGCACGACCCGGAAGCTTGGTATTGTCACAGCTATGGTTGAATAGTTGTGGCACGACCCGGTGGCTTGGTATTGTCACCGCTTTGGTTGAATAGTTGTGGCACGACTCGGTGGCTTGGTATTGTCACAGCTTTGGTTGAATAGTTGTTGCACGACCCGGAGGCTTGGTATTGTCACCGCTATGGTTGAATAGTTGTGGCACGACCCGGAGGCTTGGTATTGTCACAGTTATGGTTGAATAGTTGTGGCACGACCCGGAGGCTTGGTATTATCACAGCTATGGTTGAACGGTGGTGGCACGACCTGGTGGCTTGGTATTGTCACCGCTAAGGTTGAATAGTTGTGGCACGACCCGGTGGCTTGGTATAGTCACAGCTTTGGTTGAATAGTGGTGGCACGACCCTGAGGCTTGGTATTGTCACCGCTATGGTTGAATAGTTGTGGCACGACCCGGAGGCTTGGTATTATCGCAGCTATGGTTAAATAGTTGTGGCACGACCTGGAGGCTTGGTATATCATAGCTATGGTTGAATAGTTGTGGCACGACCCAGAGGCTTGGTATTGTCACCGCTATGGTTCAATAGTTGGGGCACGACCCGGAGGCTTGGTATTGTCACCGCTATGGTTGAATAATTGTGGCACGACCCGGAGGCTTGGTATTATCACAGCTATGGTTGAATAGTTGTGGCACGATCCAGAGCCTTGGTATTGTCACCGCTATGGTTGAATAGCTTTGGCACGACCCGGAGGCTTGGTATTGTCACAGCTATGGTTGAATAGTGGTGGCACGACCCGGAGGCTTGGTATTGTCACCGCTATGGTTGAATAGTTGTGGCACGACCTAGAGGCTTGGTATTATCACAGCTATGGTTGAATAGTTGTGGCACGACCCGGAGGCTTGGTATTATCACAGCTATGGTTGAATAGTTACGGCACGACCCAGAGGCTTGGTATTGTCACCGCTATGGTTCAATAGTTGTGATACGACCTGGAGGCTTGGTATTGTCACAGCTATGGTTGAATAGTTGTGGCACGACCCGGAGGCTTGGTATTGTCACCGCTATGGTTGAATAGCTTTGGCACGACCCAGAGGCTTGATATTGTCACAGCTATGGTTGAATAGTTTTGGCACGACCCAGAGGCTTGGTATTGTCACAGCTTTAGTTGAACAGAGGTGGCACGACCGAGAGTCTTGGTATTGTCACCGCATTGGTTGAATTGCTTTGGCACGACCCGGAGGCTTGGTTTTGTCACCGCTATGGTTGAATAGCTTTGGCACGACCCGGAGGCTTGGTATTGTCACTGCTATGGTTGAATAGCTTTGGCATGACCCCGAGGCTTGGTATTGTCACAGCTATGGTTGAACAGAGGTGATACGACCTGGAGGCTTGGTATTGTCACAGCTTTAGTTGAACAGAGGTGGCACGACCGGGAGGTTTGGTATTGTCACCACTATGGTTGAATAGCTTTGGCATGACCCGGAGGCTTGGTATTGTCACCGCTATGGTTGAATAGTTGTGGCACGACCCGGAGGCTTGGTATTGTCACCCCTATGTTTGAATAGTTGTGGCACGACCCGGAGGCTTGGTATTGTCACAGCTATGGTTGTATAGTTGTGGCACGACCCGGAGGCTTGGCATTGTCATTGCTATGGTTGAATAGCTTTGGCATGACCCGGAGGCTTGGTATTGTCACAGCTATGGTTGAATAGCTTTGGCACGACCTGGAGGCTTGGTATTGTCACAGCTTTAGTTGAACAGAGGTGGCACGACTGGGAGGCTTGGTATTGTCACCGCTATGGTTGAATAGCTTTGGCAGGACCCGGAGGCTTGGTATTGTCACTGCTATGGTTGAATAGCTTTGGCACGACCCGGAGGCTTGGTATTGTCACAACTATGGTTGAACAGAGGTGGCACGACCCGGAGGCTTGGTATTGTCACAGCTTTAGTTGAACAGAGGTGGCAAGACCGGGAGGCTTGGTATTGTCACCGCTATGGTTGAATAGCTTTGGAACGACCCGGAGGCTTGGTATTGTCACAGCTATGGTTGAACAGAAGTGGCACGACCCGGAGGCTTGGTATTGTCACAGCTTTAGTTGAACAGAGGTGGCACGACCGGGAGGCTTGGTATTGTCACCGCTATGGTTGAATAGCTTTGGCACGACCCGGAGGCTTGGTGTTGTCACCGCTATGGTTGAATAGATTTGGCACAACCGGGAGGCTTGGTATTGTCACCGCTATGGTTGAATGGCTTTGGCACGACCCGGAGGCCTGGTATTGTCACAGCTATGGTTGAACAAAGGTGGCACGACCCGGAGGCTTGGTATTGTCACCGCTATGGTTGAATAGCTTTGGCACGACCCGGAGGCTTGTTATTGTCATCGCTATGGTTGAATAGCTTTGGCACGACCCGGAGGCTTGGTATTGTCACAGCTATGGTTGAATAGTTGTGGCACGACCCGGAGGCTTGGTATTGTCACCACTATGGTTGAATAGTTGTGGCACGACCCGGAGGCTTGGTTTTGTCACAGCTATGGTTGAATAGTTTTGGCACGACCCAGAGGCTTGGTATTGTCGCTGCTATGGTTGAATAGCTTTGGCACGACCCGGAGGGTTGGTATTGTCACAACTATGGTTGAACAGAGGTGGCACGACCCGGAGGCTTGGTATTGTCACAGCTTTAGTTGCACAGAGGTGGCACGACCGGGAGGCTTGGTATTGTCACCGCTATGGTTGAATAGCTTTGGCATGACCCAGAGGCTTGGTATTGTCACAGCTATGGTTGAGCAGAGGTGGCACGACCCGGATGCTTGGTATTGTCACCACTATGGTTGAATAGTTGTTGCACGATCCGGAGGCTTGGTATTGTCACCGCTATGGTTGAATAGCTTTGGCACGACCCGGAGGCTTGGTATTGTCACTGCTTTTTGAATAGCTTTGGCACGACTCGGAGGCTAGGTATTGTCACAACTATGGTTGAACAGAGGTGGCACGACCCGGAGGCTTGGTATTGTCACAGCTTTAGTTGAACAGAGGTGGCACGACCAGGAGGCTTGGTATTGTCACCGCTATGGTTGAACAGAGGTGGCACGACCCGGAGGCTTGGTATTGTCACAGCTATGGTTGAACAGAGGTGGCACGACCCTGAGGCTTGGTATTGTCATAGCTTTAGTTGAACAGAGGTGGCACGACCGGGTGGCTTGGTATTGTCACCGCTATGGTTGAATAGCTTTGGCACGACCCGGAGGCTTGGTATTGTCACCGCTATGGTTGAATAGCTTTGGCACGACCGGGAGGCTTGGTATTGTCACCGCTATGGTTGAACAGAGGGGCACGACCCAGAGGCTTGGTATTGTCACTGCTATGGTTGAATAGCTTTGGTACGACCCTGAGGCTTGGTATTGTCACCGCTATGGTTGAATAGCTTTGGCACGACCGGGAGGCTTGGTATTGTCACCGCTATGGTTGAACAGAGGTGGCACGACCCGGAGGCTTGGTATTGTCACTGCTATGGTTGAATAGCTTTGGCACGACCCGGAGGCTTGGTATTGTCACAGCTATGGTTGAACAGAGGTGGCACGACCCGGAGGCTTGGTATTGTCACCACTATGGTTGAATAGCTTTGGCACGACCGGAAGGCTTGGCATTGTCACATCTCTGGTTGAATAGTTGTGGCACGACCCGGACGCTTGGTATTGTCACCACTATGGTTGAATAGTTGTGGCACGACCCGGAGGCCTGGGGTTGTCACAGCTATGGTTGAATAGTTTTGGCACGACCCGGAGGCTTGGTATTGTCACCGCTATGGTTGAATAGCTTTGGTACGACCCGGAGGCTTGGTATTGTCACAGCTATGGTTGAATAGTTGTGGCACGACCCGGAGGCTTGGTATTGTCACCGCTATGGTTGAACAGAGGTGGCACGACCGGGAGGCTTGGTATTGTCACCACTATGGTTGAATAGTTGTGGCACGACCCGGAGGCTTGGTATTGTAACAGCTTTAGTTGAATAGTTGTGGCACGACCCAGTGGCTTGGTATTGTCACGGCTATGGTTGAATAGTTTTGGCAAGACCTGGTGGCTTTGTATTGTCACAGCTATTGTTGAACAGTGGTGGCACGACCCAGTGGCTTGGTATTGTCGCGGCTATGGTTGAACAGTGGTGGCACGACCTAGTGGCTTGGTATTGTCAAAGCTATGGTTGAACATAGGTGGCACGACCTGATGGCTTGGTATTGTCACGGCTATGGTTGAATAGTTGTGGCAAGACCTGGTGGCTTGGTATTGTCACAGCTATGGTTGAACAGAGGTGGCACGACCTGGTAGCTTGGTATTGTCACCACTATGGTTGAACAGAGGTGGCACGACCTGGTAGCTTGGTATTGTCACCGCTATGGTTGATCAGAGGTGGCACGACCTGGTAACTTGGTATTGTCACCGCTATGGTTGAAGAGAGGTGGCACGACCTGGTGGCTTGGTATTGTCACAGCTATGGTAGGTCAGTGGTGGCACAACCTGCTGGGTTGGTATTGTCGGAGCTATGGTTGAACAGTGGTGGCACGACCTGGTAGCTTGGTATTGTCACAGCTATGGTTGAACAGTGGTGGCACGACCTGGTAGCTTGGTATTGTCACCGCTATGGTTGAAGAGAGGTGGCACGACCTGGTGGCTTGGTATTGTCACAGCTATGGTTGAACAGCGGAGGCACGACATGGTGGCTTGGTATTGTCACAGCTATGGTTGAACAGTGGAGGCACAACCTGATGGGTTGGTATTGTCACGGCTATTGTTGAACAGTGGAGGAACGCCTCAGTGGCTTGGTATTGTCACGGCTATGGTTGAATAGTTGTGGCAAAACATGGTGGCTTGGTATTCTCACAGCTATGGTTGAACAGTGGTGGCACGACCCAGTGGCTTGGTATTGTCACGGCTATGGTTGAATAGTTGTGGCAAGACCTGGTGGCTTGGTATTGTCACAGCTATGGTTGAACAGTGGAGGCACGACCCAGTGACTTGGTATTGTCACGGCTATGGTTGAAGAGAGGTGGCACGACCTGGTGGCTTGGTATTATCACAGCTATGGTTGAACAGTGGAGGCACGACCTGGTGGCTTGGTATTGTCACAGCTATGGTTGAACAGTGGAGGCACGACCTGGTGGCTTGGTATTGTCACAGCTATGGTTGAACAGTGGACGCACGACCTGGTGGCTTGGTATTGTCACTGCTATGGTTGAACAGTGGAGGCACGACCTGGTGGCTTGGTATTGTCACGGCTATGGTTGAATAGTTGTGGCAAGACCCGGAGGCTTGGTATTGTCACAGCTATGGTTGAATAGAGGTGGCGCGACCTGGTGGCTTGGTATTGTCACAGCTATGTTTGAACAGAGGTGGCACGACCTGGTGGCTTGGTATTGTCAAGGCTATGGTTGAACAGTGGAGGCACGACCCAGTGGCTTGGTATTGTCACAGCTATGGTTGAACAGTGGTAGCACGACCTGATGGCTTGGTATTGTCACGGCTATGGTTGGATAGAGGTGGCACGACCCAGTGGCTTGGTATTGTCACAGCTATGGTTGAACAGAGGTGGCACGACCTGGTGGTTTGGTATTGTCATAGCTATGGTTGAACAGTGGTGGCACGACCCAGTGGCTTGGTATTGTCACAGCTATGGTTGAACAGGGGTGGCACGACCCGGAGGCTTGGTATTGTCACCGCTATAGTTGAACAGGGGTGGCACGACCTGGTAGCTTGGTATTGTTTCAGCTATGGTTGAACAGAGGTGGCACGACCTGGTGGCTTGGTATTGTAACCGCTATGGTTGAACAGAGGTGGCACGACCTGGTAGCTTGGTATTGTCACCGCTTTGGTTGAACAGAGGTGGCACGACCTAGTGGCATGGTATTGTTTCAGCTATGGTTGAATAATGGTGGCACGACCAGGTGGCTTTGTATTGTCATAGCTATGGTTGAACTGTGATGGCACGACCTGGTGGCTTGGTATTGTCACAGCTATGGTTGAACAAAGGTGGCAAGACCTAGTGGCTTGGTATTGTCAAAGCTATGGTTGGACAGGGGTGGCACGACCCCGTGGCTTGGAATGGCCATCGCTATTGTTGAACAGTGGTGGCATGACCTAGTGGCTTGGTATTGTCACAGCAATGGTTGAACAGTGGTGGCACGATCTGGTGGCTTGGTATTGTCACCGCTATGGTTGAACGGTGATGGCGCTACCTGGTAGCTTGGTATTGTCACCACTATGGTTGAACGGTGGTGGCACGACCTGGTAGCTTGGTATTGTTACAGCTATGGTTGAACGGTGGTGGCACGACCTGGTGGCTTAGTATTATCACCGCTATGGTTGAACAGTGGTAGCACGACCTGGTGGCTTGGTATTGTCACCGCTATGGTTGAAAGGTTGTGGCACGACCCGGAAGCTTGGTATTGTCACAGCTATGGTTGAATAGTTGTGGCACGACCCGGTGGCTTGGTATTGTCACAGCTTTGGTTGAATAGTTGTGGCACGACCCGGAGGCTTGGTATTGTCACCGCTATGGTTGAATAGTTGTGGCACGACCCGGAGGCTTGGTATTGTCACAGTTATGGTTGAATAGTTGTGGCACGACCCGGAGGCTTGGTATTATCACAGCTATGGTTGAACGGTGGTGGCACGACCTGGTGGCTTGGTATTGTCACCGCTAAGGTTGAATAGTTGTGGCACGACCAGGTGGCTTGGTATTGTCACAGCTTTGGTTGAATAGTGGTGGCACGACCCTGAGGCTTGGTATTGTCACCGCTATGGTTGAATAGTTGTGGCACGACCCGGAGGCTTGGTATTATCGCAGCTATGGTTAAATAGTTGTGGCACGACCTGGAGGCTTAGTATATCACAGCTATGGTTGAATAGTTGTGGCACGACCCAGAGGCTTGGTATTGTCACCGCTATGGTTCAATAGTTGGGGCACGACACGGAGGCTTGGTATTGTCACCGCTATGGTTGAATAATTGTGGCACGACCCGGAGGCTTGGTATTATCACAGCTATGGTTGAATAGTTGTGGCACGATCCAGAGCCTTGTTATTGTCACCGCTATGGTTGAATAGCTTTGGCACGACCCGGAGGCTTGGTATTGTCACAGCTATGGTTGAATAGTGGTGGCACGACCCGGAGGCTTGGTATTGTCACCGCTATGGTTGAATAGTTGTGGCACGACCTAGAGGCTTGGTATTATCACAGCTATGGTTGAATAGTTGTGGCACGACCGGGAGGCTTGGTATTATCACAGCTATGGTTGAATAGTTATGGCACGACCCAGAGGCTTGGTATTGTCACCGCTTTGGTTCAATAGTTGTGGCACGACCTGGAGGCTTGGTATTGTCACAGCTATGGTTGAATAGTTGTGGCACGACCCGGAGGCTTGGTATTGTCACCGCTATGGTTGAATAGCTTTGGCACGACCCAGAGGCTTAATATTGTCACAGCTATGGTTGAATAGTTTTGGCACGACCCAGAGGCTTGGTATTGTCACAGCTTTAGTTGAACAGAGGTGGCACGACCGGGAGTCTTGGTATTGTCACCACTATGGTTGAATGGCTTTGGCACGACCCGGAGGCTTGGTTTTGTCACCGCTATGGTTGAATAGCTTTGGCACGACCCGGAGGCTTGGTATTGTCACCGCTATGGTTGAATAGCTTTAACATGACCCCGAGGCTTGGTATTGTCACAGCTATGGTTGAACAGAGGTGGTACGACCTGGAGGCTTGGTATTGTCACAGCTTTAGTTGAACAGAGGTGGCACGACCGGGAGGTTTGGTATTGTCACCACTATGGTTGAATAGCTTTGGCACGACCCGGAGGCTTGGTATTGTCACCGCTATGGTTGAATAGTTGTGGCACGACCCGGAGGCTTTGTATTGTCACCCCTATGGTTGAATAGTTGTGGCACGACCCGGAGGCTTGGTATTGTCACAGCTATGGTTGTATAGTTGTGGCACGACCCGGAGGCTTGGCATTGTCACTGCTATGGTTGAATAGCTTTGGCACGACCCGGAGGCTTGGTATTGTCACAGCTATGGTTGAATAGCTTTGGCACGACCTGGAGGCTTGGTATTGTCACAGCTTTAGTTGAACAGAGGTGGCACGACTGGGAGGCTTGGTATTGTCACCGCTATGGTTGAATAGCTTTGGCACAACCCAGAGGCTTGGTATTGTCACTGCTATGGTTGAATAGCTTTGGCACGACCCGGAGGCTTGGTATTGTCACAACTATGGTTGAACAGAGGTGGCACGACCCGGAGGCTTGGTATTGTCACAGCTTTAGTTGAACAGAGGTGGCACGACCGGGAGGCTTGGTATTGTCACCGCTATGGTTGAATAGCTTTGGCACGACCCGGAGGTTTGGTATTGTCACAGCTATGGTTGAACAGAGGTGGCACGACCCGGAGGCTTGGTATTGTCACAGCTTTAGTTGAACAGAGGTGGCACGACCGGGAGGCTTGGTATTGTCACCGCTATGGTTGAATAGCTTTGGCACGACCCGGAGGCTTGGTATTGTCACCGCTATGGTTGAATAGATTTGGCACAACCAGGAGGCTTGGTATTGTCACCGCTATGGTTGAATGGCTTTGGCACGACCCGGAGGCCTGGTATTGTCACAGCTATGGTTGAACAGAGGTGGAACGACCCGGAGGCTTGGTATTGTCACCGCTATGGTTGAATAGCTTTGGCACGACCCGGAGGCTTGGTATTGTCACCGCTATGGTTGAATAGCTTTGGCACGACCCGGAGGCTTGGTATTGTCACAGCTATGGTTGAATAGTTGTGGCACGACCCGGAGGCTTGGTATTGTCACCACTATGGTTGAATAGTTGTGGCACGACCCGGAGGCTTGGTTTTGTCACAGCTATGGTTGAATAGTTTTGGCACGACCCATAGGCTTGGTATTGTCACTGCTATGGTTGAATAGCTTTGGCACGACCCGGAGGCTAGGTATTGTCACAACTATGGTTGAACAGAGGTGGCACGACCCGGAGGCTTGGTATTGTCACAGCTTTAGTTGAACAGAGGTGGCACGACCAGGAGGCTTGGTATTGTCACCGCTATGGTTGAACAGAGGTGGCACGACCCGGAGGCTTGGTATTGTCACAGCTATGGTTGAACAGAGGTGGCACGACCCGAAGGCTTGGTATTGTCATAGCTTTAGTTGAACAGAGGTGGCACGACCGGGTGGCTTGGTATTGTCACCGCTATGGTTGAATAGCTTTGGCACGACCCGGAGGCTTGGTATTGTCACCGCTATGGTTGAATAGCTTTGGCACGACCGGGAGGCTTGGTATTGTCACCGCTATGGTTGAACAGAGGTGGCACGACCTGGAGGCTTGGTATTGTCACTGCTATGGTTGAATAGCTTTGGCACGACCCGGAGGCTTGGTATTGTCACAGCTATGGTTGAACAGAGGTGGCACGACCCGGAGGCTTGGTATTGTCACCATTATGGTTGAATAGCTTTGGCACGACCGGAAGGCTTGGCATTGTCACATCTCTGGTTGAATAGTTGTGGCACGACCCGGACGCTTGGTATTGTCACCACTATGGTTGAATAGTTGTGGCACGACCCGGAGGCTTGGGGTTGTCACAGCTATGGTTGAATAGTTTCGGCACGACCCGGAGGCTTGGTATTGTCACCGCTATGGTTGAATACCTTTGGCACGACCCGGAGGCTTGGTATTGTCACAGCTATGGTTGAATAGTTGTGGCACGACCCGGAGGCTTGGTATTGTCACCGCTATGGTTGAACAGAGGTGGCACGACCCGGAGGCTTGGTATTGTCACCACTATGGTTGAATAGTTGTGGCACGACCCGGAGGCTTGGTATTGTAACAGCTTTAGTTGAATAGTTGTGGCACGACCCAGTGGCTTGGTATTGTCACGGCTATGGTTGAATAGTTTTGGCAAGACCTGGTGGCTTTGTATTGTCACAGCTATGGTTGAACAGTGGTGGCACGACCCAGTGGCTTGGTATTGTCGCGGCTATGGTTGAACAGTGGTGGCACGACCTAGTGGCTTGGTATTGTCAAAGCTATGGTTGAACATAGGTGGCACGACCTGATGGCTTGGTATTGTCACGGCTATGGTTGAATAGTTGTGGCAAGACCTGGTTGCTTGGTATTGTCACAGCTATGGTTGAACAGAGGTGGCACGACCTGGTAGCTTGGTATTGTCACCACTATGGTTGAACAGAGGTGGCACGACCTGGTAGCTTGGTATTGTCACCGCTATGGTTGATCAGAGGTGGCACGACCTGGTAACTTGGTATTGTCACCGCTATGGTTGAAGAGAGGTGGCACGACCTGGTGGCTTGGTATTGTCACAGCTATGGTAGGTCAGTGGTGGCACAACCTGCTGGGTTGGTATTGTCGGAGCTATGGTTGAACAGTGGTGGCACGACCTGGTAGCTTGGTATTGTCACAGCTATGGTTGAACAGTGGTGGCACGACCTGGTAGCTTGGTATTGTCACCGCTATGGTTGAAGAGAGGTGGCACGACCTGGTGGCCTGGTATTGTCACAGCTATGGTTGAACAGCGGAGGCACGACATGGTGGCTTGGTATTGTCACAGCTATGGTTGAACAGTGGAGGCACAACCTGATGGGTTGGTATTGTCACGGCTATGGTTGAACAGTGGAGGAAC
Organism: Loripinus fragilis; assembly: GCA_964019695.1. Lineage (NCBI taxonomy): Eukaryota > Metazoa > Mollusca > Bivalvia > Lucinida > Lucinidae > Loripinus > Loripinus fragilis. The sequence continues at coordinate 93,700,024 of OZ026523.1, forward strand.
GCCTCAGTGGCTTGGTATTGTCACGGCTATGGTTGAATAGTTGTGGCAAAACATGGTGGCTTGGTATTCTCACAGCTATGGTTGAACAGTGGTGGCACGACCCAGTGGCCTGGTATTGTCACGGCTATGGTTGAATAGTTGTGGCAAGACCTGGTGGCTTTGTATTGTCACAGCTATGGTTGAACAGTGGAGGCACGACCCAGTGACTTGGTATTGTCACGGCTATGGTTGAAGAGAGGTGGCACGACCTGGTGGCTTGGTATTATCACAGCTATGATTGAACAGTGGAGGCACGACCTGGTGGCTTGGTATTGTCACAGCTATGGTTGAACAGTGGAGGCACGACCTGGTGGCTTGGTATTGTCACAGCTATGGTTGAACAGTGGACGCACGACCTGGTGGCTTGGTATTGTCACGGCTTTGGTTGAACAGTGGAGGCAGGACCTGGTGGCTTGGTATTGTCACGGCTATGGTTGAATAGTTGTGGCACGACCCGGAGGCTTGGTATTGTCACAGCTATGGTTGAATAGAGGTGGCGCGACCTGGTGGCTTGGTATTGTCACAGCTATGTTTGAACAGAGGTGGCACGACCTGGTGGCTTGGTATTGTCAAGGCTATGGTTGAACAGTGGAGGCACGACCCAGTGGCTTGGTATTGTCACAGCTATGGTTGAACAGTGGTAGTACGACCTGGTGGCTTGGTATTGTCACGGCTATGGTTGGATAGAGGTGGCACGACCCAGTGGCTTGGTATTGTCACAGCTATGGTTGAACAGAGAAGGCACGACCTGGTGGTTTGGTATTGTCATAGCTATGGTTGAACAGTGGTGGCACGACCCAGTGGCTTGGTATTGTCACAGCTATGGTTGAACAGTGGAGGCACGACCCGGAGGCTTGGTATTGTCACCGCTATAGTCGAACAGGGGTGGCACGACCTGGTAGCTTGGTATTGTTTCAGCTATGGTTGAACAGAGGTGGCACGACCTGGTGGCTTGGTATTGTCACCGCTATGGTTGAACAGAGGTGGCACGACCTGGAGGCTTGGTATTGTCACTGCTATGGTTGAATAGCTTTGGCACGACCCGGAGGCTTGGTATTGTCACAGCTATGGTTGAACAGAGGTGGCACGACCCGGAGGCTTGGTATTGTCACCATTATGGTTGAATAGCTTTGGCACGACCGGAAGGCTTGGCATTGTCACATCTCTGGTTGAATAGTTGTGGCACGACCCGGACGCTTGGTATTGTCACCACTATGGTTGAATAGTTGTGGCACGACCCGGAAGTTTGGGGTTGTCACAGCTATGGTTGAATAGTTTCGGCACGACCCGGAGGCTTGGTATTGTCACCGCTATGGTTGAATACCTTTGGCACGACCCGGAGGCTTGGTATTGTCACAGCTATGGTTGAATAGTTGTGGCACGACCCGGAGGCTTGGTATTGTCACCGCTATGGTTGAACAGAGGTGGCACGACCCGGAGGCTTGGTATTGTCACCACTATGGTTGAATAGTTGTGGCACGACCCGGAGGCTTGGTATTGTAACAGCTTTAGTTGAATAGTTGTGGCACGACCCAGTGGCTTGGTATTGTCACGGCTATGGTTGAATAGTTTTGGCAAGACCTGGTGGCTTTGTATTGTCACAGCTATGGTTGAACAGTGGTGGCACGACCCAGTGGCTTGGTATTGTCGCGGCTATGGTTGAACAGTGGTGGCACGACCTAGTGGCTTGGTATTGTCAAAGCTATGGTTGAACATAGGTGGCACGACCTGATGGCTTGGTATTGTCACGGCTATGGTTGAATAGTTGTGGCAAGACCTGGTTGCTTGGTATTGTCACAGCTATGGTTGAACAGAGGTGGCACGACCTGGTAGCTTGGTATTGTCACCACTATGGTTGAACAGAGGTGGCACGACCTGGTAGCTTGGTATTGTCACCGCTATGGTTGATCAGAGGTGGCACGACCTGGTAACTTGGTATTGTCACCGCTATGGTTGAAGAGAGGTGGCACGACCTGGTGGCTTGGTATTGTCACAGCTATGGTAGGTCAGTGGTGGCACAACCTGGTGGGTTGGTATTGTCGGAGCTATGGTTGAACAGTGGTGGCACGACCTGGTAGCTTGGTATTGTCACAGCTATGGTTGAACAGTGGTGGCACGACCTGGTAGCTTGGTATTGTCACCGCTATGGTTGAAGAGAGGTGGCACGACCTGGTGGCTTGGTATTGTCACAGCTATGGTTGAACAGCGGAGGCACGACATGGTGGCTTGGTATTGTCACAGCTATGGTTGAACAGTGGAGGCACAACCTGATGGGTTGGTATTGTCACGGCTATGGTTGAACAGTGGAGGAACGCCTCAGTGGCTTGGTATTGTCACGGCTATGGTTGAATAGTTGTGGCAAAACATGGTGGCTTGGTATTCTCACAGCTATGGTTGAACAGTGGTGGCACGACCCAGTGGCCTGGTATTGTCACGGCTATGGTTGAATAGTTGTGGCAAGACCTGGTGGCTTTGTATTGTCACAGCTATGGTTGATGAGTGGAGGCACGACCCAGTGACTTGGTATTGTCACGGCTATGGTTGAAGAGAGATGGCACGACCTGGTGGCTTGGTATTATCACAGCTATGGTTGAACAGTGGAGGCACGACCTGGTGGCTTGGTATTGTCACAGCTATGGTTGAACAGTGGAGGCACGACCTGGTGGCTTGGTATTGTCACAGCTATGGTTGAACAGTGGACGCACGACCTGGTGGCTTGGTATTGTCACGGCTTTGGTTGAACAGTGGAGGCAGGACCTGGTGGCTTGGTATTGTCACGGCTATGGTTGAATAGTTGTGGCACGACCCGGAGGCTTGGTATTGTCACAGCTATGGTTGAATAGAGGTGGCGCGACCTGGTGGCTTGGTATTGTCACAGCTATGTTTGAACAGAGGTGGCACGACCTGGTGGCTTGGTATTGTCAAGGCTATGGTTGAACAGTGGAGGCACGACCCAGTGGCTTGGTATTGTCACAGCTATGGTTGAACAGTGGTAGTACGACCTGGTGGCTTGGTATTGTCACGGCTATGGTTGGATAGAGGTGGCACGACCCAGTGGCTTGGTATTGTCACAGCTATGGTTGAACAGAGAAGGCACGACCTGGTGGTTTGGTATTGTCATAGCTATGGTTGAACAGTGGTGGCACGACCCAGTGGCTTGGTATTGTCACAGCTATGGTTGAACAGTGGAGGCACGACCCGGAGGCTTGGTATTGTCACCGCTATAGTCGAACAGGGGTGGCACGACCTGGTAGCTTGGTATTGTTTCAGCTATGGTTGAACAGAGGTGGCACGACCTGGTGGCTTGGTATTGTAACCGCTATGGTTGAACAGAGGTGGCACGACCTGGTAGCTTGGTATTGTCACCGCTATGGTTGAACAGAGGTGGCACGACCTGGTAGCTTGGTATTTTCACCGCTATGGTTGAACAGAGTTGGTACGACCTGGTAGCTTGGTTTTGTCACCGCTATGGTTGAAGAGAGGTGGCACGACCTGGTGGCTTGGTTTTGTCACCGCTATGGTTGAACAGAGGTGGCACGTCCGTCTGTGTAGCGGATTTCTTTTTCTTTCATCTTCTAATGCTTATTGTCAGGTTCGTGTCTTTGAGAAAGTGTACATTATTGAACATGCCGACATGGAAGACATATAAAAGAAACTAGGCTAGGGCATTGGTGACAAGTTGTTCCGTCTTAAGCCATCATACTATATAGTACATGCTCGTATCCAGAGGGGGATTGGGGGTATGGGGGTATGGAGCACCCCAACCCACCCAACCCTGGAAATCTGGTACAGACGCCCACCTCAAGAAGCAATTGGATCTCCTCTGTAAATTAAGTTGATAACTAAAAATGTCAGAATTTAAAAACTTTTTTCATTTATTTCATGCACAACTCAACAACTGTGCACGAAAGCTGTTGTGCTCATAAATGTTAAAATGCCAATATTCATTAGCATGATAAATACAATATCTGGCAGTCAAAGTCTTAATTTTAAGCGTTTTTGTTCTTATTAGCAGTTGACATTGCACACTCAGTTGTGCTGAGCATGAACACAACCACCATGCATACATGCATAATAGATTCGTCTTTTCATTAGCCTTGAAATTGTTTATTCCTTAATTGTCTTTTGTTAGGCCAGACTGAGAAATGTCGTTCTATTTCTAGACATGAACCTTGGTAGAGTCCTGTTCTTCCGTGATAGTGTTGCAATGCTTTGAAATCATATTAACCCTTTAAGCACCAAGAAAAAAATGAATTTGAAAATGTCGTCTGCTGAAGTCGTCTGCTGCAAATAATTGCTTAGCATTACTGACGAATTAAGTATGAAGCAAACAGCGTGGACCCAGAACAGACTGCTCCTATAGGAGCAGTCTGATCTGGGTCCACACTGTTTGCCATATAGGCTTCTTAAACATTTTAGCAGACGAGAAAAGCAGACGACTTTTGTTGCGATTGGCGCGTTAAGGGTTAAAGATACTGAAATAGAAATAGAGTATCAAATTAAGGAAATAAATGGAAATAGCATTGAATGCCATAGATATAGCTGACACATCTATTCAGCGCAGCTGTGCAAAAGGCGTACTCAATTATATTCAGTCTTGTTGTTCTTATATTCTATTATATAATAGTTTGAGGCAGACTGATAATGACGTAGGGGGTTATATGCGTTACCTAATGCACATATGAAGGAGATGCCCTGTTAAGACGTTTGAAAAAGTTACTTTATAAGATATTTTACCTTGCGATAGAAAATCTTATCTTACCCATGTTATCTTACCCAGGCTGTCACGTGATGGCTGTATTTTGGTTGTATTGGAACTCACGCACATGATCGTCAAGTGACGTCATTGTTATGTTAATGAGATTATATCGCATTTCAGCGTATTCAGGGACTTCTGGAAGCTAAACCAATGCTGAGCAAGAAAAAGAATCCATTATTTGTGTGAGGGTAGGATAGAAAATCCACTCCTCGGGATCACCGTTGGACATCACGAGGTACTTGATTGTATCGATTCCTGATCTTTGCCACCTTCTTACTTTTATGTCGGCAAGCCTCGTGATGCCAATCGGTGATCCTCGGGACGGATTTTTCTATCCCACCCTCACACTCCTGATAGATTCTTATGTTATCAAAAAACATACATAATGATGTTTAAACCAAGCGCAAAGAAGAATTAAATACGGCTTTATATATCTTATTTTGATACCATACCAGTTGAAGGTATAAAGAGAGTTTGCTTTTTTAAATTAATTCCACAATTGTGTTTTACCATCAAATAGTAAGAAATTTATCTAACAATATCTAATTCGATCTGTCTGATCAGTATGCCTGCGCACTATTTAAGCATGCAAAATGCATTTCATACTAGAGAAATGGGGTTGCTTCAATGTTTTTCGTATAAAAGTATGTTTCCCACCTTGACCCAGCTTCCCACTAACTTATCTAGTATTTGTAAATTCATTATAGGCGTTTACCTGTTAAAGGATTTGCTGGGTCAAGGCGAGGAACATTATTCTATACAAAAAAATGTCTGCTTACAACCAGAATTATTTACGGCATTTTGAGCACACTAATCAGATAGTGTTAGATAATCTATCATTTATTCGTTGATGGTCAAACCCAATTGTGGAATCATTAGAAAAAGCTTACCGTTTAGCCCTGCATTTGATATTCAGTCAAGGGTCAAAAGTAATTCCACAACGTCAGAAATCCCATAGATATCAGTGTATTTTCATGTTTGCAAGAAAATATACTATGCTGCAGTTTGCCTACATAATTTTATGCTTTTTTAGATCTCCATTTCCATGAAACACAATGTTTAAATTGGGGTTACAAATGGCAGATACACAGATAAGCATGTCCCTTCGAATGAAATGATTGTATTCTTACACTCAAAAAAGTAGTGGAAAGGTTCTTCAATTTCACAACAGTTACAAAAAGGATTTTCAATTATGTTTTTAGTAGAGATGGTCTTTTGTAACGTAGTACAGCCTGTTCTCAGTCTTGTATGATAGATTAGTGCTAGACGATTTTCTTGAAAATATAGTTTTTGGGGTGGGATGATATCAGAATTTAATTGATTGGCAAAGCATTCCGTGGAGCTCAATTCTTTTGTTGTTTCTGAAAGAGCGTTCCATTCTCTGATAACGGATGGAGAGAACGAAGTAAAGTAAAGCTGTGAATTTGCATGTACAGTTTGCAAGTGTTGAACATATAAAATAGGTGGATGGTATGGTGTATTTACTTTTTCTGGACAAGATCAATGATTCCAATTGGGAAGGATTAAAGGTTACAAAGTAAGTAAGGGTGCAAAGATCAGTAATCGATACATCAAGTACCACACCTGACCCAGGATACCAATGGAAGCCATTTAGAGAGCCACGAATCGATTGAGGTTGGTGCCGTTAAACCGGTTTAAACCCTCCAGTAAAATATTTTACTGACCGTTCCAAGGCGGTACTTCTTTTGTGGATCTTTTATGTTTTTGTTCTGTCTTGTATTTGCTATGTCTTTGTGCACGTCTGTTTATATGTGCTTTGTGGTCACCTGCTGGGAAAGGGCTGACCTCTTGGCTCTCGTTTGTGGTGTCTTCTGTGAGTTTGTCACTTTCCCATTGGTATTCTGGGTCAGGTGTGGTACTTGATTGTATCGATTCCTGATCTTTGCACCCTTACTTACTTTGTATTTATAAGCCATTTAGAGGCCAACGAAAAGATTCTTGAAAGGTCAGCATTTAACTCAATGGCAGAGTCAAGAGGATCATCAGAAACTACTGTAGATTCGGAAATTTTCGCGTGATCTTTATTTCGCGAATTTTCTATTTCCGAATTATTCGCGAAGTTTTGAATTCGCGAGCGAACATTCGTGTGGTCTTAATTTCCGTGGGCTGAAACAAGTCATGCAGCTGGTAAAAAGCTGTAGTACATATAGAATAGCGGTCCATCGTTAACTCGCATAGTAATGTCATATAGTTTCTTTTAATACACACTGAAAATCACTGGTCCATATCTGAATCATTGACCAGGTATTTATAGCGTAATTGATCTCTTATCTTACGCTTGTCCAAGCCATCAATTGTCACTTTTGTGTGGTATCAAAAAAACGTCTATTGTGTAACGGATGGACGCTCACGTAAATGACCCTGGTTTGCGTAATCTTTTCATGTTCAATTACAGTTTATTACACTGGTCAATTCACGAGAAACAGTGTTTTATTTCTTTTTACTGAAAAATTACTCTTCATTCCTTTGAAGTAAAAAACATACCAAACAAAATTTAATTAATTATTTATTAGGTCCTGTTTCCCGTACAAACTGGTCTTATTCAAAGTATGAATTTAAAGGTAATACATACATGTATATTAAAAGACATATATGAGCTTGTGTCAATTTTGACAACCATTATTCTTCTATCAGAGAAATTATTTCTATGAAATAATTACACCCGTAATAACCTCATAACCTCATATAAAATCTTACGACCTTTGAATGAATGACTACTTAATTAATGCGTCTTCTAGACAAGTTATAAATTCTAAATGCATTTAGATAATCCTTCTTAACCATTCATGAGGTACTCCCACAAGAACTTTGATATCCACACAATTTAGTAAAAATGACTAGACATTAATGACATTGACTAGAAAACAAACAATACAAGATTAAAACAATATTTTTTCTCAACTATCCATAATACTTCAAGCATCTATCAATGCCGAACATATAATACAAAATAGTATGCTGTACAATAAGGGACCCAGGGTGGGCGAGAATTTTTTGACACCATCTTTTTACGGGAAAACAAAGTAATGACGTCACGCTGTCGAATAGACTGGTTTCTCATATTTCAATAAAATGGTCCCAAGTCAACAGGTAGATGACTTCCCCTAAAGAAGGAATCATGAACAGTGCAGCTCATTCGAGTAATTAAGATTTTTTACCATATAAAAAATATCCATTTACTCTTCATTCCTTTGAAGTAAAAACATACCAAACAAAATTTATTTAATTATTTATTAGGTCCTGTTTCCCGTACAAACTGGTCTTATTCAAAATATGAATTTACAGGTAATACATACATGTATATTCAAAGACATATATGAGCTTGTGTCAATTTCGACAACCATTATTCTTCTATCAGAGAAATTATTTCTATGAAATAATTACACCCGCCAAGCCGAAGGCCCCCCAACAATATAAGTAAAAAACAATAAAGATGAATAAAAAAAAATGCATATATCTCTTAGCAGAAGTGAATCTGAAGAAAATCTTAAAATTCACAAAGTAAAGAACCCCCATGGATCAGATCCGGCCACAAGGAAAACAAACCCCAGCCAAAAGGCAACAAGGCCCAAAAATTGTCTGGGGAGAACATTAAGAATCACTTCAAATGCAACCTCTGCTACGTATGTATCAACCTCAAATGTCATCAACCTCAAATGTTGATGTGAAATGCCATATAACAATGATATAAAATGAGTTACCTTCTAAATATCCAGCATTACCATACAGGAGCCTGGCTGTTCAGATCAGGGCAGACAGATCACCTGTACACCACATGACTACACTCTAGGTCACCAATAGTCTGAAGTCAGAAAACATAAAACAAGCAATCCAATCTAATTAATAATGAAGTACATATTTATCTGATTCTCTTTACCACTTGCAAGTAAAAATTAGTCAGAACTCTAGTTCTTTCTAAATTTAGATGTAGCCCATGATCCCTAGCAGCAAACGTGTGTCGATGGCATAAACCTTGTTTATCAATAAATGGTCTGAATGTATGCAGGAAAGGAAATTTTCTGGCTTTACACATATTCTCAATTTGAATATTTGAGTCTTTGACCTTCTGATTAATACCTCCTGAATCACATGGCCGAGGTAAGATAGCACAGTACATAATATCAATGTCTCTGTTGGCTTCTCTAATTTTGAAGAAGAGGTTATTCAAATTGGACACCATCTGACCAGGATCTAATCGATGAATGTCGTTTGTGCCAACATGAACTATGACTGCCTTTGTCTGTTTGAGCACAAAATGAAGACGCTTATTAGTCCCGCACTCACCAGTCATTTTTGCAATTGTAAATCCTGGTAAGTCCCACACTACTAAGCCGTCTATACCCGACACAAATTTACCGATGGAATCCGTAAGCAACAAGACACCAGATCCTATAATAGATAATATACAAAAACTCATTTACATAGAAATCACTTTGTTCATCAATTTGGCTACTTTCAATTTATCGTGTAAAGACACCTCAATGTATTTCTGATATGCATTACTCTTCCAATCACCTTGCGTTTTAATTAAATCTGCTGGAGCACCGGCCTTAAATGCTAAAGTAGCTGCACCCCTGCGAAATGAATGAGTACCATATTTTTTAGAATCTACACCTATCATATCTAGCAAAAACCTTAAATTTTTCATAAAATTACTCTAAGTAATCACTGAAGAAGAAGATAAGGAAAACAAAGGAGCATCATCAGGAACTGCAATCATAGAAATCATTTTCTCATAGGCTAACACAGGGCACAATACAGATCCTGTTCTCAATAAAGGTAAACGCAATACTCTTTCCCTACTCTAAATGGTCTTTGTCCAATAAAAAGAGACCACCAAATTATTTCCATAATGACTGACATGCTTTCTCAGTAAACATTTTGAAAAATCTTTTTTATTCTCTGGAACTAAATTAGATTTTCTGGCGAAAAGAAAAAAATGCAAATAGAAACAAACACCAAATACAAGTATGCTCTTTACGCGAAAAATCCAGCAAAGCATAAATTTTGCTTAAAATTTTAGGAGTCATAGGCTCCATTCTTTTGGGACAATGAGCCAAAGTTTTCCTAATCCCCTTCAAACCCAATTTTAAATGAAAAGTTGTATCAGAAAACTTTTAATCAAAAATATTATGAAGTGTTTTAACCCCAGCAATGTAATTCTGAATTGAATCCACTGACTTGAAAGAGCGGCTTAAAAATTGACCATATAGAGTTAGAATTTCTTCTGTGGCAGGGAATGGGGGAAATTTAAAATAATTGCAAAATAAAAGATACGACTCCCATTGAACTCGTAAATTTCGTGATGTTCCTGTAGCAAATGCAGCCCTCTTAGAATTCCTTAAATCCTTCCGCAGTACCAGTAACTCTCTTTCTGTAACAAAAATAAAAAAAATATATTAGAGCTACCATCGCTCATCAATTCTAAACACATCCTGATTGATTGAAACTTCAGTTCCCACAAAGATTCCAAGGAATTCCTTTCTATATTTTGCATCCAATTCCTACCTACTGAGTAAATCCGGCAACCTATTATTGACCCCCTCAATATGCTTGGCCTTAATCTCATATTCCCCGACCGCTGCTAAGAAGCAAATCTCCCGCAAGCATGCCTGCATGAAACTACACTTTGTAGAACCCTTGTTCAGCACTAAACAGGAAGAAAGTTTATCACAATTAACCAATAACCGCTTACCCTTGAACTTATGCCCCCAAATCTTTAAGGCAATGACAATTGTCAACAACTCCAAAGCATTGATATGCAACTCAAGCTCTTGTATGAAAGCTGGAAATTCAGCATGAAAATATTCAGACCCGGACACCCCACCACAACCTGTCAAGCAGCTGTCTGTAGCAAATTCCTCATCAGGCCCACAGTGATCCAAAGCCATCATAGATACACCATTGAAAGATGGAAGGTATGTATGCCACCATTTCAAATAACCGTGAATGTAATCAGGTATGACAGATTTGCTGATTTTATTGGAGTAAATAGACCGTAGAAAAACTAAAAGCCTTTGCACAAAAATTCTACCGGGTCTCACGCAAGAACTCACAAAGCTAAGCTTACCCAAAAGTGATTGTAATTCCTTTAAGGAAGTAGTATTCTTCGTAAGCCAGGTCGCCACCAAAGCCTGAATTTCAATCACTCTTTCTTGAGTAATTTCCAATGTCATTTTCTCAGTGTCAAGGAGAATACCTACAAAAACCATCTTAGTTGAAGGCTGACAAGACTTGTGTGGAGCTTCGATGAAGCCAGCTGTGCTCAGCATTGACCCAAAAAGAGAATAAGCCACTCATACACGCTCATTTCGGCACCAGCAAGGTCATCCAAGTAATTCAGAATAGCCACACCGACCTTAAACATCATGTAGGTAATGGCATTGGTAACTCTTTGACAAATAAAGGCACTGGACCTCAAACCCATACTAAGCACTGAATCAAAGTACAAGTTACCCTTAAACTTAAATCCAACTTTGCTGTACTCAAGGGGATCAATACAGATTTGTCTAAAGGCCTCTTGCAAATCTTTTTTAAAAAGACAACAACCTTGACCCTTTAATTTCACCAAATCGACTAAATCATCAACCTTGGGGTAAACAAGATCAATTTTCTCCTGCAAATACTCATCTTTGGGAATAAAGTCATTGACTGCATGTCCCTTGGGAAAACTCAAGTCCAAAATTATACGTCTTTCATTTGTGTCATGCTTAGGAACAGTATTCAAAGGGGACAATAACAATTGGGTTTGAAAAGGGTTTTCTTTAAATGGTCCCAAAACAGTGCCCTTACATAACTCTGATTCTAAATAAGATTTTATCTCAGAGGGGAATTCCCTGGGCCCCTTTGTGATTTTTAATCCTAGTGTTTGATTTAAGATTTCTAATATCCTCTGAACACCCAAGAGGAAAACCAAACTCCAGCAGATCACACACCTGGAAATCTCTGTAGTCACTTAACATGTGCCGCAAGAATGACATATTTAAACAATCATTGACCGGTATGCAACAAAACTCAAAATTAAATTTTTTAGAATCTACGACTAATTTGTGAGTGTTCAACAAAAATTCTGTTTTTGATTGTTTTGCCACTATATATTTCTCTTCAGACCACATTTTAGCTTCCCCTTCCCCAGTAGATTTTTCTTGAAAGAAGGGAGAGTGTTGAACCTCCTCCACCGGTTTATTGCCAGATGATGGTGTGCAGAGAAAAGAAGGATATAAAATGTCCTGAAGAGAACTTTGAACTTTAATCTTGCCCAGTCATTTAGACGTAGAATGTGGACATTCTTTTGAACATTCCGGATGGGGCAGCTTCTTTTTATCAGCCTGCCAACATGCGGCACAGATGTGTAAGGCGTATTTCATCTGACCATTGTCAGACACTAAAGTATGGTCAAATTTGTGCAAACATTTGTTCCGATTAAATAATGAGCAAAACCATGGATGGTCAGAACCCTCATTGGACTAAGCACTAGCTTTTGTAGTTGATGTGAACTTCTTTTTGAAGGGCGTCTCAACAGGCAATAAATTTTTTGACAAAATCGGCTGCTCTAAATTTGAGAAATCATCCGACCAGGGTTTTTCACCCTTTTCTACCTGCCTTAAACAGGCACTGTAGAATTTTTTCAAACCTTCAATAGAGTATGTAGTGTTATAATACGCTATCTTCTTCAGAAGAGCCGTTGTCCCTCTACGTTCCGAAGATTTGCAATCCGCAATTATTTCTAGCTCTCCTGCTACCAATAAAGAGAAAGACAAATCTATAAAGGAATCTGTACAAGCTGTGTCGTACTCTGAATCAGAACCGTCATCTTTCAGCGCAAGTTTATGTAATTGGAAAGCGACTTTGCTTTTTAATTTTTTGTCACTCCGTAAAGTGTTAATAGATAAGTCTGCCTTTCTTGTACCTTTCTTCTGTTTCTTGGCCTTTAACACCTTAACTTCCTGGGTACTTTTATCCAGCTGTTCTCGCAACCTCTTCTTCTCCGCCTCTATCAACTTCTTCTTTTCTGCTTCCTTTTTCGCAACTGCGTCTCTCAACTGGGACAACTCATTGTCATCATCATTCTGACCTTTACTAGTATCAGGTAAACGGCCAGAAGCAACATCTAGTCCCGACTCTGATTGAGTTCTGTCTTCCTCTGAGCTAGACATATTTTTATTTTCAAAACCCACTGTATTTAATAAATTATAGTCAAAACATGGGATATTTCTCTTGCTTCGAGAGTACATTCAATAAACTTAAACAGGAATCGTCCACTGGTGAACTAAATGTCACAGTATCAATGCTTAAAAACAAGCACGCATGTTAAACGTTACCGATTTTCGTGACCTCTCAAGTCATTCAAACCACTAAAAACATATAAAATCAAGTCTCAAGTCAATAACTATCAAAACCAATCGAAATTTGGTAAAACTAGATGTCACTAGATATTATGAATAAGCCAAAAATATTTGTAAATGGCTAAAAGACGTCAACAAATTACACCCGCTAAATTTTTGACACCATCGTTATCGTTATCTCGTAGAGTTCCGCCGTTGACTTATCGACGCACCCGGATAAACCGGTAAAAGGGGGATAAAGGATAAAATGTTCTAAACACTAAAAGTCACCAACACCAATGTACTGTACAATATAACACAGTGAGTAATCAATTGAATATCTTCCAACACCACAAGAAGTTCTATGTACACAAATGAGCCTTTTTTAAGTTAGTTTTGTGGATTTAAAGATTGGATAGATTTGCACAGCTGCCTATGTGAGGGCCAATCTGATATCTGGCAGACTTTGTTACAATAACTGAAGCTTTTACAGCCTGTACAGCGACGTAATTCTGTCTGTCTTCCTTTTTTCAGGCAGTGCGCACACACTATGTCCGAAACTTCACAGTCTTCCGAAAAACTACTGGAATGCTCCGATGCAGCCTCTGCAGATAGTTTATTTAAATCCGAATGAACTTGGGCTGTGCCGACAGGTTCCCTTTCAATGGTTAAATGACTAGATGACTGAGAAACAGAAGATGTACGTTCCAAGGAGCCGGATTTCTCTGGCTGTCTGACCACATGGACCTGTGGACTGGCTACCGTCTCTGTATCTTGCAGCTGGTATGACTGAGAAGCAGCAGATGTACGTTCCAAGGAGCCGGATTTCTCTGGCTGTCTGACCACAGGGATCTGTGGACTGGCTACCGTCTGTGATTCTTGCAGTTTGTTTGACTGAGGAACAGCAGATGTACGTTCCAAGCAACCAAATTTCTCCGGCTGTCTGACCACAGGGATCTGTGGACTGGATACCGTCTGTAATTCTTGCAGTTTGTAGAACAAAGCGAGGTTCTCAGCTCTTAGCTGTCTGGGAACTTTCATGCGCTTCCAATATTCCTTCCGCCTGGCACGATCCCTTGCCACTACAGCTGGGGGTTTCTTCTTTAACTTTGGCTGTTCTGCCTTTACATTGGAGGAATCTTGAACAGAAGGTTGTTTAGCAGACTTGGGTCCAGAAGGAAGAGTTGAAGATTTGTTCTTTTTACGCTTTGGCTTTCTATTAAGCGGCTTTTCTTCGGAAGAAACTTCTTTCTTGTCCTGATGAGAAGCTGTTTGTCGACCGGAAGCCTAGTTCTTCAATGGCGTCGATTCTCCATTCTTGGCGGGAAATTTAGTGACGAGAGTAAAATACTTCCTCTTTCGTATAATTTTATACGAATGACACTTTTCATCTCTCTCAAGAATGCAGATGATTTCTATAAGGTCTTTTGGCATAAAATTGGCAGCAGTACACTCCGTTTCATCCATATTTTAATTATCCAAAATCCCCCTTTGAAATTCGCGTGCGGCATCTTCGAGCGCCATCTACTTACGGGAAAACAAAGTAATGACGTCACGCTGTCGAATAAACTGGTTTCTCATATTTCAATAAAATGGTCCCAAGTCAACAGGTAGATGACTTCCCCTAAAGAAGGAATCATGAACAGTGCGACTCATTCGAGTAATTAAGTATTTTTACCATATAAAAATTATCCCACAAAAGAATACACAAATATTGTTTCATCTCTCAGAGTTTCATCTTTTGTGGATAAAGTTATATGTAGTGAGTGAGTGAAAGACAAAACGGCAGCATTTTCTCTTTTCAGTATCCGTTTGCTTCATCGTCTATCATAAGCCATTTTCAAAAACGATCAATGTAACTTGCTTCTGAGTAAGTCAATATTAGCGAGAACTTTGAATTTGCGAGTCAACGAATTCGCGAAAATTAGCAAAAATTAAGTTCTCGCGAATATTTCCGAATCTACAGTATGTAAAGACTGGTATCATCCGCAAAGAGCCTGATAGAAAGGTTTATTTCTTCTACAATTTCATTAAATATCACTACGAACAACAAAGATACAAAAATAGATGATACCCCTGGTAGGACGACACGTTGTTTTCTTTCTTCGAGATAGTCAGTAAGCCATTGCAAAAGGGTACCATTGGTTCAAGCAGAATTAAAAAGTAAGTGAGTATGATTAGGAAATACCACGATCACACACCGCAGACCAACCCACGCCATCGTAAGAGAGAGCCACAGAGCATTTATAGTAACAATACATCTGTGAGACAATAATAGCAAAGCAACTAGCTTTCTCTTCCTCTTCAATATGATTGCAAAACTAGAATGGACACAAAGTAATGCATAACAAAACAAAGACAAACACCAAACTTTCACAAACAATGGGAAGTATATTCAACAATAGAGAAACAACAACAGAACCACCGCCTTAGAACAGACAGCAGCCTACGCCACCTGTGGGCATAAATGCATTTTACTAGCGCTAAATCTTCGCCCTAGATTATGTTGTTAATAAAACACAAAATTAGTTAGCTCGCATGTAAGTTTGAATAGTAAGCCTTTGTGCCAAACTATATCAAAGGCTTTACTTACATCACAAAAGACAGCAAGGACCTCTTTGTCGGAATCAAGTGCTTTGCAGAACGTGTTATATATGTCCGCAAGTTGATTGGTAGTTGAATCGCCGGGTACAAAACCTGACTGTAAAGATGTTATTACACTGTTGTCTTTGAAAATAAAATTAAAACATGCATATGAACATTTTTCCATTGTTTGCCTGTCCCTAAGAAGTGAAATTGGTCGATAATTAGATATTTCTGATCGGTCATTCTTTTTAAATATGGGTGTGATATTGGCCTCTTTCCAGGTAATTGGAATTTTACCATGTGCTAAAGGAAAAATGAATATATCACTTAAGGGGTTTGACAAGGGCTTTGAAAGTTGCTTCAGAAGCTTATTGTTGATACCATCTGGGCTTGCAGCTTTTCCCACTTAAAGTGAGTGTAAAGTTTCGTCTACTTCGTGTGCATTTGTGTATTCATTCCAGTGAGTGTCTATTTCTAGAAATAAATTGGGGGAGAGTAGATTGGCTTTTATCTAGAACTGTCTTACTAGAGAAATAATCATTAACCTAATTAGCTTTGTCAATATTTTCCTCATATATTATACCGTCGTTGAAATGTGATTGTATTGTGCCTGGTTTAATAAAGCCTTTTATTGTCTTCCATCAGTCTTTGGGAGAGTTATTATTTGATTTGAGCTTTTCAACTAATTTATCGCGTTCAGTTTTTTTATGCCCTGGTTTCATTTGTAACAAAGTTTTTGTAGTTTTTATGGCTTTGCACGGTCAATTATTCTACCTGTCATTTCAAATATATTGTGCATCCGTTTCTTTCTCTGTACTCTTTTTATATTACTATTTAACTATTTTGGATCAGATTGTCAATATTCAAGTTTTGATAAATTTTAACTTTAGACGGGTCAAAAGTGAGATGAGTACATGGAGTAACATAAATTGAAAGATGGGTGAAGTATCAGGATTCTGTTCAACACCAATAACACATTAAGTAATCATTCTATTTAAAATAACCACTACCATCTGAGTATTTATTCACATGCTACTAATTAGACTCGTTCAATCTTTGAATCTTATGAGGTCAAAATTTACCTTTAAATGCACTAATTAAGAATGTATTCTTATCTGATTGGAGATAGTATGACCCCTACGTGGGATGGGGGGACTTCAGGTCATGTTTACTGGAAGCTCTGTAACTCCCATTGAACAAAATACACTTTCAGTGTAAACTGGTCCACAGAGGTAATGTTTGGTTAGATAAATGTTTTATATTTTACTACTACTCTATTTACTGGTCTGATATCAGTCTAGGAATCCTTATCAAAGCTACAAAAATATTTGAAACACACATGTAGTAATCTATCACATTGAAATTTCACCGCTCAGATAAGAGTAGGCATCTGTGTAGTACTTTGGTTGGCATTTAATATTAGATAAGGGGAGTGTGGCTCATTGTAAGAATGATCAACTTGAGATCATTGGGCTGGTGGTTCAAACGTCACCAGAGATAATCCTACTGTGTTGTGTGCTTTATTAACCTCGTCTGCTTGGTACTGATTCAACTCATAAGACAGTCTGATATGATTGAAAATATTTGACTGCGAAGAGAACAGATTAAGCATTTATATGAATAAGCACAAATGATGACTAGCTGTGAGGTAGTAGTTGATTCTAATCTTCAAGTTCGCGTTGTGTTTTCAAAGTCTCTTTAGAATTTCTAAGTCTTATAAATTTCAGTAACAACTTTCACAATTTTATAATTTTATTAAATCTTCTTAAGTCCAACAAACTATCTATAACCCAAAGTTCCGAAATCTCAGGCTCTGCCACTGGGTTTCATCTTTTATACCATGAAGTCACGTGATAGAAGCTGACCACAGCGCCACCTAATGACATCATCACTAACCAAACATATTTCAAGTTAACTATAAAGCGCCCTCTACAAAGGTAAGCCTCCATTTATATGAACCAATCAGAAGATACAAAAGTGACTCATAGTCACACCAGTTGTGCGATTCCCCAAAGGTCATATGATTAAATGTATTGCGCAATCCTGCCAATCAATGTCAGAGTTGACACAATCTATTTATTGGGCTTATGTAATTTTACTAAACTAAGTAACATCTGTCATCATGACCTTTTGAAAGTGTTCAAACATCCCATCAGAATTGACAGGCTAATGAATATGACATTTAAAAAACAATAACAAACTGGTGTCAGAATTCCCTATAAAAACATAAACATGTCAATCACAGATGTCAACACTGCACCTGGCTAAACACCTGCGTCCTACCCAAACCAAGCATTCACAAATATTGTAAATACCCACAGGCAATTCACAGTTATTATGAACCCTCACAGATGAAACCAGTGGTTATTTTATATAGCTAGACTGCACAAACTGGATCATGAATGTGCATCCTAAGAAGTGCTTGAGTTCAAAAATATGAAAATTCAAAATAATTCCAATGAAATTGAAATAATGACACAGAAATGTTCCTAATAATGCCCTCTACAAAAGTTAGGAAGAAGGTAAAGATCAGGAATCGACACAATCAAGTACCACACCTGACCTAGGACACCGAATGGGAAAGTGATAAAACTCAAGATACATCCCTTTCCCATCAGGTGACCACAAGCTCGACGATATGTCAAAGACAAACACAAACATGAAGTTCACCTTGGAAAGGTCATTAAGAAAAGTACTGGAAGGCTTAAACTAGTTTCAAAATTTCACAAAATTTTCCCCTCGACTAAACAAAATGGCCGGCAAAGCTAAAATAGATATCTCCTCCTGAACCACTATTTCAAATTCAATGTAATTACGGACAGAAATCTTGTATCAAAATTACACAAACATGAATGGGGCCAGTGCTGCTATCCTGTAACATTGGGAGCCCAGTGGCCCAGTGGTAGAGTGCTTGACTCGAGACCGAGGGGCCCCGGGTTCGAGCCTTGCCGGCGTCACTGTGTTGTGTCCTTGAGCAAGAACATTAATCCTAGCTTAGTACTGGTTCAACCCAGGAAGACCCGCCCCTAAATAACTGAAAGATTGTTGATGGGACGTAAAGAATCAAATCAGACAGACAGAGAGTCAGAATTGATATATCAGAAAAAAATATCATTTTCTATTTAAGTTCTCATTGAAAGCAGCCTCAGTAGGTACAGTAATATTGTTATCAAATTAAAGGGAATTACGAATGCAGCAACATGCAAACATATATTCTGTCCTTACACACACCCTCGACCTTTGGATGGGGTCAAAGGTCAAAACTTTTTTTCTGAAAGTAGTCATGTTGCCTACCAAAGTAAAGTGAATGGAGCATAATGCACCATGCAAGCACATATTCTGTCATTCTTACACTTGAATGGACAGTATAAGTTGCAAAAAGTAAAAATACAATGCAGTTTTATTTTGTGGTTTTAAAGATGTCGAGCTTGAAAGATTCCGCTTCTAATATTATTATAATTATATAGCATGAAAACAGGCCAGTGGTATGGAGTGGGCCATATATAATGTACTGTAATTATTAAACGAAACAGTAGAGCGAGAAAATATTAGCCGCAGATTATTATAAAGGTACATGAAGGGTGCATATAGTGTCTCTGCACAAAGCTACACAGTAAAGATCAGAACTTTTGGATCAACCCTCTTAAAACCGAGTCTGCTGTTTTCTAATATTGTAGGTTCTATCTATTTCTGAAGGATCCGTTTTTCCAGATTATCTAGTGCTATTTTCTGCACGTTTCTGTTAGAGTCTAGAGACAAGCGCTTTTGAGGAACTCGGATCCGAGTTCATAAAATTTCGCCAGTAATTGTGTTATCAACACTCTGAGATTAATTGTTTATTTAACTGGGCTCAGCATCTGAATTTAGCAATTACTCTGTTATAAGATAGCCCCGTGCACACAGGAAAACATTGCCTTGTTTTTGTTGAATCTATTTTATCTATCAAAACCCAGACTAGACTGTTTCAGAAAGTAACTTAATTTTAATAAGTTCCTACTGTATAAAAACAGCAAAGTATGTGACAAACAGCCACATACATAAAAAGGGGTAAGTCTATTGGCCCTTCATGTTCCAATTGAATCTTCCATCTACATGGGATGTTAACTAGTACTTAATATACAGCCAACAACTTTAGCAGACGACATTTTCAGATGTGTTTTGCTGGCCCTTCAATGGGGTAACAGTGCAGACGCTGATCAAATGTCGCCAGATGTAGCATTACATCTGGGTCTTCACTGTTAAATGAAGTTTACTTGTATCCAAAGCTAATCAATCACTGGCCTCACGTTTTACATGCATGGAGATACGACAAGCTTACAGATTGTATCTAGGCTGTTTATTTTGAAAGCAAATCTGACAGAGTGTTGATATATGTAATTTTACTGCAGTAATTGTTTTAAAGTACAGGGGCATCTTGTCCCTAGACTGCCCATGACCTGCTCGTGGGCATTTCATCATTATAAGTTAAACCGACGCTCGTATTTTACGCTCACCGGGAGTCTGTTTATGCAGTAATGACATTAAACTGACGCAAACCTTTTAATGTTTACGTATATTATATGACTGTTATGAAACTTAAAATGTTTGTTTTCCTTGTTAGGCACGACAGTGCTGCGCTTGTGTGCCTGCTCCAATGTACTGTTAAGGTCACAAAAATCGTAAAAATAATTTAGCCACGACATGTGATTTCCAACAATGTGGCATTTTGATAAGTGTAGCTTCAGACGAGCCTGTGTAGCCTCCCTTTACGCTTAGAAACTCCAAATGTCTGTAGATTAACACTCCTAGAATAGTCAAGCGACTAGCAAAGGCTCTGATCAGACTGCGCGTATGCGCAGGCTGTTCTGAGGCTTTGCTGGTCGCACATACCACATTGTTGGAAATCTCGTGTCGCGGCTCAATTATGTACATGTTAATCATTTTTCATGGGATATTTAATAAAAGAAATAGATAAATTCAGCAAAGCGAACCCCCACACCTTTATACATATGATGAACCCCCTTTTCTGAAATCCTGGATCCGCCCCAAGCCCCCGTGGTGTAGTGGATAAGCGCTATGCCTTGTAAACCAGGGGTCGCAGGTTCGATTCCCGGCTTCTCCATAAAACCACTTTCGGTCGAGCCTTCGGGAGTTCCCGTCATATAATAAACACACAAATCATAAACCCTCCCGGCCCAGTACTGGTTTCTACCCATGGAAAAGCCACAAAAAGTTTTTTTTTTGGTTGCAAATCGGATTGTTTCATCTAATCTGACATCGATAGACTGCAATAGAGGGATCGGGGCTCAAATCCCGGTCTGGTCACATAATTTCGTGAAAATGATTATAGTCTACCGCTGATTGATGCAGGGGTTTGAGTTAATACTGCTTAAAGGCTGTTGAGGCCGTACGTTTAAATATTACGGAACAAGTTTTGGATGCGACGTAAACCCCAAACAAACAATAATAATATATAGACATTAGACGGATGGCTGAGAATGGGTTTGCTCCCCCCCCCTAGGGAATTTTGCAGACATATCCTATCTTGTAGAGAATTGAAAGCCGAGTCTTTTAAGAGATGTTTGCACTCTGTGCTCCGGGGCGTTAGTCTGTAAGAGCCTGTAACATACGTTACTTAATCAAACTAAGAAAAAGTAAATTGAAAGTTTGGGCTACAAATTAAAGACATTAAAATATTTATTTTTAAAAATCATTCATATAGTCTGCATACTGGATATCTTAACTACGTATGACAGCCATTTGAACAAAATTGCGGCTTCCTAAGGTGTCATATGCGTTACATAAATCAGATAACCCATTAAAATTTGCAAGTGTGGCTAACATCATTTACATTCACAATCTCTCTGAGTATTTTGCAAAATGTTTTTAACCATGTCTGACTAGCTTATGCAATTGGCTAACAGAAAAATTAAAGTTTGTTTCCCTAGCTTAAATATTTTTTCTGAAATAAGCAATTAAACAACCCTACCCCTACCCAGTTTTAAGGTGAAATGTTTGGTATTAAAACTAAAGTAAAAATAGTTAAAAAATATTTGCAGTTGAATAATGTGTTTCATTGTTTGGGATTTATTTGCTTATATGAAAAGACTCATAAATCTGCAAGTTTGTTGCATAATTTTTAATATCAGAGGCTGTAACATATGTTACCTGATGTAATAAATGGGCAAGCTCATTGTCTTTACGTAAGATATGCCCAAAAATGTTTTAATCTCCTCGAGGGAATTTTGCAGACATATTCCTTCTTATAGTACAACTCAAGCTGCATTGAATAAAGGATGTTTGCACTCTCTATGTTGGGGCGTTAGTCTGAAACAGCGTGTTACATGCGTTACTATATCAAATAAAGGAAATGTAGTTTGAAAGTTTGAGCTAAAATTGTGAAAAAACTCGCAGTTGTTGGATATCTTACATTGTTTAGGGATTTTAAACTGGCTCCTATGATAAAGACTTATAGATCTGCTATTTGTCATCAAGTTTTAAAGATCAGAGAGCGTTACATATGTTAGCGTGATAAGTAAAATCATCAAACAGTATTTTGACATCAAAGTGAGTAAGGGCCTGCTCCATCCTAATCCCCTTTGGAATTCTGCAGACAAATTACATCTTATGTAACCATTCAAGGTGCATTTAATAAGAAATGTTTGCACTCTGTAAGTTGGGGCGTTAGCCTGTAACAGCTTGTTACATATGTTACTATATCAATTTGAGAATAAGAAATTTGAATGTTTGAGCTACCAAAAGAAGACATTAAAATTATCTAATATATTGACATTCTTATAGTCTTTATACTGGATGTCTTTACTACATATGGAAGCTGTTTAACATTAATATGGCTAACTGTGGTGTTATGTGCGTTACATGAACCTAATTATAATTTAAAAGCTATAATCGTGGCTATCGTCATATAGTTAAACAACTACTATGACTTGGTTTCAAACTGTTTTATTAGATTTTACAAACATATACTCAATTGATGAATAGGAAAAAACAAGTTTGCTTTTCTATCTTAAATATATTGTCTTATAGGAGCTAATACACAGCCCTACTCCCAGTTTTACAGAGAAGCAAATTTTGTTATTAACGCTTAAGTAAAACACATGAAAGCGATTACAGCGTGTGGATATTTTTCATTTTCTTAGTCTGTCTTCCTCATATATCTACAAGATGTCATTACGTTAAAGATCAGGACACTTAATGTATACTTATAAGTCTTTGGCGCCAAAACACTAGAAATTATATTCATTTCTGATTATCAAGCCCATGGACTGGTGTTACAGATGTTATCAATGACCTTTTGGACACATTTCCTAATACTGTTCATATAATGTTAAATATAGAGCCACAAATAGAAAAGATAGTTTTACATTTTTACAAGAAAATACAATAAATGAAATGGTTCAAACTATTTCTCATTTATTTAACTCTCATGTTAAACGTTTGTCGTTGTCTGCTTCTGTGGTAATCATTATTATCACACGCCTCCTTGCAACTAGTAGAATCATCACACAATATTTCAATCATTTACTGTTATTCAATTTTACCACCAGTCCACTCAAAATTGATGAGCCATTATCAACTTTCCAATTTTGCCATTTATGGCTTGGAACATTCGGAAACTGATATGAATTCCTAATAGTTGGCCCTTTGAGTATGTGTTTCAAGTGATACTCTGCAAGTAGGAGAAAGACATAAGCTTTACAAGGAGGAAAACTATGCCATTAAGAGCAATGAGTACCTGGACTGATGTACCTTGATATTTCTGTGATAAAGAATTATATCTTAGCTGGTTAACTTTTATAAATGTAGCCTTTCCATACATGCAACCCACATATTTTCATCTAATAATGTCTCTGCACTTATTATCTTTCCCCAAGCATTCAAAAACTTATTTGAAGTCTTAGTACTTCTGAAGTGCTGAAACTGAGGTAACTCTTTCCCTTCAGATAAACAAACTAGATGTATCACAGCAGGTAAAGCAATGAAATGCAGGATGAACAGGGCGCAAATTAGACCCTTTCAATTCAATGATTCACTGAGTTTCTAAGATAAGAGCGCTTATTAAAGGATGTAACATATATAACTCGTCATAATAAATGAGCAAGGGCATTGTCGTGACATCCTTTTTGATTACACAGTCAGAGGCAAGTGTTTTCAATTTCAGTGTTTTCAATGGATCATGAAATGAGGCACCTTATATACTTGTTTACTCTGTTTAAATCTTCCATAGAGCATAATATAGAACTATTGGTTATCCCATTCTACCTATAGTCCACTTTCCTTCTTTTGAATGCAACTGCTAATGATATGGCTGCAAAAATTGAGAAATCATAGGTTTTACATTATTTTAAGACATGCTTCAATGTACTGACATCAAAAAACAACCAACTGCAAACATAATTGATGGCAATGTCCAACTTCATGTTCTTTCTCTTATACCAGATAACTTTCAAGGTGTAACAGAAATTGTTTCAGACGGTCTGCCAAAACCATCAAGAATCAACATTGTAACTAAAGAAAACTTATAAAGTTCTTTGGGTGCAGCAAAATACTATTGATCTAAGACCTGAGGACTTAAGCACCAAAAGAATGGATAGGTTCCATGGCAAATGATGCAAAAAAGCAGCCTATCAAATTTCTGTTTGACCAATGTCAGAAATCTTATAGTATTCTTAGAGGTACACGGTAAAGACATAGATTTTGCAAAATCAGAGAAAAGTTATCATTTGACTAGCACGGATGCAGAGGCAGCTGCAGTTAGATTGCTCTTGCCACTTCACAGGAAGAGATATATACCAGAGTCATACTCCATTGTATGCATATATGTGAAATGGCATTAAACCCATATTTAATCAGGTGTTTGATCCCATGACACTGACATGCTGTTTCTGCTTTTGAAGAATGCTAAGGATTCAAGTTTGGCTGAGTCAAGTTGTTTGACGCTGGCACTAGCCACACATACAAAGAAAATTAAGTCTTTTGATGGCTAAAGAGGAGGATCACACAAAATGCTTATAGGTGATGTTTGTCACAATTACCAATTTTAAAAAGTAATCTTAATTAATGTAACACATATAACACCATAGGAAGCTGTATATTTGTTAAAAAATCTTTTCTAATGTATCAAAGGTATTCAGCATGCAAACTACATGAATAAATCAAATAAACAGATAGTTTTATGTCTTCTTTCTGTTTCTCAGACTGTCAATTCATTTATTCTTAAATTGATATGGTAACATACGTATCATACCATTACAGGCTAACCCTCTAGTTAATAGAGTGCAAACATCTCTTATTTTATGCAGCTTGAATTGTTCTTTAAGGTAGGATATGTCTGCACAATTCCCAAAGGGGTGGAGAGGAACAGGTTTGTACTCAGTTTGCAGTCCTAATGCGATGCTATGATTCTACTGGTTGTGATGAAATGGGTGATTATTTTGCAATATAAGCAGACACAATGATAGACATCCTGAGGGTGACTTGAATAAAGATTGTTTTTGAATAATTTTATTTAATAGGAATATTTATTAAATTGTGTCATTTAAATGAGAACTATTATTTTCTATCTATATGTCTATATATTTTAATATTATAGGCATTAGGAAATATGTGATTAAAAAGGTTATGTATAACATAGGTAACACAATTCCAAGGGCTTGTTATCAGCAATGACTGTAATTACTAAGACTAAGGCACCAGAGGCTAGAGATTAATAGAAAAACATGTGAAAAACTGTATTTTTCTGAAATATCATCTCTTACTTCCAAGAAAATTTCCTAGCTCATTTGTTATGCCATGTAACATACGTTACATACTTTAATAAGTGCTCTGATCCTGATGTCAAACTTGCAAATGTATGATTCTTTATTGCATTAGCAAGACAGTGCCAAAAATGTAAGATATCCACGAGCGTCAAATATTTTCATATATTTTTCTTCAATAATAGATACCAAAACTGGATACTTAGAATTGGGGGCAGGGTTGGTTAATAGTTTATATAAAACAATGTATTTGAGATAGAAAAGCAAACTTTGTTTTTTCTATTAGTCAAATGAGTATTTTGGTAAACTAAGATTAAAAACACTTGTAAAAATGCACAAATCGTCTGTAAAATGAATGATGTTAGTCACGATTTCAACTTTCAAAGGGAAATTTAATCTATGTAACGCATATAACACCATTGAAGGCTGTAATTTTGTTAAAAAATGCTGCTTTTATGTAGCTTATGCATCCAGCCTGCAAATTACATAAGAAATTTGAATAATTAGATGGTTTAATGTCTTCTTTCTGTAGCTCAAACTTTCATTTTGATTTTTTCCTTAGTTTTTTACAGTAACATATATAACAGGCTGTCAGAGACTAACGCCCCGGAGCACAGAGTGCAAACATCTCTTAAAAGATGCGGCTTGAAATTTTCTTTAAGATAGGATATGTCTGCGAAATTCCCTAGGGGGGGGGAGCAGGACCTTTTTTAGCTCGAAGTCTACATCGACGTGAAAAGGCACCCTTTTGCTTATTTGCGAATATCGCTCTTAATGATCAGTCAGTAAATTTCGAAGCAACATAAATGAACTTTGTCTAAATGGAAATTAATGTTGGGTAGAACAAACTTGACGTTAACCAATGGTTAAATGACGTTGGTCAGGTTTGAGGTTTTATCACATAATTCGAGCTCAAACGATTCAAAATGAGAAATCGGTCAATTGACGTAAGAGTACGTTGGAACACATTATTAAAGCAATACAATGTTGACAAAATCATTTATAGTGAGGAGACAGAGCCGCAATAGTAATCAGGATTCGTAGCACCAGAAACGATTAAAACTTAGATAAGGTGCGTAAGATTGATTTCCTATGAACACATGTACTCGTATATGTTACAGTTTAACCTGTCTTAAACGGCCACTCAAAAAATAAGACCAGAAATTGGGTTTCAAGACCAAATATAACTTAATGCAGGTCAAAAGTAAGAGAGCATTCTGCAATACTTTCGACCTTCATTAAGCTACCATTTGTCTTTCAGACCTTTGCTTTGTCTATTTTTGAGTGGCCGCTTAAGACAGGTTTTACTGTAATTCATTATATGAATAAATGTAAAATATTATAATTTATGTAAATGGTTCATTTGTAAACATATTTTTTCAACAACATATTTATTGATATGGAAGGAACCAGTTTAGATATTCAGAATTCAAGTGAGCTTTATTGTACATTTAACGAGTGTAATTACAAATATTCCCTCTTATAGGCGGGACGAGTCAAATACGAGTGTCCCCCTACAAGAGGGAATATTCGTATATTCACGAGTATTTGTATAATAAAATTCTTGTATCGTGACCAATAAAACAACCACATTTTAATTTATTCATCAGATATTCAAGTCAACTATAAGCTCCACCCTGACAGGGTCTTGTGGAAATTATTGTACAGCATAGATCAAAGAAAAGGCGGCAAAGTCATGATAATAAGAGTTAAAGAACAGAAGTATCCTGCAATGTTCCTTTTATAATACTGTCCCTGTGTTAGACAAAGCAGCTGGTTGAAAGTCTTACTTTGTTCTAATCTATAAAAGGGAGAATAAATAAGATATCATTTAGGCCTCGTCGCGAGAAACCCTGTCTGCGGGGATTTCAGACCAGATAAGACGTATACTATGAGTAGTTATACTTTTCAGACAGTGAATAACAAAGGCGCTGATCAGACTGCGCGGATGCCAAGTCTGATCTGAGTGTTATCTGGGCAGCTAAGTGTACATTCAGAGCAATCTAGAAAACTGCCTGTACTATGTCAAAATGAGTTCCGCGTGCTCTCAAAAGGTAGTCAGTGCCACAAGCTTACCTCACTC
Organism: Loripinus fragilis; assembly: GCA_964019695.1. Taxonomy (NCBI): domain Eukaryota; kingdom Metazoa; phylum Mollusca; class Bivalvia; order Lucinida; family Lucinidae; genus Loripinus; species Loripinus fragilis. Next base: position 93,727,594 of record OZ026523.1, read on the forward strand.
TGATAGTGGATACCTATTTTGGTTGGGTGGAAGGTCCTAAAGGAGCAGTCTGTTCTGGGTCCACGCTGTTTGCTTCTATACTTAATTCGTCAGTTATATTAGGCAATTATTTGCAGCAGACGACTTCAGCAGACGACATTTTCAGATGCATTTTTTTCTTGGCGCTTTAGGGGTTAACATTTATTAGCATGGTTAATGCAAATACAGCATCTGAGGGCTTGAATGCAATGCACGTCTTTATTTTTCAGCATTTTAGTTTGTATTAGCAGTTGCATAGTTGTGTTGCGAATGAAACTAGTTTTATAACCTCGGACCAGACAAATCTAAATATTTCTTGTGCGAACAGGAAATTTCGTTGGTTATGCCAAAATTATTGATGACTGATTTTCTTCAAACAGGAAAGCATGCGGTTAAGTTCCAAACTCTCCGATGGGAACTAAGAAATCTAGATACTGGTCTGGTAACATGTGTTTGTCTAGGTTCGCGTAATAGACGGGGTCTTGAAGTCAGATTGACACTATGCATATATCATAACCAACTTGGGTAAATTCAGATCAACTTTCGAGGTTTATCATTGCCTTGTTTCAGCATTGCAATACTATTTTGCGCATCTGTCACCTTTGCGAAACATGCGTATTATAAACTGGTCAAAATAAATTAAGCCCCACCTAAAATTTTCCCATTGACTTAATGTAAATACATTCATGTTTGATTTATCATAAAATTTTACTGAATTAAGATTTTTCCATAAAATTTTCAGTGAAGGAGCAGCAATGTTTCTTCTCAACATGTGCTGGGTTTCATTTTCATTGATAAATTTTCAATGGAGCTCTACACTTTCCCGTAAGTGTCCCGTTTTGTTCCCTATCAATCCTATAGTAAAGTTGGAACAAATTCGAATACTCTTGGAAAATGTAGCACATACTCAAAGAAAATTGGCATTTTCAATTGAAACCTTGTGTAATTACACCCAAGATATGGTTGTCTAACTTGGGTTGAGTTAGAATTTTCAACTGAATTCGATATGTTTTAAATAAACAACTAAACTTTGGGATTTTAACATTATGGCTTTATAAAAAAAGTGACATGGGGCTTAACTTATTTTGACCAGTATAGTTTGTAAAACATTGATTAATGAATATGACCCTCTTGTCATAATGATCGAAAATTTTGATTTTATTAAATAATACATGTACCCTCGATGCTGTCCATTGAGTCTATTTCTTTCCTCTCTCTGAACACATTTCCGTCATGCATTCCTTTGATTTGAATTGCACCTTTATTGTTTGCATTTGCCTAAATGGGCGTTTCTCCAATGACTTCCCATGCGATTGAAACAGGGGTCCGCAAAAGCTCGAATGCGATGTTTACGAGTAGCATCTCAAATGTATATTTTCATTTGACATGTTTCAGTTGTTTTGACAAATTATAATTTATCACTTGAAGTGCATAACGAGAGGAAGATATACATGTAATATGTAATATGTAAGATTTTATCTCTTCAAATGTATGTCACCCCGTTCTAGTAAGATGATCTGAGACTAAGGTTTATAAAACGATAGAATGGACATTATGAGCGTGTAGCGGTTGTAACAAGTGTCTTGTTTTGGCACTTTGGGAGTACGTTTATAGCGGTTCTTCTTCACCCAGGTTACCATGAATGCTGTATATCAGGTAATACATCCCATGTATACCTTGTGAATAACTATTGTGCCAGCTCTTGCGATTTGTGTGCTTATGTATACAAGCAAGGCTCTGTCTAGTTTGCGCATCCACACTGTCTCACCATAGCATTTGCTGCTTGCACACACACAAAGAAAACGAATCTAGAAAAATAATCAAGCAAATATTTAAAGCTCTATGACCACTCGGTGGCTGTGCATACCTGTTTAATGTGTGACTTTACGGATATGCGGCATGTACATGTATTCGTGTCGTAGAGCGAAAATATTTTACTTGCCCCAGCCGGGAATCGTGACCGGGTCGCTGGATCTACAGGCAAACACTCTACCACGTCGCTGTAAAAGCCGGCTTCTACCGCAAGGCAGTGGAAGTGTATTAGTATGCATGTATACCTAGACCCTGTGACATTCACCCCCTCCAATTTGAAATTCGTCCCTGAATTTCTTAATTTGGTACAGGAATCACGTGAAATGAGACCAAGGGAGATATTTATGCACAGAACGGTCATAGGATGGGTTATTTACGTTGGGCGCCATTGTCGTAGAGCGAAAATATTTTACCTGCCCCAGCCGGGAATCGAACCCGGATCGCTGGATCAACAGGCAAACACTCTACCACGTCGCTGTAAAAGCCGGCTTCTACCGCAATGCAGTAGAAGTGTATTAGTATACATGTATACCTTCGTACGTACTGTCGTGCCAATCAAGAGTGACAGTGATTTGCAATTGTTAAGTAAAACATTAACGTGTATAGTCTGCCAACATTGACCTTAGAATGATAAATTTTCGCCAAAATCTTCGTGATATATGTGCGTTTTCTTGAAGTACTCTGGCCTTAGTCATGCTTTTACCTCGGGGGGGGGGGGGGGTAATTTTGGTACGTGTGTGCGAGCCAGTTTTTTTAAACTTACTCATATTGTATACTTGGTCTTCGAAAAAATGACCTATTCTTATACTTGGATTGAACGTCATATTCATATACTGTTCTTTGATTTTTTTTTATATAGCCTCTTTGCTGTCTGTAATCAAAGTTTACAAATATTACAATTTTGATTTCTGAGCTGAATATCTGAGCAAAAATATGAGTATTTTCAAACATGGATGTCAGAAAACGGGACCATTCATATAAAATGAGCATAAGAAAGAAAAAAGTACTGCTTTTTATTTATGAAAATGGACATGGGTGGTGCATTTAGCACTTCTGATCTAAATACAGACCATTTGACACTCTAATAGTGTTCCCGAAAGAGGTTTTGAAAAAGTTAATTTTGAAAATAAAACATCAACAGATGACAACAAAAGTATTAAAAATTATCCAGCGTAGAGTCCGTGCTCGAAAAGAGTAGAGTTACGTAGTTGGTCACGTTATGGTACTTTATTCACCTGATTGGACAAATATAGGGTTTTCATTCAGACTTCTAACTGTAAATCTGTTTCGTCACCCTACTCTTATCGAGTACGGACTATACAAAGAGTAATTCACATGTAATGTAAGGCTTATTGAAATTATTCATAGTGCTACAAATGTACGTGTGTATTTGCCAGCTTTGAAGTAATATATCAATGTTTGCACAAAATCAAGAAGAAAAGACGAACAAAGTAATAAATAAAAAAAAAAAGACTGAAATGCTACTGGACTCGATCCCACATCTTTTGAGTGCTTAGGACAGCCTATTATCCATTAGGGTACCGAGGAATTGTGATTTTTATATTTAGATAAGTAATTGTACCATAATCTGATGCGCACTTTTTACGAAGATTCCCGAAGATTGGGTGCCGGAAAGGTCATTGGATATTCATATGTCTCAGGTAAATGTAGACAAATAATACACTCCACTTGACCTAACGCGAATCAAAAGATCACTTGTTTATCAATCCTATCCTGCGGATAGGATTAATACACAAGTGATCTATCGATTATATGTGCCTGATCACTTTGTACACAAAACATGACGTTACTCTAACTCTTGGCTGTCAGGACAGTAGATCTCATTAGTTGTCCATATGTGTGTATATTTTCCTGCCCTGACCCGAGGTTATAAAACGTTTTTCATGCTCAAATCAAATGAGCATGAAATTTCAACTGCTCATAAAACTTAAAATGCTGAAAAATAAATACTGTTCTTGCTTTCGAACTCCCAGATGTATTTATCATACCAATAAATGTTTTAATGCCAACAATTGCTGACACTTTAACATTTATAAGCATAATGAATGTCAAGTTCTTAGTTGAGTTGAGCATGCAAAAGATGTGATATACCTCGGGCCTGATTTGACTTGGCTCCCAGGGGTGGGGGGAGTACTCTCATTTTTTCTTCATACATAGGCTCGGGCCCAGCATCTACCGTTCACTCAAAAAAATATCAGGAATTTCAAGCACCCCAAAAAAGTATTTGAAATTTTAGCAACCCCCAAAAATATGCTCTTTTCTGTACCTTGACCTTAAGAAAAGACCCGAAAATGCATAGAAATTACCCCTAAATATAGTCCAATTTTTTAATGACCCCCCAAAAAAATATATCCACAAAATTTTCATACCCCAAAAAATATTTATTTTTCTGAAAACCCAAAAGAATATTGAAATTCAAAATTTTGAACCCCCAAAAATGACCCGAGCCTACGTATGTATAAAAAAAAGAGTACCCCCCCCCCCACACTGGGACTTGGCTATGCGTTGCTTTAAAGCGAAAGGGAGCATAAGAAAGAAAATCAGAGCGGACGTAACCGTAAATACTGTTTTTTACTTATGGAAAAGGACATGGGTGTTACATTTACTCTATTTTCTTGATTTAATTGTAACCACCACACGGAGCTATATAAGACGACACATTTATGCCAAAACTGAACAAACTCGAAACAGCTGATATTACTTGCATGTTTTGTAATACTGTTTAGTCATCATAGTGTGCTTATTTCTAATTTTGATTAAAGCTTTTTGTTTTCCTGATTTTCCGCTGAAAGGTTTTGTTTACTTGTATCTAAACTATCTCAACTTGCTTGCTTTGCAAGTTCCAATGGGCACAGTCATTTTCAGATGGAGCAATCAATCCAGTACATTTCAAATTCGTGGACAATCCTGATCAACATGTATCTCTAACAATGGTCAATATATTGCAATGCAGCTTATCAGATTGAATTAACTGATGGTTTAAATGTAACTTTAAGAACTTGAAAGCGCGAAAAAGAAGTCATCCGCCATTGGGGAATGTTATGACCAGGCATCGATGTTATAAAATGTGTAAATGCTCAACTCAACTGAGCAAGAATAAATATTATAATTTATGTTAAAATTTTAACATTATTACATGGTCAATACAACATCTGAGAGCTTGAAAGCAAGAAAAGTTTAATTTTCAGCATTTTAGTTTTATATGAGCAATTACAATGTCATGCTCAGTTGAGTTGAGAATGAAAAAAAGTTTTATTACTTCGGCAACTGGTACATGCACGTCTTCTGTCAGTAGCAGACTAAGCATATGTCCATTTGCTAGGTGCATATTTCATTTTATAACGTTTTGTCACATCGGCTCAACTGTAAATAAAATAATAATACCTGAATTGGAATAACATTACGATTTCGATTTAAACACGATTAAAACAATAATAAATAAAATCAGAGCAATGCGTGTTTGTTTTTATGTTTTCTTTCTTTAGGGTAGAGGAAGCCCCCATTATAACGAAAATAAACATTTAGAAAAGAAACGACCGTCAGCTACAATGATACCATTATTATATACATCAGAGGCGGTCTTTCACTAACAAAGGGATATACTATTACAAATTATATAAGGTACCACCCTGGCATTTCACATCCACCAAGACGCTGAGATCGGACACCACCCTATGGCGAGTTTGAATGATGTAAAAATGTGTTGAATAAAACGTGTCGAAGGATAATGGGACATTTTGTCCAAAGAAGAATCACTCGTTAAAGGCGCACGCGCTTCTATTGGGTGAGACCAAGAGTTATGTCGGTGGTCTGAACCTTGTGTATGCAGGTTACGGCGTACATTTTATCCGTGGTACAGACTTGCACATTTGGAATAGCCTGCACTGGTCGTCAATGTTATATGTATTAGTACCGTTTCCACTTCTATGTAATCGTAATTTATCGTTGATATTTAACTTACAATTGTAAATTTCACAAATGCGATCATGCGAAATATTTGAAAATTTAAATAATTGAGGTAGCATTTCAGTTAGTTAGATGACATTAGAATGGACTAGTACACTGGCCTGGTCGTTCTTTGAATCTAAGTATTTCTAAGTATTTCTAAGGTTCTGTGTTGATTTTCAAAGCACGTAAAACGACATTTGAAATCTAAATTTATTCCATTTTTTGCATCAAATCTGGAAAATATTTAACTAGTCCTTACTAAGGAAGCGCTTTACTCGCGAGTGAAGTAAGTTAACGATTGTCTCTTGCATTTTTCAACTTTCTGTACAATATGATATTGGCCTCGTCGCAAGAAGACCTGCTTGTGATGTAATCAAATAACAAAGGCGCAGATCAGCCTGCGTATTCGCGCAGTCTGATATGTGCCTTTGGTATTCGCGTTTAAACTAGCTACAAGTTAAGGTTCTATATTTTAGCTGTCACTGTAGCTGAGCTGGTATGAGTGCAACCTAGGAGAAGTATTCTCGTGACGAAGTTCACTACATGAAAGAGTGATGACTTCTTTAATCTGTTTTAGGCCACGTGTCGTGGATTTTAATTAAACCCAAGGCATGTTATTTGTTTATACTTGTTTTACCGTCAGCTTCATTCGATAACGGGATGTTAACACTGTGGTTGTTTCGTCTGGTTCGTGTGATATACATGCACCTTCTGCAGGTTAGTTTCGACACTCTTAAGCAGGCATTGAAACATTAAGGATTTTGTCTTGTACAAACAGTTTCAATAAGATCGAGTGACCTGCTTTTCGTTTAGTCCCGAATGGGATCTAGTTTCTAAGATTAATTGTGTTTAGAATAATGAAAATTGCTTTGCACAGTGTAATGAATATTAATGTGGGGTAACCAACGGCGGTCGTATTCTGGTAATGTTACATTTATACCACCCTTACCAACTTTAGCACGAAATATCTCGTGTTGTGCAAGGTCTACATTGATGTAGATGGTATAAAATAGTTATACCACGAGTTGTCCACCTGTAAGTAAGGTAATCTACTCGCTAAAGCTCGTGGATTATCTCCACGTACAGGCGGACAACCCATGTTATAACTATTACGTGCCCGTCTTCCGTATTTGTGAAAAATGATTGGATTTTACCCTTTATACACTAATGGATTTTTCCTTTTTGTTTAATACAAAGAGGAGCTTACACAAGTGCTCATGTTTTATTGAATTTATTAAACGAGTTGGTGAAAAGTTGCGACGTCATATGATAAAATAAACTTGGGATGGTTCATTGTATGATTCAAGGGGCCACAGGTTATAATTTCCAAATAAATTTTATTTCTTTCACTGAAGGTCGATTTTTTGCAGACTATTCTGTTTATATTTTCAGATAGTCTGGCATTGTAAAAGGTAATATTTGGAAGAGTCATCAACGGTAAGAAGACTTTCCCTATGTCTAGCAAAGATTCCAAAGTGGACGAAAGCAAAGAAAACGTATTAAATATTCAGGAAACGTCTTCCGGTGGATTGTGCTACAAGTTCAGAATGGCGACTAGTTTAGAGGATATCAGATCTCTAATGCTCTGGAAAGCAATATTTGCTGAATTTCTTGGCACCTTACTGTTGGTTCTTATCGGATCTGGGTCCATACTTCAGAGTTGGAATCCTGAAGATAAAACACTTGATGTTGTTCAAATTGGGGTTTGTTTTGGTTTGGCTGTAGCGACAATTGTATGGATTATAGGACATATAAGTGGTGGCCATATTAACCCAGCAGTGACATGTGCCATGCTTGTTACAAGAAGAATCAGCCTTGTCAGAGCAATATTGTTTATTGGAGCGCAATTGGTTGGTGCAATTATAGGAAGTGCTCTGTTGAAAGTATTCACACCAACGGAGAGACGAGGAGCTCTCGGAGCGACAACACTAGGCGAAGGCGTTACAGGTGGAATGGCTTTTGGTATTGAATTCTTTATTACGCTTGCTTTGGTTCTCACTGTGTTTGCCTCCTGTGATAGTAACAGAAAAGATTTAAATGGATCGTTTCCGCTGACAATTGGTCTCTCTATCACCATGGCACATATGTGGGCGGTAAGTAAAGGCTGTTTTCTAACTTTCAATTTGGCATTGACGCGAGAAAACCTTTCTTCGGTGGTTCTGGCGAGGTAAGCCCACAATCGAGCCTTCTCAGCTACAAAGACTAGCTGGAACAGTGTAATTTAGCATGGAGCTAGTTGGACCATTGTGCTTTCCGGATAACAAATCACAAGTGCCGACCAGACTGCGCGGATGCGTAGGCTGGTCTGTGCATGTGTTGTTCGCAGGCAACAAATTCAGGTTTTCTCACGTCGAGGCCGAAATATTGAGCTCTGAATTTGTTATGTTTTTGTCTTCCATTAGTCAAGCCATTTAAGTTGAAACATAATATTTCGTACTAGATGTTTTCATCGGATTGAATGATCCATTATATACTATAAAGAGCTGCTTGTTGACTTTGTTAAGACATCTTCTATTGTTTATACCATTTGGCTTTATCAGTGTTCTATATATATATAGCAAGTGAGTATGAGCAGGAAATACCACAATCACAAAACCGCAGGCCAACTCACGGCACCACGAGGAAGAGCCACAGAACACTTATAGTCAGAAAGTTAAAGCGAAGCAACCAGCTCTTTCTCTGTCTCTGTCTCTCTCTTTCTCTCTCTCTCTCTCTTTCTCTCTCTCTTTCTCATCAAGATGATATCATTACCATACGGACACGAAATACTAAATAAAAAAGCAAGGAACAAACACAAAACCCCCACAAACAAGGAGAGCAAAAATAAACAATGCATCAACAACAACATAACCAACGCCTTAGAACAGACAGCAGCCTGAGACACTCGTACCAAATCGTCGCCCTAGATTCTGTTGTTGTTAAAACACAACAATTGTTCAGCTCGCATGATGGTTCCGACTTAAAACTTATCTATTGATGAGATGGTAGGGGCCTGATGCTTTGGTTGTTTGTCGGGCCCACCGGGGTTTTACATGTTGGATTTCTTTTGCTCCGGTACCTTATCTTTGCTTTATCTCCTTGTTATATCTTGATTTATATGTTTTAGGAGATGATGCATTGATGAGTAAGGGTTCTTTCATTCAAACCAAATATCTATGTGTCTTGATCCACATCTGAATTTAGGGTGAGGTTGGCGCGCCGTTAAACCGGTTTAAGCCCTCCAGTAAAATATTTTACTGACCGTTCCAAGGCGGTACTTCTTTTGTGGATCTTTTATATTTTGTTCTGTCTTATGTTTGCTATGTCTTTGTGCGCGTCTGTTTATTTGTGCTTTGTGGTCACCTGCTGGGAAAGGGCTGACCTCTTCGCTCTCGTTTGTGGTGTCTAACTGTGAGTTTGCAACTTTCCCATTGGTATCCTGGGTCGGGTGTGGTACTTGATTGTATCGACTCCTGATCTTTGCACCCTTACTTACTTCATATTGCAATGTATCATCACAGAGAAACAACTTAACCTAATAAACACACTTTGATGATACAAAGAAAAGGGCTCATGACTCACAGATAGTCCGAGCTCAAGAAAAGCTCAAAATAAGCCACGGTGGGCCCAGCTAAAGACAGGCAACAGGCACCAACCAACCGATTAAAACTTTACGTCAGGATCATTGTTGAGTCTAAGGCCTGACCCACCGTCGTGTAATTAAAGAGGAAACCATAGCTATAAACCATGATAGGGTCTACAACCAGACATGCAGACTGCCACATGATATCCATGTTATATCCCACTTTTTAACGTTTGATTATCTTTATGAATTGATCACTTAAATTAGGTTTTCCAACAATTCTTTTGAACTTATTAACTAAATCGCCATAAAAAACTGGCTTCGATATGCCCTGCAGCAGAAGAGTTTTAAGCCAATATTGTATTTAACAATCAATCCTGAGTGTCTATGGTAGAATTTAGAAAATTCTTTACGAATTTTATGATATCTATAACCTTGTTTAAATAACTTAGCAGTCAAAAATTGGGTTCTGTTGTTGAAGTCATCAACATTAGAACATACTCTCGCAAAACGAAAAAGCTGCGAAATATATACACCATAGGAGGGGGAGCGAGCGACATCTCCATCAAGAAATGGGAAATTAACTATGTTAAAATTAAAATGATCCCGTTTATCATCTGAGGGCCTCATGGAAGATTAGTTACTACATGTACTTGATTGTATTTTTGTATGTGCTAAATGCTGTCACCCTCTATAAATAAAGTCTTTACTTACTTACTTACTTACTTACTTATCATAAATCTTAGATGAAACTATGCCATTTATTATGGACAAGTGCAAGTCAAAACAGGGGTCTTCAGTATTAAAGGAGTTCAGTGGGATATATCTGATCTACCATTTGCTCGAAGTAAGGATTATCAATATTAAGTAAGTCATCTAGATATCTTAAGGTAGAGATAACGCTGCAATAACATCAGCTTAATACTTAAAGCGTCAAGTAAAAATGCATCTGAAAATGTCGTCTGCTGAAGTCATCTGCTGCAAATAATTGCCTAACATTACTTCCGAATTAAGTATAGAAGCAAACAGCGTGGACCCAGAACAGACTGCTCCTATACGAGCAGTCTGATCTGGGTCCTCACTGTTTGCCATAGAGGCTTCTTAAACATTTCAGCAGACGAGAAAAGCAGACGACTATTGTTGCGATTGGCGCATTAAGGGTTAATTATTGTCAGAAAGAGACAACATGAAATATCATTCATAACTTTTAAATGAAACTATGCCATTCGTTATGGACAAGTCCAAGTTCAAAAAGGGGGGGGGGGCTTCAGTATCAAAGCAATTTGCCTTATTTAACTTAAGTTCAGTCGGATATATTTGATCTACCATTTGCTCGAAGTAAGGATTATCAATATCAAATAAATCATCTAGATATCTTGGGGAGAGTTAAAAAGCTTCATTATTGTCAGAAAGAGACAACATAAAATCTCTCTCGTAGAAAAACAAATCTGCAAAAAGGGGAGTCTTATTTTGAGCGTGTGTGTTTGTTTGTGTATATGTGTATGCAGTGAATGCTCTGTATGTACGGGCTTGTCTGAATCTTCGAGGGCATCACGACTTTACCAACGTCTCTTGAATTGGATTATTTTTGTTGCAGGTGAAATTTACTGGTTCCAGCATGAACACAGCTAGAAGCTTCGGTCCAGCTGTTGTGATGAATATTTGGAAAGACCACTGGGTAAGTAATGCTATTTCTGTAGTTCCTCGCATGACAAATTGTTCATACGCTCGTAATGACAATGATTATGCATATAAAATTAGCGACACTCCCGTGCAGTAATATCTTTTAATCGACCAAATTCGTTTGACTATCTCTTAGCGGGTCTTTGTTAAATCATTCAGCGTTGTCAGACGGGACTATTTCAAAACTAATTCTCTTGCTACAAAATTCCTCCTGGCGACCATGTTATTGATATACCAAATATGGTCAGTCATTTTTGTATATTGTCACCTAGTAACCAGTTCTGACAAGCGATTTTCAAAGCTCTTAAACCCTATGGAATTTTCCAAACAGTTTGATAAATTAGGTCAGGATGCACCATTGAATATATTTAGGGGTCACACTCAGGTTGCAATTTCCAAAAAATATTTCATTTCTTTCTTCGAATCTCGTTTTTGTCTAAGCAAACAGTGCAAATCCTGAAGAAATGCCGCATGCATGTCTCAACTATTTGCCAGTGTACCGCGTTCAAGGGTGGGTTAAAACTGTCTTTTATAGGCAACTGGCGCTCATATTATAATAGATCGTATATTTATCAATGTGATTTTAAATAGGGTCACATAGAGAACAGTTCTAACAAATTTTATGAAATCTGATCTTCTGTTTTAGAAGAGAAGAGTTTGAAAGAAAGAAAGGAGGTAAAGATCAGGTAACGATACAATCAAGTACCACACCTGTTATCAAACTAAAGTTACAGTGTTTTATACATGTATGTGTGAAATGTGAAATGATATAATAGTTTGCTTCATTGATTCATAGGGACGCCATGTGCAAAACATAGTAAAACAGCGATGCCTAGCTGGTGGTGGGCAGGACTGTAAGAATCGCCCTTTTAGGTATACATAGAAGCAGAGTGTCGTTCCCTGCTGATTTTACCTGTTAAAGAAGGCTAAAAATGTTCTGGGTGCAAAAAATATTTTTTTTTGCGTTTTTAAAGTCCTTCAGTGTATTTAAAAAAATGAGATAAAAACAGCAAAGCGAACCCCCACACCTTTATATATATGAACCTCTTATTGAGTAATCCTGGATCCGCCCCTGTTTGCGGCCATGTTGGCCTCTGTAGAACCTAAGAAAGTAACACCTTGTTAGCGTTTTCAGCCGGTTTCAAACGGGAAACTTGTAATGTTTCCTAGCCACGGTGAATGTCGCCCCCTGGCGGCCATGTTTTTGACGAATCAAGTTTGTTTAGCTATTACTGTAGAATATTGCAGATAATGTGATACGCATCGCATGACGAGGTAACTATATCGTTAAACTTACAGCCCAGTGGTTTGGTATTGCAGGTGTACTGGATCGGACCTCTGGCTGGTGGTGTGACAGCAGGCCTAATCTATGATAATCTTCTAGCCTCCAATGCCTCATTGCTCAAGGCTAGAGACCTGCTGATGGCCTCACAGTATGATGATGGGAAATATCCTGCAAAGAAACCAAAAGTCAGGATTCTTGATGACACCGAAGACGAAGAACAAATGTCTGCTTGAAACAAACTTTCAACTTTACATAGAACAGAAACGAACAAACATACAGTAAAACCTGTCTAAAACGGCCACTCTAAAAAGACCAAAATTGGCTTTTCAAACCAATTATCGCTCAATGCATTCTACAATACGTTCGACCTTTAAGTAAGCTACCATTTGTTATTAAGATCCTAGTTTTTTCCTATTCTGAGTGGCCGGCTAAGACAGGTTTTACTGTATGCATTTGGGCCCGCTTATTTGATTTTGGAAATTATGACTTAAATCATAGGTCCCAATAAGCTAACTTTGTACCCACAAAATATGTTTGAGAATTAAAAAAAATATTGGAATTTTGCACCCCTATCAGGAGGCCTGGTATATGTTCAAAGATACATACGCAGCTATGTGGTGAGCCCAGAGACAGAGTGCTGCGGTCTGAGCCTGTTCTTAGTCACTACTTTGTGTTCGTGAGCAGTGAACTGTACATCTGCGCAGGTTCGTCTGAGCTTTGCTCTTAGTCTATACGATAAGTACCCTAAATACTGACTTCAATTCAATTATCAGATATTGTATCGTTTAAAACAAAATGTGTTTTACAATTTTCAGTATTATCAAATGCTTACATACCTTATAGGGTTGTATATGTATATAAGATATACATATAAACTATACACAATATAAGTAGTACTATAAGTAGTAGTAGTAGTAGTACTGTCGTGTCAGCCAAGAGTGACAGTGACGTCAGGCTTTGTTTACAAAGTTATCAATGACTAATAATCGATAGATCACTTGTGTATTAATCCTATCCGCAGGATAGAATAAATACACAAGTGATCTATCCTTTCGCGTTAGCTCAAGTGGAATGTACAAATTAATGTTCTGCTTAACAATTGTAAACAAAGTATTACGTCACTGTCACCCTGGGTTGGCACGACAGTAGTAGTAGTTCAAAACATCCATTGTATTATAGTTCATTTTATGTTTGCATGTTATTACATATATAAATGATAGCTGTTTTGTTATATTAACGTTGCATTTTGGCTATAATAGACCTTTACTACTATAATGTTATGTTTGTATCAGATTAACAAGTAACATTTTCTAACAAGTACAGAAATAGTAATTTGTTAATGACCTTAATATTTTATAAACAAAAATACTGCTTTGTTTATATCGAATTTTGCACCATGAGAAAAAAGATTATAACACTTTTTTTATGCTCAACTCATGTACACACAAATGTTATCATGCTCATAAATGTTAAAATGACAATACTTATTGGCATTTTAACATTTATAAGCATGATGAAACCATCATCTGAATGTTTGAAGGCAAGAGAGATCAGATTTGTACTGAGTGAAAGATCACTACCTAGACTGGCCCAGTCTCTAATTTCATGTTTTAGTAAAACTGATAATATCTCTAAGATAGCAATTTATAAACTTTACTTGAAGTAGTTCTTGGCTTGGACATCAGAGACTGGTGAGTTAGAATATTCATCAACCAATTCACAGGTCGATACTGACAAGGTATTTATCACTTTTATTATCTGTACCTTTTTCAACTGGTCAGTGTACTTCGGAACAACAACATGTGTTATCTAATACCACCTGCAGAAATGTATGACTACACAAATCTTCAAGCCTCTGTATTTTCTGCTGTACCTGTTTGGCCTAGCATTCTGGGTAATTTTCTTGCCTTTTCGTAGAAAATGAAGTTAAACTTACGTATATAATTTGACTATCAGATAGGATAGAATTTTGATAAGATTATATTTTTCATATTTAACTATAATTATTAATGTAATTATATACATTTAGTGGACTGATGCTAGTCTATACAATTCATTGTTCATTAAATATATCAGCATACAAACCCAAGGCACTTAAACGCTCAGTTTGGAATAACAAGGCAACAAATATAAACGAAATAAACGAATCTTTGCACAGTGCTCCTTTGGATACTGCGTTTGCTTTCGATGACATTGATGAAATTCTTCGATGACATTGATGAAATTCTTAAGTATAATAATTCCTAGGTTGAATCAATTTGTCAAGAACGTATTTTACATAAACCCTTACTATTCGGACAAATGATAAGACATGGATGTCGGTTGAGGTGCGTTACTCTTTTCGCAGACGAGACAGGGTGTTTTTTTTTTTTAATTGAAAAGAACACAGTAGCCAACCGACAAGCTAAACTTTAAAAGATATGAACAGAAATTGGTAAATAAACTTAGTCAAGATCACTTACATGTAAAAGCATTCTGGAAATGGTCCAAAAATATTCTGGGTTGTTAGTCAGATTGGTCCATACCTCCGCTGAATGAAATTGGACAGATAATACCTGATGATCTTTCAAAGGCGAAAATTTTTAATAACCATTTTGCATTTATATCGTCCTTCACCGAAAATGTAATAATACCTGACCAGCCAAATTTTAAATATCTCACAGTAACACGCTTAGATAGGATTACCACAAATGAAAATGAAGTTGAATCATTATTACGTAGAATTAATACATATAAATCTTCAGGTCCAGATGGTATTGGCAACTGGGTTCTTAAGCATTGTGCTAGCCCCCCTAAGCTTCTTTACTCAAAATTGTTTGATAAGTGACTTGAACAGGAATATTTCTAAACCAATGTAAACAAGGAAATATATGTCCAGTGTTTAAGAAAGACAATGAATTAGACAAAACAAATTACCAACCAATCTCACAGCTAAGTAATTCATCAAACGTTTTAGAGTAAATTGTTTACAAACGTCTTTATGAATACTTAATGGATAATGATTTACTCATAGAACAAAACTCTGGTTTTAAACGGAAGGATTCAACAGTTAATCGTCTCTAGAAAAGTGTACATCATATATAACAGGATATTAATAATGGTAAAGATACTTGTCTCGTATTCCCTGGTGTATTAAAAGCTTCCGATAAGGTGTGTCATAAAAGGGTTATTATTCAAACTACGTCAACTTGGAATTGTTGGTATACTCTGTGACTGGGTAGAGCATTATCTTACCGGTAGGTCACAAAAGGTTGTGATAAATGGAATATCCTCTTCTCTGAGATATCTCTACACTGGCGTTCCTCAGGGTTCACTTTTAAGACCTTTATTATTTTTTATTTATATAAATGACATCATAACTAACCTGCAATGTAATAATAACTTGTTTTTCCGATGACACATCCATACAAAATGTCTGGAAAGTTATGATGATTTTTAAGTAATAGACGACGATTTGCTCAAACTCTCCATCTATGGTACTCAATGATTAATTACTTTTAACGCACTAAAAACCGAATAAATTATAGTATCTAGACGAAAAACACGTGCAATGCATCCTGGCTAGCTTATAAATGACACAAAACTTACTGAAGTAAATAATCATAAACACTTGGGATTAACAATTAGTAACAACATGTCTTGGTCATCTCATAAAAATGAAATACTTGCCAAAGTGGAAAAAAAAACTCTCAATTATGCAAAGGTCAAAGAATATTTTACCAAGAAGTTGCCTTGATAAGCTAATCAAAAGCATGATACTTCCCTGACTCGATTATTGTGATGTTATTTATGATTCCTGTACTATGTTTGAAAGTGCACAATTTGACAAACTACAAAGGAAAGCCAGCTTATTTTGTACTGGTGCATTCAGGATCACCAGTAATGAAAAACTATTAAAAGAGTTAGGATGGCCAAATTAAACAAATAGAAGAACAAGTCACAGGCTTGTATTGTTTTATAAAATATTACATGACTTGATCCCTCAATACTTAAAACATTTTAAAACCTTAATACCACATAATACAAATAACCTTCAGCTTCGAAGAAAAAACTCCTTCATTGTATCGTTAATTTATAGGAAATCTTTTTCCAAATCTTATTTTCCAAAGACAATTTATGATTGAATTAGCTACCAAACGATGTAAAACAATCACAGTTGCTGAATATCTTTAAAACAAGAATTAGGTCCTTATATTAAGCACTTGTTCAAAACAATCTGTATTCTAATGGTCATGGCCTCAGTAAAGTGAGTCATTGTAGAATACGATTAGGCCATAGCCACCTAAATTCTCATTTACACCGCTACAATCTTGTAGACTCTTCCAACTGTTCCAATCCAGATTGTTGAGGAACAGAAGAACATTATTTTCTTAATTGCCCTAAATACATACAACAATGAAAGACGACTACTACTTGAAAACATATCAAATAAACTCTTTCCAAACGTAAATTATAACACGATTTTTTTACATTGATGCCTTAGTTTATATGTAAAGTACTTGTAGAAGGCTCCATAGACGTCTCGTATGATAAAAATACTTCAATTCTGGATGATGTATTAAAATATATAGACTCAACAAAGCGTTTAAAATACTTTCCAAGAATTAATTGACACCTCAACCGATAATTCGTGTTTATTCAAAGAAGTATTAGAAACCTGAACGCCGTAGTTGTGCGTCAGTGTGGTTGCGCCAACAAGACTATGAATTAATAAACATGAGGTGGCTTGTTACATTTTATACGTTAAACATGCATTTAATTTGTGTCAGCAGTTCAAAATTAATGCTCAGTTCTGTTGAGCATAAACAAGTTAATAACCTCGAGGCTTGGCTATTTCATTGGCGTCAGTCAGTCAAGTCAAGTATGCTTTATTTAGGCCCAAACAAATACATCTTTCCCGCCCTCACATGGGCGACATTGCATCTGAAAAATGCATATTTTAATAAGACATGAACTTAAGTATCAATTTAAGTTTCCACCTGACGTGTACACTTATACTTTGTGGTGTACAGGTAGGGCGCAAATTTGAGAGTTATCTGAAGGCTTCTCCAAGAAGTGCCCTTCTCGTCCCAGAGCTAGCCTATGGTTACTCACCAACTCCAACATTTATACTACATTTCTCTGCCCCTGTCATTCATCATTCTTTTCAATTATAGTTGTAATATTCTCGTGGTCTGCGAATCCTGCGCAATATCCATAAAGTTCCCTTTTAAAAGGACAGTTTGTCCGGTTTTCCTAATGAATTACCTAGGAAACAACCCTTAGGTCCAGTTTTCAAGTTTTGATACGTTTTAATCTTTGACGAGTCAAAAGTGACATAAGTACATGGTGTACCACATAAAATTGAAAGATGGGTGAAGTATCAGTTTTCTGTTCAGCGTCAATAACACATTAAGTAGCCATTCGATTTAAAATAACCATTACCATCTGAGAAACTGTTTACATGCTACTAATTAGACTCATCCAATCTTTGAATCGTCTGAGGTCAAAATTTACCTTAGGTACACTAATTTCGCAATGTGTTCTTATGTGGTTGGGGAGATTATGAAACCTACGCAGGTGCCTCAGGCCTTGCTTACTGGAAGCTCTGTAACTCCCATTGACCAAAATACACATTTTGTGTGAACTGGCACACAGAGGTAGTGATTGCTTAGGTGAATATTTTATATTTTAATATTACTCTATTTACTGGTCTGATACTAGTGTAGGCATCCTTATCACATGTCTGTAAAAATCTAACACAATGAAACGTCACGGCTCAGATCAGAGTAGGTATCTGTGTAGTACTTTGGTTGTCATTCAATATTAGACAAGGGGAGTAAAGTGGCTCATTGTACCACTGCTCAATTTGAGATCATGAGGTTGCTGGTTCAAGCATGATTAGAGATACTCTTACTGTGTTGTGTGCTTTATTAAGACACTTTATCCTCTGCTTGGTACTGATTCAAATGATGAGACAGTCCAATATGATTGAAAAAAAAAATGGACTGGGACAAAAACGGATTAAAAAATTTATATGAATAAGCACAAACGGTGACAAGCTAGACTGCACTAACTGGTCATGATGTGCATCCTAAGAAGTGCTTGAGTTCAGAAATACAAAAATTCAAAATAATTTCAAAAAAATTGATATAATTTCACATAATTTTTCCTAAAAATGCCCTCTACAAAGTAAGAAAGAAGGCAAATATCAGGAATCGATACAATCAAGTACCATGCCGTACCCAGGACACCCAATGGGAAAGTGAAAGAACACAAGCAAATATCACACATAGGAGAGGCATGAGATCATCCCTTTCCCATCAAGTGACAACAAAACTTCAAGACACAGGCACTACAATATGTCAAAGACAAAACTAAAAGATGATGATCCACTGCCTTAGAACGGTCAGTAAGAAAATTTCTGGAGGTCTTAAACTAGTTTCAAAATTTCACACACTTTTCCCTCGACTGAACAAAATGGCTGGCAAAGCTAAAAATAGAAATATCCTCCTGGACCACTGTTCCAAATGAAATGTAATTTTTGACAGAAATCCTCTATCAAAATTGGACGAAATGGACTGGGGGCCAGGGTCCTATCCTGAAACATTGATATATCAGAAAAAATCTTAATATTCTATTTAAGTTCTCATTAAAATGGCACTTCGTGGCAGACTCAGAAGGTGCAGTAATTTTGTAAGAGTACGGTAAATATTGTATTAGTTTGTACAGAAAAAAAACACTAATTTTTTCACTTTGTACGAAGTAATACACAGTTTTTGAAGAAAAACGACAGGATTGCTAAAATAGTAAATGAGTATGATCAGGAAATACCACAATCACAAACTGCAGACAACCCTGTGGCACCGCGAGGAAGAGCCGCTCAACCATCACGAGACACCAGGAAGACAAATTAAGCAAAGAAATCAGCTCTCTCTTCCCCATCAAGATGATTGCAATACTAGAATGGACATAAAGTAACGTACAACAAAACATAGAACAATTACAGACTTCCACAATGGGAGTAACAATAAAAAAAAGTCAACAACAACAGAACCACCGCCTTAGAACGGACAGCAGCCTAAGCCACCGGGGGGCTTAAATGCATTTTACAGGTACCAAATCTTCGCCCTAGATTCTGCTGTTGTTGAAGTACAAGAAATGTTCAGCTCGCATGGAGGCCATCTAACTAATGCAATGTATCATCATGGAAAAACACTCTAATCAAATTACTACACCATGGTGAAACAAAGAAAAGGGCTCATGACTCACAGATAGTCAGAGCTAAAGAAAACCTCAAGTTGAGCCACGGTGGGTCCAGCTACAGATAAGCATCAGGCACCAACCCATCGATTAAAGCTTTACGTCAGAGCTGTCATAGAGTCTGAGGCCTGACCCACCGTCGTGCAATTAAAGAGGAAACCATAGCTATAAACCGTGATTGGGTTTAAAACTAGGCATGCAGATTATCGCATGATATCCAAGTTATATCCAACCCTTATATAACGTTTAACTATCTTTTTGAATTGATCACTAAAATTAGGTTTTCCAACAATTCGTTTGAATTTATAGACTAAATCACCATAAAATATAGGTTCTGATAAAACCGGTGCTAAAACATGTGAAATTTGCAAAAGAGGGGGAAATTTCTGTGAATCCTTTTAGCCCCATCACAGATTGTGTGTCTAAGTATTTGCAATTCAACTAACTTTATTAAAACGATGAAATATTGAAAACAAGAAATATCTTTTAAAAAGGTATTCAGCTGCATGCAAATTGTGGAAATTGCTTTTATACCAATATGTATTGCTCTTTGTTAGATCCAGGGCAGATCCAGGATTTCTTGATAGGGGGTTCAAATTTCCAAGTGGGCTTCAATTTGCTAATTTTACCTGAATATGTATTATTCTTTCCTGATTTTCCTTAAAATTATCTGTGAAAGTGAAATAACTTTGTCTCAAAGGGGGGTTTGTGGGACCCTCTGAATCCGCCACTCATTAATTTGTTACACAATCATATGTCCCCTAAGATCAGTCACTTTAAATGTAACTTGTGCAGATGAATTTAAACCCTTGTCCTGCAAGTGGAAAACAGTGTGGATCCTGATCAGATGGCTTCGTCAGCAGCCAGCTGATCTGGATCTACAGTGTTTTCCAAAAATGATAAAGCCGTGCTCAGCATGAGAAGGGTTAAATGCTGATATGAAACTATTGAATGACACCTTGACCTATACTTGGTCTGAGATTATACATAGTGGCAAGAAATGCTGCTTTTTCATGACTGTGACGTCTGAAAATAGAAGTTTACTTTCAATTTCGCTGACAATTTTCTGAGAAGAAAAGTGCAAAAGTATTTTTGGCTGCTTCAGTCTGTATCTCTAGATACGTTGTCATCCGTAAAAAAATGTATATGCAAATTTCTGTTTATTTCTGAATGGTTGAAATTCAGATCATCATCCTAATAAACAGCCAAATAAAGTCACTGTGCCGTCTCGACCTATTTGTTTTCCATGCAACCGGTAATACTACACGTTGGACTCGTTCTTTCATCAGTACTTTGAATCATAACACAAAATAAATACAATTTTATTGTACCAAGCCTTGTTCACTACCGGCTAGCTCTACAACTTTAAGCTGACGCTTATCGCAGCAATGTTCACGATTCTTAGTCCTAGAAAATGCACCATAGAAAAAACAACACGGGTATGTAACTGATCCGCGCACAAGACCCACTACTAACGTTTTAGTGAATGCTTAATCCATTTGACTTGTATGAACACCTATATCTGCGGGTCTTCACCGTGACGTTTTATTCCATTGTCACATATTCTTGTGGAGACAACATGCTCAGCTTGCTCGCACCCCCACCCCCTCAGACCCCCTCCCTTCCCCTTCTATCGTGTAAGCATGCTCAGAAAAAGATGAACTATTACAGAATCCCGTACCTCATCAGGTTTTGCAGAGTCACAAAGGAAAAGGAGCCGTTACATGCGAAAACCTGTCGGTCAGGATTTGAGACCCGGTTACATAACCTCTGCTACAGAGTGAAAAGTGGATCCAGATGGGGGACAGGGGTTAAGGACCCCACCACATAAAATCACAGAGCTATATTTGGATCCTCTTCACCCTCATCAACAAAAAAACCTGGTCAAAGTTGGACCCCTCTGACAAGACTTTCTGGATCCGCGCATAGGAGCTATCATACTATTAACAGCCAACAACAGTGTTTGATGCACATGATGGTCATTTCATATTATGCTATTTGAACACCACGCTATCTCCGTCATTGGGTTACAATCATACATGCACCCTGTCGCATGATATTCATATTATATCCAACTTTTTATCTCCACGCTTTTTTTTTTTAAAAAAAGCGAAGAGGATATTGCAATCGTCTCCGTCCGTCCATTATGCTATCTCCTCCTAAACCATTGGAGGAAATCCATCTAAATTTGGTGTGGGAGTTACCCAATTTTTCAAGCGAGAATCTGTGAACCCAACAGTTACGCACGTGCAGCGTGATGTACAAAGGGAAATAATTATGCCATACTGGTCTTGAAGCTTTAATCAATAAAGCCGTCGGGTTTATCTCCCTTGCGACCTACACAACAAGTAATAATGACGATGTCGCTTCAACATGTTGAATCCCTTTTTGGATATTTCTGCTCCCCCAAAAAATACTTTAGCTTGCTGCTGTACAAACAAAATCACGAAAGAGTGCGAAACATGGGTTGTCCGATAAGTCGACCGAGCAACCTATGTGTCTCAGTTTTGCGTGAATACATAGAAAACTCGGTTTAATATATATTTATATCCTTATGCTTTTTGACCTCCTCTCCCCCACCCTATCTCTTTTACCCGTCTAATAGTTACATTTGTAAGTACCGCCTTTCAATATTGTATTGTATTCATCATATGTCATGTTTGTATGGCCTGAGTGTAAAAAAGAGATTTGTATAGCATTGTATTGTATTGTGGTAACAAACAAAACATTTCTCAAATTTCATACATTTAAAATCAAAACTAAATTACCATGCTTAACGCACTACTTTGCCCTGACGCCAATGTGGCGCAAAAGTCCACATTGACGCCATTGCAAAATAGGAACCTTTTCATAAGGTGCATGACTAAAACGGAAGTTCATAGTGTTCATGGCTGGGGGTAGTGGCGGGTGGTTCCTTACAGAGAAACCAACTGCCTCTACCCTAACATAATACATATAATATTTATAGCGCTGACAAACTTACATAATTCAAATACTGATGTAGGTCGGGCCGGGTTTGGTTTGGCGCCACGGCGCTGAACCATTCCTGGCCTGACATCACATCCAAGGTCTAGTCATAGAAGGTCCAGAGCGGTGTACGCTGGATCAGTCTTGAATCATATATGTGTATGGTTATGAAAATTAGCTATGTAAAGTAAAGAGAGTCTGTTGTGCTCCACCAGATAACAGGGAATTACGGTTAGACATTATATATATGGAATCTAATAACTGAACAATATGACCGCCATGATGTATTTTCATGCATGCAATTATCTGTATTATACCTCTTGTTGTTGACTATGTTGACCTAGAGTGAATAAAGAATTGAATTGACATAAATGGGGTGTGCAACAGCACATTTTTGTTTTACCACACTCCCTGGGGCCCTGGGTAGGGATCAAAAGGTCAAATGTCATTAAATTTCAATTACAAAGATTTTTACACCAAATTTTGTGTGTGTGTTCTCACAAATAAAAGATATGTAAAAATATCAAACGGGATTTTCATTCGAATGCCTGGGTCATGCCCCAGGGGTTGGACTTTGGGCGCTGGGGTGCCCACAGAGAGGGGGGGGGGTAAAAAAAATCAAACATGGTCATGTGGCATATCAAATTGACGGAGATGACGAACACAATAGAATGAAAGTAAACAAAAATACCCTAGGGTTAAACTGGTGACCTTGGGCGAGGTAAAAAGGTCAAATATTATTAAATTTCAGTTACACAACCAATTCCAAAGATTTTTATACCAAACTTCGTGTATGTTCTCACAAATACAAGAAAGAAAAAATATTGAACGGAATTTTCATTCTGTTGCCTGTGTCAGTTAGGGGCCAACTGCAAGTAGAGCCTATTGATGGCTAGAGCTATGCTGGTGGGGCTACCAGACCCCTAAGTGGTCACCATAGTCAGATTGGTCTAGTTTGAAGGGTCGAAAACGCAGTTGGAAATCTTTCTTTATATTTTCTTACTTTCCTTATTACTGATTTCTATCTTCCTATAGTTTCTCTTTCTCTACTGCCTACAGTATCATAATGATCAATGGTGACATACGATACTTAACTATTAGATGTAGATGTCGACAATATTATCCAGGTTGGTTTTAAAATCTTCCCCTATTTAAAGTCACGCAAACAACTGAATAAGCTTTTTGAATGTTAACAAGGGTATGTAACAAAGGCCTTTTGTAATCTCTTGATAGTTTTTCCTTATGACTGAACAAGCTTGGCAGCCCTCCAAGTTTTATATAACATGACGCATTTATGTTCTGCACTGCACTCTTCTATGCGTTGCACTCTTCTATGCGTGTCAAGTTAAAACTGCTTAATACCTCAACAGATTTAGCTTTCTCTGAGAGTGTTTGCATATATTTATATTTAATATACTCAACAAAAAAAGTTAAGGAAATCTCAGAAAACCATAAAACTTAAGAACACCAAAGCAAACAATTATTTATTTTTTATTTACTTGTTTAGATACATGTCATCGGTTGAGAAAAATGTTTAATTTAGTTTGCTAACACCAATACCTTTGTTGTGGCACAATGTCAAGTAACCCAGGGGTCAAAGTCATTTTTCGCAAAAAAATGACTACAGAGTATTCCCTCTTAAACACATGAAAAAACATGAAAGTTTTCAAAACTTGAAATGCAATTCCTTTGAATGTCACATGAAATTAACTTGATAGATTTAAACACCACATTTCGAAGATGAGAATGCCTTCATCAGTAACGAGTGTGTCCCCAGTCAGTGGCAAATTAGGACTGTCACCGGTTTGGCATACTCTGAATACTGAAGATTTGGAGCTGAGGTGCTGAGCATCAATATCTCATGCAACACTGCATCGAAAAGCTGGGGGTTTCTTGATGCCATCTTTATGCGTTGGGCCCTCTGTCCAAAATTGTCATAGACATGTTAAATTTTTAAACATGTCTGATGAGCGAACTGACCAGTCAATGCGCACAACATTGTTTTTGCTGATTCTAGTGAGGTGTGTTCTGGCATTGTCATCCTAGGCCTGGAATTGTCACTGGTTTTCGCACAAAAAAGCAGGACAACAGACCTCAACACCTCATCCATGCACACTGGACTGATCAAGTATCCCTCTATAAGCACCTGATCTGTCGTCCTTGGTTTAAAACATCACCATCTCCCGAAGGAACTGACGAACGTTAATGTATGAAAATCTATGTTTGCTCCGAAAATTGAATTTTTGCGAAAAATGGAGTGATGACCAGTCAACTTTGAAATGGATTTACTATGCTGCTATGGGCGCTACAGACCCGAATAAAGCGTCATTATAAAGAAAATGGTCACATTATACTACTGTTAAATTCAAATGTCTTTAAATGTTTTAGACCTTTTGTCATAGCCCCTCAAACACGATTTCCTTAACTTTTTTGTTGAGTATATATTTTATTCTCCTCCACTTCTGTCGACCGATTCTCTTTTTCTGCTTAGAATACTAACAAAATTCCTAATTTTATGCATTTATCCCAAATTTTGGAGGGAAAAAAGACTGTTGTTAACATGTATGCAGAAAAACAGTTAGACTGGCCCCAGTCTCTAATGTCATTTATTGTAGTAAAACTGATAATCCCTCTAAGGTAGCGATTTAAAAACTTTACTTGGAGTAATTCTTGGCTTGGACATCAGAGACTGGTGAGTTTGAGTATTCAGCAACCAATTAACAGGTCGATACTGACAAGGTATTTATCGCTTTTATTATTCTGACCTTTTTCAAGTGGTCAGTGTACTTTGGAACATCTAATAACACGTGCAGAAATTCATGATTACACAAATCTTCAAGCCTCTGTATCTTCCTTCAGTACCTCTTTGGCCTAGCATTCTGGGTAGTTTTCATGCCTTTTTTGTCGTCTGCTGTAAAAATTAAAAATCAAACAGTTCAGATCATGATCAGGCCCGATGATGCTTTGGATCTGGTTTGGGTTCAAACTGTTTGCCAAGGTTATCAGCAGACAGCACTGGTAGACAAAGAGTTAATAGAACGCACCGTCAGGCCAGATCTGGGTCCAACCGTTTACCCCCACTTGGTTGAATTTCTTTACTTCGACATTCAGAGTACTGGGTAAAAATCACATTGCGTCAACACCGCGGTGACGGGCAGTGCAATGCTTTGTTTTAATCTTTTAATCAGAATAAATTATTCAAAGATCAGATTCATAGTTATAGGATGTGCGCTGATTTTTCTCATTTTTTTTTTAAATAGTTCTTTCCAACATAGTACAAAGTATCCCAATGTCAAACAGTTCGTACCCTGATCAGACTCGAAGATTTGTCGAACTTGATCTGGGTCTAAGCTGTTTGACAAGGTTATAAGCAGACAACATTTAATGTTAAACGTATACAAAAACTGCACCTCCAAATTAATTCGGACCCAGTTTAAATATGCATTGTCTTAGATATAATGTATATATTCTACTTGACATGTCATTTTTCATGCTTTTTTTGTTGTCCACTGATTTTCTCAATATAACTTTTTGAAATGATTTTTTCAAAAATAATGTCAGGATGTCAAACAGTTAAGACCCTGATCAGGCCCAACAAAATCTTTGTCCAAACCGTTTGCCAATGTTATTAGCAGACGACACTGATATTGTATCAAACCAGGTGGACTAATCTATTAGAATACAAAGGGTTAAAATATAGTAAAGCAAATAACACCAGTAACTACAGACTGTAACTAAATACATGTAGATACACTGATTTAATATTTCAGTTTCAGCTGAAACAGAAAAGAGGAATCATTATTTTATCAATGTCTATGCAAACAACCAACTATCTCAGCAAACTAAATACACAGATCAAACTCACCATAAAGTAATAAATCTAATTATTCACAGGCAATAAGGGACTGATGCTGAGACTTAGATAAACATTTCCATTACCGTTAAACCATCAAACCAATTTATTGCATTATATAACATCTCAGGCTAACTCACCAGTCCACCAGTCCACTAAATTTGACTATCAGAGAGGATAGAAGTTTTATAAGATGATATTTTCATAGTTAAACATAATTATAAATGTTATTAAATACATTTAGTGGACTGATGCCAGTCTATACAATTCACTGTTCATTAAATATATCAACATACAAACCCAAAGAATTAAAACGCATAGTTTGGGATTACAAGGCAACAAATATAAACGAAATAAACGAATCTTTGCACAGTGCTCCTTCGGATATGGCGTATGCTTTATACGATGACATTGATGAAATTCTTAGTTATAATAATTCCTTGATTGAATCGATTTGTCCATAAAACCGTTACTATTTGGACAAATGATAAGACACGGATGCCGAATGACGTGCGTTACTTTTTTTGCAGGTGTTTGAAAAAAATAAGATAACAAAAGCTAACTTTTAATATTGCGCGTCGTGAGGCAAACACTGCAAAAAGAAATGCTATTAAAAGATATGAACAGAAATTGGTAAATAAACTAAGTCAAGATCACTTAGATGTAAAAACATTCTGGAAATTGACTAAAATTTTCTGGGTTGTAAGTCAGATTGGTCCATACCTCCACTATATGAAAATGGTCAAATAATACCTGATGATCTTTCAAAGGAGACAATTTTCAATAACTATTTTGTATCTATATGGTCCTTCGCTGAAAATGTAATAATACTTGACCTGCCAAATTTTAGATATCTCACAGAAACGATAACCAAAAATGAAAATGAAGTCGAATCATTATTACGTAGAATTATTACACATAAATCTTCAGGTCTAGATGGTTTGGGCAACTGGTAGATCGAAAAAGTTAGGGGCCTTGATCCACATCTGAATAAAGGGTGAGGTTGGCGCCGTGAAACCGGTACTAATGTCTGTCTGTCTGTCTGTCTGCCTGTATGTATGTATGTATGTATGTATGTATGTATGTATGTATGTATGTATGTTTGACGTGCGTGTCATCATATATATTGTCACATTGTTTGATTGTTATGTTATATGTAAGGAGACCAACTAGTAGCCCCTGGGCTGTTTGGAATCCTTGTAAAATAAATAAAGCATTAAATTAAAATTTAAGATCTTTATTTGTCTGCATTTAATTTGTATAAGCAGTTAAAATTTCATGCTCAGTTGAGTTGTATAACCTCGGAGTTTGGCAATTTCATTGGCGATAGTCAAGTCAAGTATTCTTTATTTAGGCATAAACAAATACATGTTTCTCGCACTCACATGGGCGACATGGCATCTGAGAAATGCATAACTACTAAGACTTAAGTTTCAATTTTGGTTTTCAAATTAAGTTTCCTCCTGACTTGTACACTTATACTTTGTGGTGTACAGATAGGGCGCAAATCGGAGTAGTCTGAAGGCTAGCTTCTCCAAGAAATGCCCTCGTCGTCCCAGAGCTAGCCTATGGTAACCCATAAATTCTAACAATTATACTACTCCATTTCTCTGTCCCTGTCATTCATCATTCTTTTAAATTATAATTGTAAAATTCGGTGGTCCGCGAATCCTGCGCAATATCCATAAAAAGACAGTAGAGATCATTTAACCCTTAAGGCGCCAATCGCAACAAAAGTCGTCTGCTTTTCTCGTCTGCTGAAATGTTTTAGAAGCCTCTATGACAAATAGTGTGAAGCCAGATCAGACTGCTCCTTTATCTGGGTCCACCCTGTTTGCTTCTATATTTAAATTCGTCAGTAATGTTAGGCAATCATTGGCAGCAGACGACTTCAACAGACGACAATTTCAGATGCATTTTTCTCTTGGCGCTTTAAGGGTTAATAAAGCTATCTGCTATCTTTTTACCGGCATACTATGTGCAATGGTGTTTACCTTCAGCTATTACAATAAATTGCCTAATCACTCTGCGTCACAGATGAATGACATTTGGGGTAGAGATCGGCAGTGTACTACAAATGTATTTTGTTCAAACAGAGGATATTCGAAAGATGTTATTCTGTTACCGAGGTATATAAATCTTTTATGGTAGGTAGTTATAAGTTACATCACGTGTTTTTGGCGCTCAAAAGAATCGTCTCATTGAGACGGATCTTTTGAGTACCCAGAACATGCGCTCTGATTGAGATTTTTTATGCACTCTTAACCCGTAATAGCGTCCTTTTTGTGGGACGTATTCAAACAGTGAATACCCAGAACAGACGTCGCAGAATAAAGCGTCTTATCAGGGTCTCCACTGTGTCCAGTTAATCAAAATAACACGTACAAATGCAATTTTTGCATACATATCAGGTGTTGGATAATAGCTTAGCACATCTAAAGATCCAAACAATATTAACTAGCCAAAAGTTCTAACCGGCCACCTGCATTTTATTAATTTTCTTCAAAACGTAAAATGACATGACCAGTCTTTTTGCAGCAAGAAATAGCCAGACGTTTCATGTACCTTAGACAGTAAAGATATTGACAAAATGTTAAGATGCCAATTTGAATAGTGGTACCCCCATTTTCAAAATTCGCATTTTGGCAGAATTTGTGAGTAATGACTTATCGAAATAACCCCCTTTCACACACAAAAACGTTTTCATTTCAAAAGCCAAACTCACATTGAACACTCAAGTGCTGAATGAACATTACATCTGCACGAGACTCGTTGCTATTGGACAAAGTGTCGAAAATTACCCCACCATCCAATGCAAATTCTTGTGAATTTTGAAATTGAGGGTACGTGTATTAGGCAAAGCGTCCCGGATACAATGTAATGAATTTTGCTTAGCCGTTTTCTGGTATCGTTTACTAATAGGCTGGTCTATTCGGTAATGCAAATGAAATTGATCTAGTGCTTACACCTTTTCAGAAAATCGGTAAAAACACACGTGGCCGGTTAGAACTTTTGACTAGTATATTTACAAATGTGTGCTTACATGCATTCTTTACCAACAACACCTTTTGCCAGGCCCTGGACGAAGGCAAAGAAGTCCGTGCTGTTTTCTGTGATATTAGTAAAGCCTTCGACAGGTTCTGGCATAGGGGTTTAATCGCTAAATTAAAACACTATGGTATATGTGTTCCATTACTGAACTGGTTTATTAGTTACTTAACTAATAGATTTCAACGAGTTGTTATACCTGGTGGTGTATCTGGTTGGCTTGAGATACTGGCTGGCGTGCCTCATGGCTCTTTTCTTGGCCCTCTTCTTTTTATAATATTTATAAATGATATAGTTAAAGAAATCCATTCAAATAAACGTCTCTTTGCAGACGATACCAGCTTATATATAATTGTTGATTTCCCTGACTCTGCTGCGCAGATACTCAATTTGGACCTAGAAAGACTCTATAATTGGGCAGTGCAGTGGCTTGTAAAATTTAATCCCATTAAAACCGAATCATTATTGTTCTCTAGAAGGGTTAATCTACAAGATCATCCAACTCTCTTTTTTAATGATGTTTCAATACAAGAAGTTGTATCTCGTAAACATTTAGGGGTGTATTTATCTCAACGTTGCGATTGGCAAAAACATATTGATTTTATCAAAGAAAAAGCTCGGTCTAAAATAAATCTTCTAAGAATGTTAAAATTTACAATCAATCGGAAATCTCTTGAAACTATCTACTTTGCTTACATTCGGTCTTTATTAGAATATGCTGATGTCCTATGGGACAACTGCACGCAACAACAGTGTAATGAAATTGAAAAAATTCAACTTGAAGCTGGACGTATTGTCACTGGTGCAACAAAACTTGTTGAAATTGACAAACTCTACAAAAAGCTTGGCTGGTTGAAACTCTCTGAGAGAAGGGATCTTCACAAACTTTTCTTATTCTTTAAAATGAACTAGGTTTATCGCCTCTTTATTTATCAAATCTTCTACCTCTCCATGTTGGTGAATTATCTTCTTATAGACTTCGAAATGCTGAAAACTATGTAGGCATCTATGCAAACACTCGTGCTTATG
This sequence comes from Loripinus fragilis, assembly GCA_964019695.1. Lineage (NCBI taxonomy): Eukaryota > Metazoa > Mollusca > Bivalvia > Lucinida > Lucinidae > Loripinus > Loripinus fragilis. The sequence goes on from OZ026523.1 coordinate 93,758,062, forward strand.
CAGAATCCTTTCTCCCTTCAACCTTACAGGCATGGAATAATCTACCTGAAGCAGTTCGATCAGCAGATACTCTTGGTGCATTTAAACACCTCCTTACCCTTGACACACCTAAAGTACCCACATATTACGACTGTGGTGATCGACTGGATCAAATCTCACATACACGCCTTAGAACCGAATGTAGTTCCTTAAACCAGCATCTTTTTAGACGCAACCTGGTACAAAACCCTTATTGTTTATGTGGTGAAATTGAAGATAACAAACACTTTCTTCTGACATGTTCTCGTCATACTCAAATGAGAGCCGAAATGGTCTTATCAATACAACAAAAAACAAACGTGAAACTAACCACAGATGTTTTGCTTTTCGGCACTGACGCTGTTTCAGATGAGGTTAATACATTTATTTTCAAAGCAGTGCAGAAATATATTAAACTTTCCAAGCGTTTCTCCCAGTAAGAACGATAAAATTATATTGACACTATTTGATAGATTTTCTGGATATTGGGGTGGATGGCGAACAAATTGCTTTGCTGTGTGTGCTAGGTCTCTGAATTCGATAATAACGCTCTAAGACTCTTTCAAAGTTTGTTTCACTTGCTCTCTTTTATTTTTTCTCTGTCTCCTTCACACTCACACATTCTCTCTATCTCTCTCTCTCTCTCTCTCTCTCTCTCATTTCTTCTTACATTTATTAATCTATTTCCGAATACTGCATTATTACACCTCTTATAATTTCACATATATTTATAAAACCTTGTACCATTTCAAAGCTGGACTACACTGTCTAGATCGTGGTATTGTTAACGCTTGGGCGTATTGTGTAAACCATCAGGACGCTGATATGTTGCCAAAGTGACGATATGACGTTGTTTATTATAGAATTATACTTTTGAAATGTTGCACCAGCTATAAACTTGGCATGCAATTCACATTGCTTATACCACGCAGGAAATGATTCATATAAGCAGTATTGCTTGTTTTCAAATCCTGTTATTTGCTTATATATTATTGTATTGTTGAAACATGCTTTGTACTTTCAAAATAAATATTGTTTAAACTAAGAATAGCATTATTATCCCCACGCTTTTTTAAAAAAGCGTCGGGGATATTGCAATCGCCTCCGTCCGTCCGTCCGTCCGTCCGTCCGTCCGTCTGTCCGTCCGTCTGTCCGTCCGTCCGTCCGTCCGTCACGCTATCTCCTCCTAAACCATTGGACGAAATCCAACCAAATTTGGTGTGTGGGTTGCTCACATGAATGGGGTGTGCAACGGCACATTTTTTTTTGGCCCCGCCCCCTGGGGCCCTGGGGAGGGGCCAAAAGGTCAAATATCATCAAATATCATTAAAACTCAATTACAAAGTCGATTTGAAAGATTTTTTAACCAAACTTTGTGTGTCTTCTCACAAATGAAAGATATTAAACATATCAGACGGGATTTTCATTTGGCGGCCTGGGTCATGCCCTAGGGGTCGGACTTGGGGGTACCGTGGGGGGTTGGGGGGTCAAAAAAATTTTTTTTCCGAAATTCAACCGGATTTGGTGTGTGAGTTTCTTACATGAAAGGCATATGCACCGGCGCCATTTTTGGGGTCCCCACCCCCTGGGGCCTTAGGGAGGGGCCAAAAGGTCAAATATCATTAAATCTGAATTAATAGGTCAATTTCAAAGATTTTTAAACCAAACTTTGTGTATCTTCTCACAAATGAAAGATATAAAACATATCAGATGGGATTTTCATTAGGCCGCCTGGGTCATTGCCCGGGGGTGGGACTTAGGGGTACCGTGGGGGGGGGGGGGGGGGCTGGGGGGTCAAAAAATTTTTTTTTTAGAAAATCAACCAGATTTCGTGTGTGAGTTACTCACATGAATGGCACATGCACCCGCACAATTTTTTGGGTCCTGCCCCCTGGGGCCTTGGGTAGGGGTCAAAAATTTAATTTTCTGAACATGGTCATGTGGCATATCAAATTAACGGGGATGAGCAGTATACCAGGATACACTGAAAAATTTTAACCTACGATCAAACTGGTGACCTTGGGATGGGGTCAAAGTGTCAATTACCATTAGATTTCTTCGAGAGCGTGGGGATTTGCGATGGCGCGCCATCGAATGTGTTCTAGTTCAGTTTGATTTGAAAACAGAGTCAGGTTATACCAATAGTATTAATATATATTTATTTTTGACAGGTGCAATTCTTTCTTTTTTATGCCCCAAAAGGAACTTTGGGAGGCATATAGTAATGATATGCGTGAAGTTGGCTAGTTAATCCCCGCATATATAGTAATGGTACTTTAGATTTCCGAAAATCAATTACGGAAAAAACCTAGTTAGCATATTTTGGGAGCTAATAAATTCAAAATAGGGTTTATTCCGTAAAAATAACTGGGATTTATTGGGTACTTACGCTTTCTTGGATACTTTTTCTAACACTGTAAGCTCCCACCAAGAATCCAAATGTAAGAACGGCCGTCCATCAATCCCGCTTCGTGTCCGGTGCATATCTCCTATAATCTTTGAGGTAGGAATCCCAAATTTGGTGGGTGGATGCATTTTGAGATGGCGGAGAGTCGCGTACCATTTCCTGATCACTGTGACCTTGAACTTCACCTCTGACCTAGTTTTTAGAATATTCGTGTTTAGAGCATATCTCATGTTTTTAGGTAGGAATCTCAAATTTGGTGCGTGCACATCTTGGGATGACTAAATGTCAAGTACCATCGTTGGGTCACTGTGACATTGGCCTTGACCTCTTACCTAGCTTCTAGGATTGGCATTTAGGCTGGTGCATATCTCCTATATTCTTTTGAGGTATGAATCTTAAATTTGGTGTGCGGATTCATGATGGGATGACGGAGAGTTACATACAAGTTTTGGGTCACTTTGACCTTGAACTCTTACCTAGTTTTTAGAATAATCGTGTTCGAAGCATATGTCTTGTATTATTTGAGATAGGAATCCCAAATTTGGTTTGTGGATGCATCTTGGGATGGTGGAGTGTAGTGTACTATTTACTGGTCACTGTGACCTCAAACTTGACCTCTGACCTAGTGTTTAGAATAATCATGGCCGGAGTATAACTCTTATATTATTTGAGGTAGGAATCCTAAATTTGGTGTGTGAATGCATCTTGAGATCGAGGAAAGTACCATTACATTTTAGGATCACTGTGACCTTGACCTCTGGCATAGTTTCTAGAATGGGCATCGAGTCTGGTGCATATCCTCTATATTATTTGAGATAGAAATCCCAAACTTGGTGTATGGATGCATCTTTGGATGGTGGTATGCCGTGTATCATTCTGGGGTCACTGTGGCATTGATCTCTGACGTAGTTTTTAGAACAATATCTCCTATATTCCTTTAAGGTTTGAATTCCAAATTTGGTGTGTGAATACATCATGGGATGGCGGAGTGTCACATACCATTTTAGGGTCACTGTGATCTTGACCTCTGACCTATTTTTTAGAATAAGTGTGTCTGGAGCATATCTCTTGTATCATTTGAGATAGGAATCCCAAATTTGGTGTGTGGATGCATCTTGTGATGGTGGGTGGGGTGTAGTGTACTATTTACGGGTCACTGCGACCTTAAACTCGACCTCTGACCTAGTTTATAGAATAATCATGGTTGGAGCATATCTCTTATATTATTTGAGGTTGGAATCCCAAGTTTGGTGTGTGAATGCATCTTGGGATAGAGGAGTGTCCCATCTCATTTTGGGGTCACTGTGGCCTTCATCTCTGACCTAGTTTCAAGAATTGGCACCAAGTCTGGTGCATATCTTCTATATTATTTGAGATAGGAATCCCATTTGGTGTATTGATGCATCTTTGGATGGTGGTATGCCGTGTTCCATGTTGGGGTCACTGTGAATCTTGCCCTCTGGCCTAGTTTAGGAATAATCTTGTCTGAAGCATATATCTTATATTATTCAGCTAGGAATACCAAATTTGATGTCTGGTTGCATCTTAGGATGACAGAGTGCCATGTGTCAGTTTTTGGAACACTGTGACCTTGACAAATTGTCTAGAATTATCGTGTTAGGAGCATATCTCCTATATCATTTGAGGTAGGGGTCCCAAATTTGGTGTATGGATGCATCTTAGGATTTGTTACATGTCGCGAACCCTTTTTATGTCACTGTGACCTTGAGCTATGACGTAGTTTCTAGAATAATCGTGTCTGGAGCATATTGCCTATATTATTTGAGGTAGGAATCCCAAATTTGGTTTGTGGATTCTGTCAAGGATGGATGAGCCCAAGGCAAGCGTAAACCACAACGGACGAAGACTGATCACAAACAATTGTGGAATTAAGTACAAAGCAATGTTTAACTTAAAAAGAATAATATAATTAAAAAAAAACATTCAATCAAAAAATATTTGAGAATTATTTCAGTAGCATCTTCTTCTTGTTGGTCTGGTAACTGTCTATATGGCACCAAGAAAATTGATTAAATAGTCTTGGTTGACTGTGGTCTAAATAAAGAAATATCAGAATGGGTGAACAATTCTTAACTTTTGGAATGCTGAACTATGCTTGCTCTTGATAATAAGGTGTGTCAGCCTCAAGGTTGGTATATATTCTTGTTAAAAAAGCTGATCAGCATTTATCCATATCCATGTATCCATCTTGGTTTCAAAGAGGACCCTCAGGTATATCATTGCTTAACATCGACCATCACATCAGGCCAACTTCCAGTGTATTAGTTTGATGTACATTTCATGCCAACACTTCAGGCATAACTATGGCAAGCCAAGTGCACATTAATTCTTTAAACCTAAGTTTGAACTTCAAACCTAGGTTTGAAAATCTTAAACCTAGGTTAAAAACTTTAAACCTAGGTTTGAAAGAAAAATTACACATTAATTCTTTAAACCAGGGTTTGAAGTTTCAAACAGGGGTTTTAGCTGGCCAAATGCATATTAATTCTTTAAACCTACGTTTAACTTTAAACCTTGGTTTGAAAATCTTAAACCTAGGTTTAAAAGAAAAAGTGCACATTAATTCTTTAAACCAGGGTTTGAAGTTTCAAACAGGGGCTCTAGCTGGCCAAATGCACATTAATTCTTTAAATCCTAGTTTGAACTTCAAACCTACGTTTGAAAATCTTAAACCTAGGTTTAAAAACTTTAAACCTACGTTTGAAAGAAAAAGTGCACATTAATTCTTCAAACCAGGGTTTGAAGTTTCAAACAGGGGTTTTAGCTGGCCAAATGCACTATAATTCTTTAAACCTACGTTTAAACTTTAAACCTAGTTTTGAAAATCTTAAACCTAGGTTTAAAAAAAAGTGCACATTAATTCTTCAAACCAGGGTTTGAAGCTTCAAACAGGGGTTTTAGCCAGCCAAATGCGCATTAATTCTTTAAACCCTAGTTTGAACTTCAAACCTAGGTTTGAAAATCTCAAACCCGAGTTTAAAAAATCAACCAATCAAAACCTACAAATTCGATGATAGGTTTTCATTGGTTCTGTAATTAAGCCCCGCCCCTTTGACACGCCTTCTTACCGCGGATTAATTGCTATCACACTGCGACAGCTAACGACCTGTCGAAATTAACCGAAACTGGGCCAAAATTAGCTACGAATGAAACCACTCCTGTGTTTCCATGTTTAAAGTGATAGTGACCCCCGTTTTGCCAATTATTCTATAATGGTGATTTTAATTGAAAAATAATTAGAGAAATGAATTGAGATATAGACCAGGTAATTAAGATTTTTTTTTCTCACATAAATAGGCTGAGAATAGATGGAATTTGGGCGTGTATTTTTTTACTGCTCCTCTTTGAATAAGTCCCCAAGTGAACCTAACGATATAAATATGGCTTCTACAGCTCAGTGGAGGTAATTCGTCAGGCGCATAGATAAGAGTGCGTAACAGAAAATTGTTTGTTTTCCTATTTCTCAACCAAAACATATGTTGTGGGTACTGGAAGCAAACGTCTCGATGAGACGTTTCTTTTGAGCACGCATAACATATGTTTAAACTGATGAACACAATTGCAATTTCGCGCTAAAAATTGCTTAACTGACCCAAGACTCGTGCATTCAGCTATGATTCACCGCTTATTTCGACTCATAAACTTACACGAACATTCATTTTTTATGTCAAATATAAAAATAAATCCAATATTCAGATTTTGAATCTCGAAAATAGAATATCAAACTAAATCTGACGTTCGAATTTTCAATATCGAACATAAAAGTCAATCAACATTTTATTTTTGGATCTCTAATATCAAACTCATTCCAGCATTCGAATTTAGAATGTCAAATAGCTTTTATCAAATTCAATCCAAAATTCAAATTTGTTGAATCTCGAATATCAAACTCAATTTCAAATAACAAACTCAATTCAACATTAGTTTTTAATATCGATTTTCTAATATCAAAGAGAATCCAACATTCATCATTTGACTCTCGAATATTGAATACATGTATCAAACTAAATCCATCAGTCAAATTTCTTTAATATCGACTAACGACTATCCAATGCAATCAAACCTTTGAATGTTGAATTACAATATCAAACTCATTTAAAGTTTGAATGTCAAATATTGAATACAAAACTCAATCCAACATTCAAATTTTCGATCTGATATATATATCGAATATCAAATTGAACCCAACATTCAAATTTTATAAATCTCGAATAACAACTATCATGTTCAATCAAACATTTAAATTTTATTTGCTCGAACTTAATCCATCATACATATTTTAATCTCGAATATTTTTAACAAATAAAATCAAACATTCAAAATTGAAAGTCAAATATCAAATAACAAAGTCAATACCACATTCTTTTCGACTCTATAATATTAAATATCAAGCTCACTTTCGAATTTTAATGTCGAATGTCAAACTCAATCCGACATTCATTTTTCATGCCGAATATCAAACTTAATACAGCATTTAAATTTTATTTTAATATCGAATATCAAACTGAAACCAGCATTAAAATGTAGAATATCGAATGTCATTCATTTTGAAGTCGATTTTCTAATATGAAAGGCAATCTAACATTCATTTTTTGACTTTCGAACATTGAAAATCAAACTAAGTCCACCAGTCAAATTTCTTGAAACTCGAATATCAAACCCAATTTAACATTCAAATGTTTTGAATGTCGAATATTGAATTCATTGGTATCAATGTCGAGTATCGAATATCAAACTGAAATAATACACAGAATTTGAACTGACTGCGTTTGATATTCATTATTCGACAGTAATAAAAAAAATGAATACTGGATTGAGTTTGATGTTCGATATTTGAGAGTCAAGAAAATGAGCGTTGGATAAGGTTTACATATAATATTCGAAATTCGAAATTTTAATGTTTAATTGAGTTTGATATTCGTTATTCGAGAGTCAAAAAAATTGAGCATTTGATCAGGTTGTTAATTTTTATTGGTATAATTCTCGCTTTGTGGGTATATTTTACTCAGATAGCATAACGTTAGATAGGTTTGGATTTGATACATAAGGTTGCGTTGCGTTTTTACAAAAGGACTTGACCCCGAGGCTATACAACTTTTTCATGAGCAATGCTTTATCATGCACGAATTTTGACTGTCCATTAAAGCTTAAGTAGCGAAGTTTCGTGACTTGTAGTATGTATCGCTCTTATAAATGATAGAATACCGACTATTATGAAAAGGATAATTTCATATTTACCTGGCTTTTGAGAATGAAAAAAAAATATAATCTCGATGCCTGTTATTAATTGTTTTTTCATAACTCTTGTGATTTGTGATGAAAATTTAATGTCGTACATTTGTATGTACATGTAATTTCTAGAGTTTGCTCTTCTTATTTTTTATTGTGATAAATGGGCAAGCAGAAGAGATTTTTAAACTTATCGCATATGCGCAAATACCTTTGCTAAACTCGTCGTAGCCTTAATTGCTCAATGATGTAATAAGTACCAAAAATCTCGTATGCGGCCCCAACTATTTATTTATGTTCTATTGAAGAGAGAAATTTAAAACATGTCTAGTTTTCTTTATATCTAGAAGAAAAATAGGTGCGTTTCCGCTGAGTAGAAAAGTTTATCTGTCAACATTGCTTTGAAACTCTCAGAAACATGTGGTTTCTGCAAACACAACGATTGTCTGACCTATATTTGTAGCATGTATGCGGAAACGCAGTTAAGTTTTGTTTTAGGCATACTCTAGTTTCCAAGATACAAAACCAGTCATGGTCCACGATCTAAACTTCAGCAGTTTTACGAAGCAAGGACTACAAAAACAAAAAAAAAACAAAAAAAAAAAATACAAAAAAACACCATAATTGAGCTGCGACACGTGATTTATAACAATGTAGCATTTTGAAAAGTGTAGACGCAGACGAGCCTGTGCAGCCTCCTTTTAAGCTTTTTAAGCTTAGAAACTCCAAATGATGTTCAGTCAGTAGCTTAACACTCATAGAATATGCAAGGGAATAGCTAAGGCTCTGATCAGACTGCGCGTATGTGAAGGGTGATAATTTTATGAGGCTTTGCTTGTCGCACATACCACATTGCTGGGAATCTCATGTTGCGGTTCATCTAGAATACATTTCAGCCTATGTTGCTTCCCATGACGCCTCATTTACTAATATATTTTAAATCTTAAGGAAACCTTGCTTGTTTGGTAAGTTGTTATACTCTCCAGTCTACAGCTATGGTCATGTCGAGTCGGTACGCAAAACAGCATCTCCTGTTCGGTAAATAGATATTTTGTTCCCGTTTCCTATTTATGTGGGAAAAATAAATTTTAATTACGCGGTCTATATCTCAATGCATTTCTCTAATTAGTTTTTAATTAAAATCACCATTAAAGAATAATTAGTCACTATCACTTTAAACATGGAAACACAGGAGTGGTTTCATTTGTAGCTCATTTTGGCCCGGTTTCGGTTAATTTCGACAGGTCGTTAGCTGTCGCGGAGTAATAGCAAATCCGCGATAAGAAGGCGTGTCAAAGAGGCGGGGCTTAATTGCAGAACCAATGAAAACCTATCATCGAATTTGAAGGTTTTGATTTGTTGATTTTTTAAACTGGGGTTTGAGATTTTCAAACCTAGGGTTGAAGTTCAAACTAGGGTTTAAAGAATTAATGTGCATTTGGCTGGCTGAAACCCCTGTTTGAAGCTTCAAACCCTGGTTTGAAGAATTAATGTGCACTTTTTTTTTAAACCTAGGTTTAAGATTTTCAAACCTAGGTTTAAAGTTTAAACGTAGGTTTAAAGAATTAATGTGCATTTGGCCAGCTAAAACCCTGGTTTGAAGAATTAATGTGCACGTTTTCTTTCAAACGTAGGTTTAAAGGTTTTAAACCTAGGTTTAAGATTTTTAAACGTAGGTTTGAAGTTCAAACTAGGGTTTAAAGAATTAAGGTGCATTTGGCCAGCTAAAACCCCTGTTTGAAACTTCAAACCCTGGTTTAAAGAATTATTGTGCACTTTTTCTTTTAAACCTAGGTTTAAGATTTTCAAACCAAGGTTTAAAGTTTAAACGTAGGTTTAAGGAATAAATGTGCATTTGGTCAGCTAAAACCCCTGTTTGAAACTTCAAACCCTGGTTTAAAGAATTAATGTGCACTTTTTCTTTCAAACCTAGGTTTGAAGTTTTTAAACCTAGGTTTAAGATTTTCAAACCTAGGTTTGAAGTTTAAACTTAGGTTCAAAGAATTAATGTGCATTTGGCTTGCCATACATAACCTCAGGCGTACTTTCAGGCGGAACTTTCAGGCGGAACCTGAAATCAAGTATCATGCTCTGAGTACCTCGATATTAAACATCACAGGCTATAATTCTATCCTGTTACCTGATATATATCATATACTGAATGCGCATGCTCCATGTTATTTGATACAAGTAAGTAAGAATCGACCATAATAAAACGAAATCAGACACAAAGCAATAGTGATGCTATAGTGGCAAATGCGAGTACGTAACAACAACATAGGCAGCACACAGTCAATACATGACCCCTAAAACATCAATTATGATGTACCACATCCGAGGACCTCAATCTACTCAACGATGGCCAAAACTTACAAGAATTCATGTTCTTGATCAATTATTATGCGCATATGTTGTTGAAGTACAAAATCACCTTTTAGCACTCAATACTATAACCCAAAAAGCTGACAAAATACCACCATGGTAACACTCCAGGTACTGCAGAATACCATTACTACGCCTTCAACATGACTCATTGCTGTTGAAGCCAATTCGCAATAAATATAATCAAGAATACTCAATTGAACATTGTATAATAAACATTACAGGATATGCATGCGTGCATAAGTAGATAGTATCAGTAACATACTATTGTGATGATGCTGTGATATTATACGGTATTACAAGTATGACATAATTACAATAAATTCATAAGTGTAAATAGAACTAAAGTACTGTCACATTAATAAGAAACGCGAAAAATCGACTTTAAGTGCATCTTTTCACGTTATTTTCTCTTGAACTTTTCGATATGCGGGTAGAAAAAGGTGCAGTATTTTTTGACAAAATTTTCAACCTGGTGTTTTTGCTATTGTTATGAAGTGACTTCGACGTCTAAATGGGTCTGTTTCTAAATATAAGAAATAAAGAGACGATGTCCTTATCCAGGGTTTATTTGTTTGATGTTCTTCTTTCAATAGTCAAAAGCAATGTGTCTTGACCACCCTAGGATCGGACCCATCGTAAGTTCGCTCACGTGACCTCTTAGCTAATAGAAGGCATTGGATTACCAGCCAACCAGGTGGATAGCGTTCCTGATTAACAACCTAAGTGGGTGTGGCCACTAAATCTCGCGCATGCTCGGTTCCTAATATCGCGCATGCTCGATTCCTAAATCTTTAGACTTTAATTTATTTCTACACTAAGTTTTTATTAAACAATGCCCTTTTTCCCAAATTAATACATTTTTGAAGCAACCCTTTTCATTTTTCACTTGTTCTTTAATAATAGTGCTAATGTCCCAATTCCCTTACAGAGCAGAAGACAATACATAATATTTTCCATTGTGCTATCCCCATTATTATTATCCTATCTCGTAAGCATTAACGGTTGGTTGTTGTGGTTGTTGTTGTTGTTTTGATATTGCTTTGTTGTAGCAGTCAGTTTTGTCACCCTGACTTCGCTACCATTGTCTGTCAATACAACCATAAAAGAGGCTGTAGTAACTGCGGTAACGTCGTTTTGTTGTTGTTAACTGCTGTCGTTGTTGTTGTAGTTGTTGTTGTTGTAGTTGCTGTTGGACGATGAAGAAGTCCGTCATTATTGTCCTATTAAGGTCAGTTATAGTATAAGGATGCAACCTCAGTAGTAGAGGTGTTTTGTAGTGGTTGTTGTTGTGATTGCTGTAGTAGTAGTAGTAGTAGTAGTTGTTGTTGTTGTTGTTGCTGTAGATGTTGTTAATGCATAGCAGCCATTTTGTCCTAATCATCATGACGTTATAGCTGAGACTGTTGTCATCGTGATAAAATGCACACACGTATTAAAAGTATTGAATTCGTTGTTGTTTTGCTGTTGTTGTTGTGTGATATGTATTGTTGTTGTAAAATGTGGTATGCATCATTTTGTATTTTAATTTGTTGCAGACAGCGAATTTAGGAGCGATTTGCCGAATAAAATAAGCCACTTGGACTTCCATTTATCTACTTTACATCAGTTTTGCTCGAGCCTGTCAATTTATAATTTTCAACGATCAAAATCACTTTTCAAATCATTTTTAAACTTCTACCAACGAGATTGGTATCAAAATAACGCCCGTATTCTCTAGAGTTCTAAAATGAAACTTTTAGATGTGAAATCTAACTTTTTAAGCTACAGCATTTGATTTCCTGTTTTGCGTTTTTTCTGTTTTACTGATTAATATTGGTATTCGTATAAGCGATGTAAACTTACATCACAACGGTATTAGGGTTATCGGATTTAATTATCGGGTAAGTATTTGTTTCGTAACACTACGCCATGAGACCTCGGACCATCTTTGTCTGCTGATTATTTTGGCGTTTAAATCGGCGTTTTGGTAATAAAATCGCAGATGGCTATTTGATCAAGTGATCTGTTAAGAGACTTATAGGGGCTAATTTGATTAGATGTCATCTTTACTACCATTGTGTTCTGCCCGCCAAATTTTCGAAATGCGATAAGTATAGACTCAGGTCCGTGCCTGTTTCTTCATGTATTCTTACAATACATTTATTTTATCTGAATTTTACAATTTATTTAATTATGATACATATACTTTTTATTTTATTATTTATTTATTATTTTATTATTTCATTGCTCTGATTTTCACTGCACAACACCACCTCCCCCTCTAAGCTATTTACCTGGTTGGCTGGTAATCCAATGCCTTCTATTAGCTAAGAGGTCACGTGAGCGAACTTACGATGGGTCCGATCCTAGGGTGGTCAAGACACATTGCTTTTGACTATTGAAAGAAGAACATCAAACAAATAAACCCTGGATAAGGACATCGTCTCTTTATTTCTTATATTTAGAAACAGACCCATTTAGACGTCGAAGTCACTTCATAACACGTGGTGGAGAATCCGGGTAAGTATTTGTTTCGTAACACTACGCCATGAGACCTCGGACCACCTTTGTCTGCTGATTATTTCGGCGTTTAAATCGGCGTTTTGGTAATAAAATCGCAGATGGCTATTTGATCAAGTGATCTGTTAAGAGACTTATAGGGGCTAATTTGATTAGATGTCATCTTTACTACCATTGTGTTCTGCCCGCCAAATTTCCGAAATGCGATAAGTATAGACTCAGGTCTGTGCCTGTTTCTTCATGTATTCTTACAATACATTTATTTTGTCTGAATTTTACAATTTATTTAATTATGATACATATACTTTTTATTTTATTATTTATTTATTATTTTATTATTTTATTGCTCTGATTTTCACTGCACAACACTATGGTTTTCCTTAATAAGATGGAATTTTGGCATATTTTGGTTCTTTTCAACGGGGGAGTATTACTGTTGGTAGAATGAACATAAACTGACCCAGTTTATTGATAATATGCAACGCATGACTAAATCATTCGATGTCGTTTCAGGTCAGGGATCGCCGTGCAGGTTATATACTGAACAAAAGTGAAAAAGCTACACCTGAATGGTTTGCCATTTACATGCAAAAATGATGCAAGCCAGTAAAGCAAATGAAAGTGTATCTGAATGTTCAGCGTAAAGTAAAAGTTTTACGGAAACACATGAAAGTCATTTAAATGTGACAGGGGTTCTATTTTTCAGGTTACAAATTTTAACAGAAATCTCACATAGTTTAGGCCTTCAGACATCCCCGACTGAAGGAAATGATCATCTTAGACATTTGACAACCAGAAATGTGTTTTGATCGTTTAGAATAACAACCTTTGAAAGCGTTTTTTTTTTGTCAAATTGGCCAAGCTTGAAATTTTATCACTGAAATATCCACAGAAAAATCAATGTATTGTTGCATCTTAGTATGAGCACATTACTGGTCGAGAAGTGGTAGGAACAATGTGCTGATAGGTCTACCTGATTTGGCAAAAGAAAGAAAGTTATCGAAAATCGTGATAAATCGAAGATTACTAAATATTTAATAACCCTTATTAGTTTTTGTCAAAGGGGGGCATTTTACAATTTTTTTACAAATTTTATTAATTCGAAATTGATTTCTGACCTTGTTTCCAGTGATAAGACAGTTTCCTTGTATATTAATGCAACATAAGTATGACGAACTCTGATAAACTCACAATATTTTTTGCGCATGCGCAATTGCAAGATTCAGTGAACAAAAAGGAACATAAGTCAGACATCAAAAGAGACAAATTGGGGGAGGTTCGACGAATCGGTTGCTGGATGTCTGGAAAACAATATTAAGCTTAAGTAAATACTTTTCGTCAAATACTTTCTCACAAAGTGTACGTTTTCAATTTATATCACATTGAGCATTCAATAATCATGAACCATTTCAGCCAGTATTTGACAAAAAATAATGCCTGGTATTACAGCTAAGTTTTGCTCTAAAAACTCTGATGGTGGAATTTTGGAATTTTATTCCACTTATTTGACACTTGACAGGGATAATCCTGGGATGGGCCTAATACATTTTGTGAGAAAACTATTATTGTTCTGCTAAAATGGATTTCATTTTTCGCTGGGCCCCATATATAAGCTATTTGAATCTCACGTCAATAATGCTCTAATATAGATATTAAGGATTCTTGGGCCCATCAAATTTTGCAAAGGACCCATAGAAATTTAAAAAGGCCCATTAAAATTATGTAATTTACATGTAATTGAATGAAATATGGACCATTGGCCGATTTTAAGGGTCCATCATAATTTTGGTCCAGGATTATACCTGACTTAAGTGGTACCGTTGAAAGAAGGTATGTAAACAGCTCAAATTAACTAATTACAGAAATTGAATGGCTGGCTATAAAATTGCAAGTGTAGTTGATAATGTTTAGGCCATTGACCACTGTAAATGTAAAAGTTGTTTTATAAATTGTTTATAATAGCCTCATCACGCTTTTTTTAGCAGAAAAAGGATTTACAAACAAAGCAAAAAGTATTTACCCGGATCTTACTGATCGTATTGGATCAGTTGGATCTGTGTCTACGCTGATTGGATCGATACTATCAACTGAATGGCAGTGCTTAAAAAAAGAAAACTGGCATGTACAAAGCAATCACGATTTAAAAATGCGTGATGCTTTTGACACTTACCTGTAGAAATCTAAGTACATGAATATAGGCTGTCACATGGCTGTTACATCGTTTAAATTCCCCCCGCTTCTCAGAAAGCCTAAAACTGTCGAAATTCCCAAGAGATTAGGGGTCAGGGCAGTGGTAGTAGATTCTTCAAACAATTTTCTTCTGACACTGAAGGATATTCTAAATCCATATTTGAGCTTTATATTTGGTAAAAATGCAAGTGATAAAATAATATTCCATATTTTCGCGTTTCTTATTATTGCGGCAGGACTATAGTAAGTGCGGTGATTTACTAACGTTGAACAGTATACATCTCTTCATATATGCTCAGACCAGACGGTTATAATTGTGCATTCCCTTATAATAAACGTACATGCTAGTAAACGTGATTGTGTACCCCTGGCACATACAAATGTGTTCTCATGTGATGCACAATGAACTTAATGTGCTTACTTAATATGAACAGTATACATATGTACTTATCTAGAACCGCATGTATATTACTTACATAGCTTCAGGAACAATTAAATTCAATTGATGTGTCAATTAACTGACCCTCACTGCAGATATACGTAGTATGTGTGTACACTTTAATTACAATGCGCGAGTGCTAGTCAATACCTTTAAGAATGAGCAAATGTTATCTCTAAATACATCAGCACAGTACCGACAATGTCTGCAATGCTACTGCTATACACTAACAGCAATGCCTACCAGACACGCCGGTAATCAACCGACGCACCAACAGACAACATTCAAATATGAATGTTTTATATCAACAGACGACCTAAGCAGACGGCACTCAGGTAATACAGCTGAAAATAACTATTCGGCTCTCGCGCTGGCCCACATAAACTAATACAATGCGTCATTCAACACTTATGTTCGGTAGCAGACAGCAATCACAAACATTGCATCAAAGTATGCAGCAGACGCCCTAAGCAGACGACATACGAATAACGTCGCGAAAATCACTTTTTAATAAATGCTATCGCACAGCATCAACAATTCACTGAATAAAGCAGCTTTTCGACACATAAATTTCATATATACATTAAAATCAGGCTTGGTCGAACGAATATTTTAAAAGTAAAGTAGAGGCATATTTACCATGACAAGATCTCCTGGAGAGAAAACAGCGATCCAGGACAAACAAGCAACCTCTCGGCTACGCCACCGTGAATATAATACTGACTGCAATCTGTCAAACCTGCGCCAGCACTTTATAACGACAGTGTCCCCGCTCTGCACATGTATTCACAGATCTCGCGTGCAAAGCAGAAACCCTGTGCATATCTAAAGATGGATTCTATTACACCCTATAATTTTAGTGGCGGACACAGCCGTATTAGAAATAAAACTTTCAAATATGTTCTTAAAAGGGTATCCTTTGGAAGCAAAGACTGCACCAAAGAACTGAAACCAGAGTGTGCATATTTCCTGGGCCAGACTAGCTAGTAAAATATGTTACAATGATGGCTTGCAATATGCTTATAATGGCCCCCTTATCTCAACTCCCACAGAGGTCAAATAAGGAAATTATTCAAAGATGAAACTTGTCAACCTGAATAAACGCAGCAAAAACCGAAGTACATGAGTACCCAATCAAAGTTACCCCATGCTTTCCACGAACAGATAAGCATAATGCAAAATGCCGGTTCACTAGAAAAGGATGAAAAAAGGGCCTTGCCAGATTCCTCTTGGGATGGCGATGTGATGCATACCTTTTTGGGTCACTTTGACCTTGACATTGACTTCTGACCTCATTTCTAGGCGCATATCTTTGTTATTATAAATGATTTTCCTGAAGTGTGTCTTATGTTAGACTGATTCCTTTAGGGGGGGGGGGGGGCGTTCGTCAGGTAACTGTGGCATTTCTAGTTCATTTTGTTGCTGTTAGGGTTGAGATTATCATTTCTGGCTACGCCTATTCATAGCTCATAAGGGTATTCAAATGATACTGTGTAATTATATTGTACATCTATTATTTCAGTTTCTTCATTTAACTTTCAATCTTACTGCTGTCACCGTTGTCATCCTTAAACCTTAGGCCCTTCATATATATTCTAAGTTGAATGGGTCTCTGTTGGTCGCATCATTCATAGGTAATTACAGTAACCCCAAAAGCTACAGCAATTCTCTCCCTACCACTCAATCATCCCATCAGCACAGTTGTCAGTTACCTGCCAGTCTGAGTGTACAATGTTATTTTAAGGCAGCCAATCATGTCAACTATTAAAAATATTTAAAATCATGTGTAAGTACTCGTTTTGGCATTTTTGCGGGGCACTGATTTGCTATCCACGGTAATCTTATTGGATACTATGTATCACTATATAATCCCAAAAACCTGGCCAAACAAATACGACAAATTAGGTTCATCTTGTTGGAGTTGTCTTGCTTCTGAGCCCTACAAACAGGAGTCATAATCTAGGCCAGCTTCATTAGCAGGCCAATGTGACGTCACTCTAAATATGTGACACCATGCAAAATCTTTCAAATATCAAACTCCTGTTGGCGAGTTGTTTCTGAACACAAACTCCTATTCCTGCTTAGTTTAAACATATATATTCAAGATATACTGAACAATATATTAAACAGTAATAAGGAAACAGATTAAGGATTGGAACGGAAGCTTCTTGCTTGAAGCCAATATGCTGTAAACAAACATTGGCGACTGACAATTTCCATTGATATCACAATGGCTTATAATATCCCAAATAAAATAATACAAAATAAGACACACATACAGTGAAACGTTTAACATTTTTCTGAAAGACCAAAGGTGTTAAAACAATATGTCTCGTGTCATTCTTAGACAAGCCACTACCCAGCAGATTGCATGTGTTGTGTTCTTAGCAATCTTCAAGACAATTGTGTAAACCTGATGGGACAATTGAAAGAATAACAAAATACACATTTGTTCTGCAAATATTCAGGTTAAAACAGTAATGCGAATCGATTTCAATCTCAAATAGCAAAAGTATCGTTTTGTAAGATTTAGAAGCTTTCAGCTTTCACACACCGAAACCGGCTACTGGGGTATCCTTGTCACATACTGGAGAGAAACCTTATGGAACGTGATATAGTAACAACGTTTTACTGACTAGTTGCGGTTCTTTCGGATCAGAGTTTATATTGCAGAGACAAATACATACTGACTAGTTTTAATGGTGTGTCCAATGATGAAAACAAAGCAACCTTTTGGCTGTTTGCAACTATTATAGAGCACAGCAAGCCATTAAAGTAATGTACTACAGTTTTCTACAAATATATGGTTAAATATTTTCAAGTGACACTATTTTGCATTTTAAAGTTCGAGTATAAAACCTTCAGGGAAAGTGGGAAATAGTAAATAGCAAATGCGTGAACATATGTACTGAAGGAGGCCAGTTAGAATATTGAAATGTTGCATATGACAAAATTAGCTTTAGAGATTATTATAAACAACAAAGAAATTAACTTAATCAATATATATATATATATATATATAAGGTTCAAATAATGACGATGGGAATTTCTTTGAACAATTAGAAAAATACTTAAAAGAAAATGACGAAAAAACATTTACTGAAGGTGGTGATTTCAACACAGAACTGAATGAAAAACTAGACAAAATGGTAAGATAGGCACACATCAGCGTTGCAGAACGGTCATAAACAATATTATTCATGAATATAGTCTAACTGATATTTTGCACGACATGCACCAGACTTAAAGCAATATACATGGCATTCACATCAGAAACCAAAATGTTTTGTAGGCTAGACTAATTTTACTCTCTAAAAATTTGAGAAATTCTATAGTTTGCAGCAGAAACAAAATTGGATTTAAGTCGGATCTCAGTATAGTGGCCTTGGACTCTTCTGCAACAAGGCATATCAGAACCTATATTTTATGGTGATTTGGTCTATGAATTCAACCGAATTGTTGGAAAACCTAATTTTAGTGATCAATTCAAAAACATAGTAAAACGTTATATAAGGGTTGGATATAACTTGGATATCATGCGACAGGCTGCATGCCTAGTTTTAAACCCAATCACGATTTATAGCTATGGTTTCCTCTTTAATTGCACGACGGTGGGTCAGGCTTCAGACTCTAGGACGGCTCTGACGTAAAGCTTTAATCGGTGGATTGGTGCCTGATGCTTATCTGTAGCTGAACCCACCGTTTCTCAACTTGAGTTTTTCTTTAGCTCTAACTATCTGTGAGTCATGAGCCCTTTTCTTTGTTTCATCATGGTGTAGTAATTTGATTAGAGTGTTTTCCATGATGTTACATAGCATATCTAGTTATCACATATATGTAAGCCTTTAAAACGCCCACACAAACTTATCCAGCGGAGCTTGAGGCTGAGTCTTCATCTACATCCTTATAGTGTGTGTGTGTGTGTGCGTGCGTGCGTGCGTGCGTGCAGGGTAGTTCTACCAGAAAGACCCTGGTGTGTGCGAGAAGACTCTCGCGAGTCTGTGCGCTCTATATAGTCTGCGCATCCGTACTAGTGGACTTGTTCATATACCACAGACGGGAAATGATGAAATTATGGATCTATGAATGGAGGTTTCATTCATTTATAGCATATGCTCAACCAATATATTTAATATGCATGCGCGACTGGTGACAGGCATGCATGAGTAGCTGGTGAGACTATACGTCTTCCTTTTTGTCTGAATCTCAGCTGTCTACCGCATTCAGTCTATGATGCGCGAGCAGCGAATGGCCTTGTGAGACTTTGTATTTGCCCAAGCTCCCCTGAGTTATAGATGTTAGTATAACAGATTCGTTTGTTTTATTAATTGGCATGCATTTGCATGTGGATTTTTATAAATTCGAAATCAAAGTATATTTTGCACTTAAAAAGGAGTTTTGTTGCAAATTATATTGAATCAAAATTTATTATTCTCCTCTAATCTTACACTCGGTCAGAGTCTTACAAAAAATATGCGTTTGAGTACACAAAAACAAGCGTTTCGTTGCGACGGTTCTTTTAAGTACCCACGAAACTTTGCATATTAAGCCTGAAATATACCCTCTATTCGGAATCTAATGTGTCATATATTCTATTCGATATATGCGGATGCTTCGATGTACCAGGGTTCGAGCTGTCGATGTTATACTCTATTGCTGCAACTTCTAAAATGTAAGAACAGCGTACAAACTTGCTTCGAGATAAATAATACATTTGCTCTCGGACAGGTCCGAGATTTGCTTCGAGCACGAACATGTCCAAATTATTACTTTTACTCATATTATGATTTTTGGCTAGAATGAGACATAAATGAAACAGGCAGACAGTTCCCTACTATTTCCGCTGCTGCTGAAGGCCTTGGAGAGATGTGTTTCCCCGCGGGTCTACATTATCCATAAAATCTCCCTTTGGCGATATACATGTATCACCGGATAGATCAAGACATCCTTTCTCGGAAAAGTTCGCATAAAGACACACCGATTTCTGTGTTATTTTGGACATTCTTGTTGGGAAAGTTAATAAATAGTGTAGACCCGCAGTGAAACACGTCATCTCATCAGAGCCTTCGTCAGCAGCAGCGGAAATAATTGGGGGTATATACCGGTACACGTATCATTTGAATAAAAGTCTTTAAGGCTTCGTTCAGCGTAAATTAGATAAATTTGAAAAAAAAAAATATTCTTTTTGTCATCATATGTAATTGTGGTACATATAATCGCCATATTCCTTTGGTTTTTGTGTTTTAACTGTCATTAATATAAGCGAAATGCATGCAAAATTAGTAGTAAGTTTTTACAGCTTCATATACCGGAAGTAGTCCAATTGTTGGACTGGTCAGCCAATATCACGTGATACAGGTAAAATCCGATAATGGGAAAGGGGTCTATTAGATGGCCTCCATGCGAGCTGAACATTTTTTGTAATTCAACAACAGCAAAATCTAGGGCGAAGATTTGGTACCAGTAAATGCATTTAAGCCCCCCAGTGGCTTAGGCTGCTGTCCATTCTGAGGCGATGGTTCTGTTGTTGTTGACTTTTTGTTTATTGTTACTCCCATTGTGGGAGTCTGTAATTGTTCTATGTTTTGTTGCACGTTACTTTATGTCCATTCTAATATTGCAATCATCTTGATGGGGAAGAGAGAGCTGATTGCTTTGCTTAATTTGTCTTCCTGGTGTCTTGTGATGGTTGGCCGGCTCTTCCTCGTGGTGCCACGGGGTTGTCTGCAGTTTTTGATTGTGGTATTTCCTGATCATACTCACTTACTATTTTAGGGATACAGGGATATTGGCTAAAAACTTAAGGGGATACAAAATATTTTTGTAAATATTTAGAGGGATACGGGATACTTGGTCCAATTCTAGGGATATGGGGATATAATCTTTTTTGAATTTTGGGGATATTTGCCATATTTATTTTAGGGATATAGGACATGTTTCAAAATAATTAAAGAGATATGGGATACTGGGACCCCCTTCCAGGGCCTCAGTATTGTTTCTTTAAACATAGTTTTCATAAACCTGACACGGGCCCTGGTTATCTTAAACTAAATAGCAGTCTTTTATCGAATAAAGATTATCAAGAAACAATTAAGAAATGCATAGCTGAAATAGCGGAAATAAATAAGGACGTAAAATCGGAACTATTAAAAGGTACAGTCAGAAACTAAACAATAAAATATGCTAATTTAAGAAGAAAGAGACAAATAAACATTGACAAATGAAATAACTCAATTGCAAAAGAGAGTTCTTATTTACTGTTGAGTTCTTATCTTTGCTTTATCTCCTTGTTGTATCTTGATTTATATGTTTTAAGAGATGATGCATTGATAAGTTAGGGGTCTTTCATGCAAACCAAATAACTATGTGTCTTGATCCACATCTGAATTAAGGGTGAGGTTGGCGCCGTTAAACCGGTTTAAGCCCTCCAGTAAAATATTTTACTGACCGTTCCAAGGCGGTACTTCTTTTGTGGCTCTTTTATGTTTTTGTTCTGTCTTGTGTTTGCTATGTCTTTGTGCGCGTCTGTTTATATGTGATTTGTGGTCACCTGCTGGGAAAGGGCTGACCTCTTGGCTCTCGTTTGTGGTGTCTGCTGTGAGTTTGTCACTTTCCTATTGGTATTCTGGGTCAGGTGTGGTACTTGATTGTATCGATTCCTGATCTTTGCACCCTTACTTACTTATTCTGAATCACCTGATGAAAATATAATTGAATTATTAAAAAAAAAGCTTGAAGAAAAAAGTAACACATTTGAAAAAAATAACTGAAACTTAGTGAAATGGGTTAATGATGCTGTAAGAAGCAAACGTAGCGGAACATGATGAAAGAAATAGCAAATATTTTGCTAGTCTAGAAAAAACGTCTAAAATGATTTGAAGATTAGCTATTAACAATTCAGTTAGCACTAATCAAAAAGAAATAATCACAGAAATAGAATCATTCTATAAAAGGCTTTATAACAAAAAATAAATAAATGGTTCAAAATAACAAAAAAGTAACACATTTGAAAAAAAAACCTGAAACTAAGTTAAATGGGTTGATGATGCTGCAAAAAGCAAACGTAGTCGAACATGATGAAATAAATAGCAAATATTTTGCTTGTCCAGAAAACAAACGGTCCAAAACAAAACTGATTTCAATATTAGCTATTAAGAACTCATTTAGCACTAGCCAAAATGAAATAATCATAGATATATAATCGTTCTATAAAAGGCTTCATAACAAAAGAGAAATAAATGGTTCAAAATATAACTTTTTTGGTGAAACAATTAATAAACTAAGTGATACAGATCAAACTAAATGTGAAGGATAAATAACAGAATCAGAATGTATAAGCGCTTTAAATCTTATGAAAAATAAAAAAGTCCAGGCTCAGACAGTATAAAAGTAGAATTTTGTTAACTCTTTTGGAACAATATAAAATAATTTTATGTTGACTATATATCACTCATTTCAAACTGGATTGCTCACAGAACTACAAAACAAAGCATAATAACAATCATTATCAGTCACTCCTAATATTAACTGAATTGTTTCAACATGACCTAATAAACGTCTCCTATTTCACGGCATGTTACCTTTATCAGGTCATGATGACGTTGCACTTTTTGAATGACGTCGCTAATGACTCTGAATCAACAAAAAAATGAAAAAAAAATACGCCATAATCGCTAGTTTGAAGAGTGTTCAATAATGGGAGTTTTGATAAATAGAATACCAGGTTCGCGTCTTTTGATATCAAGTTTACCAGGCTCGGCTTTGAGAACGCATGTTGAATCGCTCGGCAAGCCTCGCGATGTCAACAAGCGTTCTCAAAACCTTGCCTGGTAAACTTGATATCAAAAGACACTCACCTAGTATTCTCCATTTCTAAAACAAAATAAGGATATGACAACATTGAATAACTGACGACCTATACTTTTGTTAAAGGTAGACTACATAATCGCAACTAAAGCTATTGCAAACCGAGTAAAACATGTAATAACAAAAATAATTCACAACTCACAAACTGGATTCATAAAAGGAATACATATAGGTGAGAACATTCGACTTCTTTTTGAAATTATAAATAATGCTGAAGAAGAAAACAAACCAGGTCTAATCTTTTTCTCTGATTTTGAAAAGGTTTTGGATAGTATTGACCATACATAAATAATAAACTGTCTAAAGCACTTTTATTTTGGTTAACATCTTATTAAGTGGGTAAGATTGTTCGTTAAAGATGCTAAAAGCTGTGTTAAAAACTACGCAAAATTGTCTGACTTCTTTCCTGTTTTGCGAGGTGTTCGCCAGGGCTGTTCACTTTCCACACTCCTCTACATCATATGCATTGAACTACTATCGTATAAAATAGTAACTACTGAAGATATAAAAAGGCATTACATATGCGAATTATGAATTTAAAAAGTCTCTTTATGCTGACGACGCATCGTTTGTTCTAGATGGCTCACACTTGTTGATATCTTGGATAATTATACCAATATTTCTGACCTCAAAAACGCCAATTTTTACAAATAGGAAGCATGATTTACAATGAAGTTGTATACTTGAAAAAAAATTAAATGGAGTTCTAGCAAAGTTAGCTAACTCCAATTTACCTTTTCTACTGATAATACTCATATGCTTTGAGCAAATTTAATTAGAGCCCCAAATCGTACTTTTTGAAAAATGCTTACAAACAATGGCAACATGCACAGTTAACTTTAATGGGTAAAATCACAGTATTAAAAATCAAAGCACTGAGAGTACTGATGGGGATGGCTGTATTTAAGCGTTCAAGTCTTCAAATAGGGAGATTTTTAGTTTGATACCTTTTGTACAACTGTGATTTAGCTAACAAGAATGGTTAACTAAAACCTTACAACAAAAAAGCCAAACAAGGACCAAGAAAAAAAATAGAAGAAACAATAAACAATTAATCAACATCAAAACCACTTCCTTAGAACTGGCAGCATCAAAATTTGAAACCAATTGGTTCCTATATAAATTGTCATTTCTTATTTGTATCTACATCACACGGAATTAGATATGAATTGATGTACTGCCATATAACGGACATGGTAAACAGTTTTATTATAGACTATTAATGGTTATGCATATGTATCTACAATATAGGACTATAGGTACTTAATTGCTGAAGGAACAGGACTTACTCTCATACTTTAGTATCACCGTCCATTTGTATGTACATATGGTCAAATTAAGATACTATTCTTTCTCAGCTTTTGACTTCAGCAGAATCCATCTAGAGTGAAGATCTGTCCAGTAAAATTAATTTAGGCACCAAGTGGTTTCTGCTGCTGTCAGTTCTGAGACAGTGTTTCAGTGTTGACATAATGTCGGGATCATATCTCTTGTATTATTTGAAGTAGGAATGCCAAAATTCGTGAATTCATGTATCTTGGGGTCACGGTGTGTCGCGTACCCTACCTTAACATATGCCCTCAGATCTAGAAAAATCGTGTCACGAGCATAAATCCTATATTATATGATATAGGAATCCGGAATTTGGTTTGTGGACACATCCTGGGGGTCAGGGAGTGTCGAATATCATTCAGTGTCACTGTTACCTTGCTTTCTGGCCTCAGTTTTAGAAAAAAAATATCGTAAAAATGGGCTGTCCAATGTTGTCAAATAACGTTCCATAATTGTGTCGCATGCTAGATCCATTATCATAACATATCTTGTTCACGATAGACTATAAATGGCCATGCATAAGCCGGGTACTTAAAATCCAGCCACATAAAAAGAGTAGACCTATACGCGATGGAAGCACGTTTTAAATGGTAAACAATTACAGCTCTGACGTTTATATCTCAGAGCTTTGAACCATTGTAAATGGACAGGCTCGAGAAGTTAAAAATTGAAGCATGCAGTGTGCATGAATACATATTATAACCACCAGCTTTTTTAGGCTAATACTTGTTTCATAATTATTATTACCTGCGTGGCCTCAGCGAAAGCAGGTCTAGTAGTAGGTCCACTCCGTCCGTTCGTACTCACGAATGGACTCTCGTTGGGTACTTTAAATTTCCGAAATTTCTTGGTACTTTAAATTTCAAAAAATCAATTACGGAATAAACCTCATTTGCATATAAAGGGAGCTAATGCCTCGGTTACATTTGCCTTATGACGAGTATACGATGCCCGTACGATGTCCAAATCACCGTTTCCGTACCGCCTCCGCAGGGAGACCTTGCGATCATCGTACGGATTTACGGGCATCATGGCCTCTACGATTTTGTTTAACTCCGCACAATGACAAATTTGAAAAAATCGTAAGCCCGTAGACACATCGCAGTGACATCGTATGATCCCCGTAAGGGCAACGCACGATGATCGTGAGGACAACGCAGGGTTTTAGATTGTCATCTTGGCCCAAAAATGATCGTTCACTCTTGCGATAGTCGTAAGGAGCCCGCAAGGTCGCCGTACGATGCCTTTGCAGGGCCCATAAAATCGTATGGACATCGGACGGTCATCCTGCGGTAACCCTAAGGCGATGGCACGATGATCGTGCGTTCGCCTTGCGACTTATCATTAGCTGTTTGTTTCATTTCAATATTTGTCTTCAGGTGATGTTTCTTATACCACCACTCAGTGTGACTCAATATGGACACAGTTCAGTTTGCTGATGGAAGCAGTCTAATCATGAGCGGATCCAGAGGGGGGACAGGGGGTCCGGACCCCCCCCCTCCCCCCGGAAAATCACAAAAATATAGTTTTTTTTATCAATACTGGTCCAGATCCCGTAGAAAATCTCAAAGCTAAACATGTACCAAGCCAGCATTACATGACGGGCCAGCATCGGTCTGCCAGCGAAACGCCATTTAAAATGACGTTTCGCTAGCGGGCCAATAATTAGTGGTATTTGGATCCTCTCGCCCTTATCAAGTAAAAAAGTTGAGTTGGACCCCCTCTGACATAACTTTCTGGATCCGTGCATGCTAATCAGGGCCCATAGAGTATGTTTCCATGATAAAATTATCTGAAGAGCAATTCAAAATATGCACCTAACGTGAAATGCATATGCATTTTCAGTATATAAAATGCTGGTTGGATAAGGGGTTTAATTAATTAGATAAGATTAAAAAAAAGTCCAGATGTTTTTGTGATTTATAACTCTGGGATTTGAATTTGAGTATTACTTCAAGGAATAAAATCTCGAAGTGAGAAGATGTGACTAGTTCGAACATTGAAATTTGAATGAATGAATGTTCTACAAAATGTATTTTACTGAAAACGAATGGCAAATGTGCTGACCAGGCCGAGTGGAAGAAAGCGCATTCTGATCAGTACCTTTGCTGTTCGCATGCAACGACTTCATTTTTGCTTATGATGCAGATTTTATGTGTTGCTGGCCGTAGAGTGCCTTTGAATGATTAAACTGAATAAAACCATAATAAGCGTTTTAGTCTACGCTGATACAATAAAAACATCTTTATATTCTCAATTAAAGTGCTACTTTTCGAATTATAAAAGTGTACTATAAAAAAGTGGTTGCAATATTCTGTGATTTAAACTTTATGAAAACTGCAGAACTTAGAAATCGACATTAAAATATACACAAAGGTATCACGCTGTTTCATACCTTGGGACCATGTTCAACTAAAACACTAGCCTCTTCACATCACGATTTGTGATCACATGACTTTGAAACATAGTTCAAATGGAATGCAAAAATGAACATGGATAGCCGTTTGAATCCATGCACATAATTACACGACAATTGCACAGTCAGCGTACCGACTCCTTGCGACTTCCGCAAGGTCATCGTACGGGCATCGTGCGATTTATATAGGGAGGTCATGAAGATAACACGATGATTGTACGATAACCTTGCGGTTGTCGTACGATATCCGCAAGGTCTCTGTAAACTTTTGTTCTAGTTTGTCGCCGAAAGAAATCGTAAGGTAATCGTAAGCAATGTAAACACATACGTCGTAGCTTTTAGCCGCCTACGATGCCGAAAAAATCGTAGAGAAAATCGTAGACAAATAAATCGTACGACGACCGTAGCAAATGTAACCTAGGCAATATAAACTCAAAATGAAGTTTATTCCGTTAAACTTTTCTGGGATTTGTTGGGTAATTACGCTTTATTGGCAACCAACAAGAATCCATTTGTAAGAGAGTCCGTCTTTCCGTCTGTCCATCCATCCGCAATACTTTTAGGGTGCCTAGTTTTTGTAACCTGTAACTCCAAAAGTTTTCATTCATTTTTATTAAAACTTTGCATAGTGATTGTTCACATATAGAAGATGTGCACCTTCTATTTTGTGCATAATTCATGAATATCAAGTTTCTTATTTTTGAGGGGCGTTGCTCTTAGACATATTTTCTGTCCAGAATACTAAGATGGTGTCTGGTCTGTGTAATCTGTAACTCAAACACTTTTCATTCCTTTATATTCAAACTTTGCATAATGATTGTTCACACATTGAAGATGTGCATCTCTTATTTTGTGTTCATTTGAAAAATATTTTCTCAATTTTTGACGGGTGTTGAACTTAGAATTTTTTTCACTCGGAAATGGCTTTGGGTGTATAGTTTGTGTAATCTGTAACTCCAACAGTTTTCGTTCCTATATATGAAAACTTTGCATGATGATACGATTGAACATGTGCATCTCTGATTTGGAGCACATTCCCCAAATATTTTGTTTCGTGTTTTGGGGTCTTGAACTTAGGTATTTTTTACGTTCAAAATGCTTAGATGGTGTCTAGTTTGTGTAATCTGTAACTCCCACAGTTTTCATATCTTTATTATTCAAACTTTGCATAATGATTGATCATTCATGCATTGAACATGTGTACCTCCTATTTTGTGCACATTTGAAAAATATTTTCCGTTGAACTTGGACATTTTTCCATCCGAAATGGTTTGGGTGTCTCGTTTATGTAATCTGTAACTCCAGCAGCTTTCATTCTTTTATATTCAAACTTTGCATTATGGTTGTTCCCACGTTGAACATGTGCAGCCTATATTTTGTGCACATTTGATAGTATATTTGGGAGTTTTGAACTTAGACATTATTATGTACTCTCATGTTTTTCTTCATACGTAGGCTTGGACCCAGCATCTACTGTCTACCCCCAAAATATATCGGGAATATCAGCCAGACCCCAAAAAATATTTGTAATTTTGGGCTACCCAAAATAATATCCCCATCCTGCACATTGACTTTAAGAAAACCCCTGAAATCCCTGAAATGTATAGAAATGACCAATTTTGTTATGATATATCCACAAAATCTTCATACCCCCAAAAATAATGATATTTCTGAAACCCCCCAAAAATATTAAAATTCAAGATTTTGAACCCCCAAAAATGGTCCCAGCCTACGTATATATATGAAAATCTCAGCCCCCGCCCTTCCCCCCCCCCCCCCCCACACACACACACATTCTTAGGGCATCAGGGTGTGAAAAGCGGACGTTACAAAAAATAAGATTAAGAAAGTGGCACCAATTACAATTAAAGTATAATAGTGAGCGTGCATCAAAGTGGTCTTAAATCATCATTGGCGACCCCTGTGAGCTGAGAAGGAACAGAAAAAGTAATATAAAATTATGCTGTTTCGAATCAAACATGATTTCGTGTTAACCCGTAGTAATGTTGTAGATGCGCAACCTGATTTGTTGAGTCTTCTCTCGATATAGAATCATAGGTCTAGATTAGCAAACAATTCCAGCGTAATAGTGAGAATGTTTTCTTGTCCATCAGTTTTAATATTTGCTTTGGGTACTCAAAAGATGAGACAGTTCCATTTTGATTATCCACAACATATGCCTTGGTAGAGATTTAAACATATGTTTGGATGCTTTAAAGAACCGTCTTATTGAGACAATTCTTTGAGTACCCACAACTATGTTTTGGTTGAGAAATAGAAACTGTCCACCGCCACCGCCGATGGGCCGAAATATGTGTTAATGCATTGATGGTGAGGGTTCAAAAAGCTGCTATATGCATTTAAATAAAAAAAGCTAATGCTTGTAAAAAATAAACTTGGCTTCACTAGAAAAATATGACCTCAAAATGCATTAGAATCGCTTTTACGGACATTTTGAATTAGAAATATTTCTTTAGGGAGGCCCTATCCCCCAACGAGAGGGGTCGTTTCTCTCGTGCTCCCCCCTCCCACCCCTACACACACACACACACACACACACACACACACACACACACACACACACACACACACACACGTGCCTTTGACACTCGAAAGACGCATACTACATTTCAAGATCGTACCACTTTTCAAAAGTCGACATCGACCCTTGAGTCAGTTAGCAGCCTATATTGATGAAAGCATAGGCAGCATTATACCTCCATGAAATGACATTTTCTTGATAAAAGTTTTATTGAGGATTTTCATAACCTTGAAGTGAGCATTGAAATAACGCAACGAAGGTTGCACCCCGTTGTTGTATTTACTGGTGCAGACTCGCCAGAGCCTTCGCTGCTCGTATAAATAGGACACAAGTCGTCATTTGAGCCAACGCAAAAAATTTTGGTACAGTGACGAAGGCTCAGTTGTGCCTGTGCGAATGTGCAGACTCACCAGAGCATTCGCTGAAGTCATATATGACAGCGAAAGCGCATTTCGGGCCAGCAAGAGAATTTGGTACTTATTAGATTGTCGACTGACAAAAGGCTCAGGTGAACCTGTGCAGCCTTGTGAATATTCACCAGAGCCTTAACTCGCTGCTCGCACACACCGCCGATCGAGCATGCACATGGGATTCTGATACTGTTACGAAGGCTCAAGCGAGCCTGTGCAAATGTGCAGACTCGCCAGAACCTTCGCTTCTGGAACACAGATTTCCATTTGAGCCACCACATGATATTTTGGAACTGTGATGAATCATTAGGTGAGCCTGTTCTTTAGAGCATTTTCTGCTTGCAAAAATGACACCGAAATCGCCATTTGAGAGAGCACGAGATTTTGACACTTATCGCATTGTGAAGTGACTACGGCTTTGGCGAGTCTGCATATTTGCGCTGACAGTTTCGTCTGAGCCTTCGCAACAGTATTAAAATGTCGCGTGTTTGATCAAATGGTGATTGGGTTGTCGCTAATACGAGCAGCGAATGCATGACGAGTCTGCACATTTGCCTGAGACACTCAACAATGCGACTGCGAAGGCGAGTCTGCACATGTTTGCACGGAGTCGCCCGAGTCTTCGTCACTGGACAATGCGTTAAGTACCAAAAGGTCGTGTTGACTCAAATGGTGATATGGTTCACATTTATGCTAGAAACGAAGGCTCCGTGAAGTCTGCACATTGTACAGTCAACAGGTTTAGATTTTATTTACCTTTTGGCTTTTGCATTTTCCAGGGTGCATTAAATTGGAAAATGTATTAAATTGTAAAAATTAAATATAAAATCACAGCTGGGATATTAACAATCAAAACTTAGAACAAATATTAATGCAATTGGACAAGTCTGAGAGGTTCAAACACAAGTATGTAGTGCAGGTCACTGGTAGTGCGTAAGACGACTTAAAATCATATCGCTAAATGTCCGCTAACTTTTTTAAAAAGCCAATTCTTGTATATGTATCAACTGGTTCCCTGCTCACGTGGTCGCTAATTATATAAATTTATTATTGCGCGATAATAATTTACATATATTTATGATTGGTTTTTTGAAGTCGAGCAGATAAATCTCAATTACTGTAGATCTAGACCTATTTTTAAAAAGACAAAAACAACAACGACAATAAAAAAACACGAAACAAGTTGGAACTATTTTTACGCGGAAGCTTCTTAATAGGTGTTGTTAGGATCGTATTAATCCCTTATCATGCGGCTTGGTAATGCCCTGTTTTGAATGCAAAGTAGATCCATATCAGCCGGCTTCTCAGAAAGTAACTGATCCAGAATCAACTGTTTACCTCTCTGCCTCTAAATCAACCATTTAACCTGATACTTTGCAACACATATGCTGAAAAATTGGGAATAATGGTAACATATTGATGTGTTCAACAGTGCAAGAGCAAATTACGACGTGTGGTCAAAACGCTATTGTTAAAATTGGGGAACGGACTAACATCCGTCCCCAATTATGCTCTTCCAAAACTGATACATGCTCTTTCGTCTTTGCCAAACCAACCCACTCAAACAGTTCAAAGAATTGAAAAACTCATGTGATGTTTATTGTGATTTTAAAACTGTCTCTTTTGGTATCTTGGAACAGGTGTGGTACTTGATTGTATCGATTCCTTACCATTGCCGTCTTTCTTACTTTGTTATTTGTTGCTTTGTTTTTTTTTCTTTGCCATTCAAAATTATTTCTGCAACTATTATGTAGAAGGTACAAAGCATAAGGATAGAGACAGCATAAATTTGTATAAAAAGCTATGCTATCACATTACCATGTATATATTGTTGTATACTATCTTTATATATGCATGCTCATCTATGTTAATGATGTGTTTTTTTCAGAAACAAATAATAATAAATAAATAAAAAATAAAGTTTAGCTGTTGGACTGTCCAGAGCGCTTATAACAAAGGCGCTGACCGAACTGCGCAAATACGTAGGCTGAGCTGTGCCATAAGTGTTTGCATGCAACAAACTCAGGTTCATTCCCGGTTAACAAAATAGATACAGAGCCCGTTCAATACGACAGCATGTCAAGGTACCCATACGAATTAAACTCCAGCTGTTCAGTTTTTAGAACTACTTTTTCGCAATAACTTTTTACTGCGCCATATATGGAAAAACTTATCCCGATGAAAATACTCAGGAACATCTCTGCCAATTTCTCCAAACAGCTTCCACATCCAAGATACTGCCTCTGCGCTTTGATGCATTCTTTGAACATTTGATGTCAGTCAAAAAGTTACATTGCACCGTCCTATTTCAATTACTAAAGCGATGGGTGGCTTGTTCAAATATAATGGAAATCGCGCCTGATTCGCTCGTGCTTTAAGCTAGTGGGTTCATCTCAAAACCGTTCATTTCATAGCACATGCATAAGAGAAAAATTGCACGTCATGTGAAAATCAAACCTTTGTTCCTACAAGTGAGCCTGCTTAAAGTTGATTCTGCATATGCACGGTAAATTCTGGATATGTAAGCGACAGTTTTATGTTGTGTACAACCTTTGAATAACGAGATATTCATCTCTTACGAATATTTTTTGAGACTACTCCTTTTTGTCACGCCTATACGAATTTTACCTGTCAATAAAATACTTAGAAATTTAGAAAGAATTCAATTTATTGCAAAATCTTTATCTGCATACATAAAAATCTGTTTGCACCACGTTTTGGAGAAGCTGGCAGAATGTCTCCTCTACAACTTTCATCGCGAACACATTTGGCCAAAATTGAAGATAAAAAAGTTATTGCGAAGAATTAGTTCTAAAAACTTAACAGCTGGAGTTTAGTATTGTAGATCCTGCAAAATGTGTTAGTTACGTTGCGATGTGTGTTGGTGACCACATGACAGCTTCGTTTTTTAGCTAGAAAACAGTTATCTGACCATAAAATAGCAATGAAATGGTAAGATTTCACAAAAATAAGTCAGGTATTTTATTTTAAGAAGCTAAAAGACAGAACAGTGCAATGTGAGACTCTTTTCGGTTATTCAGTGTCTTATCACATGTTTTTGCTGAATTAAGGATAAATAGAGCCCATTCGCAAAGCGGCAATGTAAAATACGACGATCCATCTCAAACATGACAGATAGAAATCAGAATGTAAAAACAACGTTTATTTTATATAAATTTAACACTTTACCAAAATCAGATGTATTGGTTACAGTCCTACATCATTATGGTGCCTTTTCGGTCGTCTACTTAAGTGTATTAGATGGATTACGACACTTTGTTGCGGTTTTCTTACGAATTTAGGTTCACCGATAATTGTGCATTTGAAGAAGGCTGGAAAGCTGAGTGACCAAATTAACATACAAACGGGTTTCTAGCATTTTCATTTTGATGACTTGCAGGGGATTTGAAATGGCTGTTAATACAAAGCTGCACCCCACTGATGACCACTAGCACAATCACACACTGTAAAAAACTAGGTGAAAGGTAATACCAAACGAGCATATTGCTGAGCTGCCACCCAATAAATTGAGGCCAATATTTCTACAGAGATAAAAGTTAAAATATTTCTACCAATTTTTGATGTTATTCTCCCAAATATAACAATAAAACATGATTTTAAGCATGTGAAAGATTTCTCTGAAATCCGTGGCAGTTCAGCTGTCACCACATTTGGTGTAAATTACAGTTAATCCTCTTACAGTCTTAGTGTGTGCCCACATCTTCACTAATAGTACTTTTACCACTGAAGAAACAGTTTTTGTCCCATTCATGTTCCCAAAACTTGTGATTTTCTTCGACTGAATGAGTTTCTTGGAGTAAACATATATCAAACTTTTTATCTTTAAGCCATGCAAATATTTGTTTTCTTTTAACAGCGCTGCCTATACCTCATACGTTAAAGGAGCATAATGTGATGCTTATTAATTAAAGTATAAGTAACTGGTAAACAGTTGGGCTGTGGCCGACAAAAGAAAAAAGAGCATACATTTACATAAAACCCACATGTGTATATATTTGTAGAAAAAAGGAACACCCTCCCAAATGACAAAAAAAACCATATAAGCCTTATATAATGAGGGTCGAATCATTGGGGAAAAATGCATGCTTCTTTCTATAATTATGCTCTAATAGGGCCTGGGTGGGGATCTCAAAGTTGGCAATCATGAAATTTTGGCTATTTAATGGTTTACGATAAAATATTTGCCTAATCAATAAAATTCACCTGTTAATCAAAGCATTTTTTTTCTATTTCTTATTGGCAGAAAAACTGTTAAACTTTAGGCCAAATAATCCTAAACGTTGTTTTGGGGCTTAACAAAATACAAGGTCAACTACATCTTAGAATGAAAAAATATGTTTTACAATATACGGGGGTTGCAACCTTTTTGGTCAAGTGACCTTTAACAATCTAATGAATACTCTCTCAAACAGCCCAGTGATTTTTGAGAAAAAGAGTTAAACATTTGTCGCAAGTATTATGATTTCAGCTTAAACAGTTTTAGTTTAGAAATGAACATTTCAAGATTTTTCCCATATAAATGATTTAGGAATCAAATTTGACCTGCTATAAAGTAGGTCAGTGTCATCCTAAATTCATCATTTGTGCAAACCTGACAGGGCCTACATCCCCAATGCTACATACCCAGTCCCATGGCCATTGGCCTTTTGGTTCCAGGGAAGATATTTAAAGACTTGTTACAATTTATGGGCATAGTGATTCTTGGTCATGTGAAAAAAAAACACAATTTGGATACAATTTGACTAACCTATTTTAAAGAGTCTTCAAATGAAATTTGAATTCAGTTATGCCAGTGGTTTCTGAAATAACTAAAATTTTATATGTTGAAGGGATTCCAATATGAGCGACCTAGGCTGATAGGTGAAAGGTCAACCTCAACCTTGACCTTTGAAACTTATTTATAACCATTGCTCATTAGGTTTAACATACCAGGTGAGAATAATGACTTAAGCTTTAACAGTTTTCAAAACAAAACCCATTTAAATGCATTAGGAAGCAAATTTGACATTTACGTTAAGTAGGTCAAGGTCAACTTAGGATCATCATTTGAACAAATTTGGTAGGCCCAACATCTCCAATACTACATACCAAGTCCCAAGGTCACCCGCTTTCTGGTTCTTGAAGAGAAGATTTTAAAGGGTTTTTTTACCATATATGGGCGTAGCAGTCATTTTGGTCATGCAACAAAAATATTTTGTATAAATTTTAGTTAACATATCATAAGGAGTCTTCACATAAAATTTGAATTCAATTGGGCCAATGGTATGTGAGAAAACTATGTTTTAGTATATTGATGGGACTCCACTAAGAGCGACCTTGGCTGAAAGGTCAAAGATCAACCTTGACCTTTGAAACGTATTTATAGACATTGTCTCATTAGGTTTAGCATATCAAGTAAGAATATTGACTTTGACAAAAACAGTTGCATTTTCATATTAATTAGACTTTCTATGTGAAATGATAGCAGTCACAAAACAATATTAATCTAAACTGGTGGACACTATAGAATTCCCTACCTCCCATCAATCTTCTCTTTTTTATCACGTTGTCAGTGAAAGCATGAGTGTAATTTCAACATGAAGCTAAAACACCTCGTTATGCCCCACTACCATGACGTAGAGGCACCATGACAAGCAGTCGTAATGATATACTTAGTTAACCGGTAGTGAGATTTTTTCGCTACGATGCCCAGATAAAGAACATCGTCTGCCTGCAGCGCAATAGTCTACAACTCACAAAATTAGCAACAAATATCGATATATCTTTTTTGGTTATAGATGTATAAAACCATACTTTATGCGTTTCTTTTGTAGTGGTAAACGTG
The DNA here is from genome assembly GCA_964019695.1 of Loripinus fragilis. Lineage (NCBI taxonomy): Eukaryota > Metazoa > Mollusca > Bivalvia > Lucinida > Lucinidae > Loripinus > Loripinus fragilis. Next base: position 93,793,661 of record OZ026523.1, read on the forward strand.
TACAGCTAAAAACACAGATATACGATTTTATCGCACTTTCGAAAGGTTTTAAGCTAATACGGGAAGGTACATTTTTGCAACCGATAGCATCTTTGTATGCTGGGTAGTAGTGCATGCTTTCATAGTCGTCTACTGAGTTTGTTTTTATTTAAATTTAAAAAAAATATAAACATTGCAAGAACACCATCAGAGTATCAAACAGGTTTTATCAAGATGGTTTTACGTTTGTTCAGGCCTTGTCTTAACGCGAACATTGGCAAACAGTGAAGACCCAGACGTGACATTTCACCAGTGGGTGTACTTTTTGCTAATGCGCAGGTCACAAATTCACGGATTTGACGCAGGATTAGCCACAGTTATGTCTAAGTCTTAATGCTCATGCTCCAACTTTTCTAGTGCCGCGACCATGTACTTATTTTACAGACGACTATCATCAGAGCGTTTAGGATGTACTCTAATATTTATATTATACACATAGGCTTGGCCATTATTCGGGGTCAAAATTTAGAATTTCGATATTTTTTTTTTTAGGGGGGGGGGGGGGTGGGAGGGGGGTTTAAGTATTTTTGGGTGCGTGAATTTTTAGTGTGGATAATTTTGGAGGTCGTCGCTTTTTTGTGGGTCATACAAAGGGCTTATTAAAGTAAATATTCTGAATTGGAAACATATTTTAGCCTATACTTAAATTTCAAATATGTTTTGGGTATGCCTGATAGGCTTGATATTCTTTTAGGGTAAACAGTAGCTAGGGCCGAGCCTATGTAGCAAGAAAACTATACATTATACACCCCTCCCCGAATCAATACTATTTGTGACTGAAATGGAGCGGTGTAGACCCAGCTCAAACAGATTATATGATGCAGTCTGATCAAGTTCTTGTCCGTTTACCACATCACACTGGCAGTTAATAATCACAATCATCCCTGAACACAATTTGTCAAAATTGCCAATTACTTCTGAAAAGAACAAAATTTTGTTGGTGCAACCTAACATTTTACTTTCAGTAAAGTTCTAAAACAAGAGGGTCACGTTGCCCTTGATCACTCCCCTGAATTCTAATCACTGGAGGCATTTTTGTATGTACGAATTGGTTATAGTGATAGGTCCGTGTCGCTCATTGGCGGTTCGTATCAGCCCGTTTTATACCTTCTTTATTGTGCTAGCCCTTACTTGCAACGTAGCAAACCGTTCTTCATCCATAGTGCACACGCAATGAGACGTGTCGTTCCGTAGTATACCGTGTAATTCCTGTATTTAACCCTGGTGTTCCTTATTAGCCCGTAACAGACCGTATCGCCCATGTCGCCAAAAGGCTCATTTCCTGTCTAATCTCTGGTTGATACGTCAAAACCCGTAGCCGCAACGTTGTGTATACGTATCTGACTACGGAAATTGGCTTTTCCGTGGGCATCCGTGAGATTTGATCCGTAGAGGAACCGGCGAGGTGATCCGTGAATGTGTGACCTTGGTCATATGATAAAGCAATGTTCAGGTACTGCAGTGCAACTATATTTTGATATTCTAACCTGTTACCCCTTGATTAGTACAATGAACAGTCCCAAGAGTTTTGTATCACATAAGATGAAAGAATGATCTAATATACAACAAGTATTTAAGACCCTAATCGTGGGCAATTTTTTAAAGCAACGTTAGAAAATTGCTGGTTTCTGCTATACTGCTATACTTTCACTCATACATGTTTAAATCGTATTTTAGCTATCCTCATTTATATGCATGCGGGTAGCTATAGTATAATTTAGATAAGGTATGTTCACAAATACTTTATTTGCTTGGCTAACCGTCAGTGAAGCTTATCAATTTTACTTGTATTGCATAACAACAACATGTAGGATTAATTTTTCAAAACAGGTCAGGTTTTGTTTCTTTTTTTCATATTTGAAACTATTTATATTCCCATTGTCACCGAAGGCACTGAGTTGTGTCATTGAGCATGACACCTTTTTTCTCTGCTCAGTACTGTTTCAACCCAGGAAGTCAAGAAAGCATCCGGAAATGGACTGGGACGTAGGGGCTCAACAAAAAAAGAAAAAATAGCATGACATTTATCGACATATCTTTTTTTTGTTATAAATTTAACAAAAACGTCCTTTGTAGCTCCCTGAGATAAAACCAAACTTCATATCTGCTTGCATTTCTCGATACAAACCGTTGAGTAGGCATGTGCTCTAGACCCCGCCTTATATAAAGTAACGTAATTTTTTTATCAACGTTTGCGTGACGTAATCATATTAAGTGCCACGGGGAACAATTTGTACGCAGTTTGACCGGCAATGACTGTGTTAAGTTCATATGCCCCAGTCACACACACACACACTTACGGACTTTGACGGAGCGTTACGGATCAAACTGCAGTCGTCCGCAGAAAAATTGATGGCATGGCCTAATTTCCTGGTTGTGTATAAACGCGCGAACGTCAACAGTTAGGTACTTTACTTTGAACTTACACGATGCGGACGGATACCAATATATATGGACTACTTCCCTTACATTACCTTCTATTGCGTTTAGATACGAGTACATGCGAATAGATACCTACAGATGCGGACTGTTGCGTATGCCAACTCCAGCATCCAGCATCATCTGCGCCCGCCGTCCTCAACATATTATGAAGTGTAGTACACGCATTCACCATGATCTCTACATTCTGCGGCTCTTGTCGAAGGTTTGTGACACCTAGTTCATGGTGAAAAGGACCTCTGACACTTTGATAGGGTACCTGCCTATTTTCAGATGCTTCCCAAAACTTCCCTATGTATAACATATCACTGGTATCCTTTTGAATAGGACGCTTGGTGTATTAGGAACGAGTTAAGGTTATAATTAGACAGGCAAATCCAACGACAAAACAGGAGACGCTACCAAAGGGGGTAGGGGTTGCAAAATTTGACTTCACCAAAACATTTAGAAATCAATTATTTTCACGTGTAAGGGTATTATATTATCAATACTCGATTACAAATCACAGTGAAAGTATTTTAAATTCCAAAATCATGAGCATTTTAATGATTATTTTGTTGTTGTTTTTTCTATCTGATGTGTTAAGAAATATTTTGAAGTGCAACTGTAGTCCATATTCAACCTTGATGACAATGTATTTACATGGTGCAATATTATGCAGCAATGTACTATAAACATTCATCCATGCGTAAAGTACACCTAGTCAATGGCCATGTAGTTGAAGTGTATTGGATAGATACAGTATATGTGCAAAATAATCTACCAACTGAATTGAGTAAAAGGACAATTTTCATAATCTAAAGAAAATATGCTAAAACGTTGTAATATTTCATAACTAATTGGGTTATGAAAAGGAAGCTTACTTGTACTAATTATTTCATTATACACTGTAAAAAAATATTTTCAAGAGAGCACACCAAAAAACCAAATGCTAATGTTCGGGCTCGCCAAGACGTCACATTTTGGGCTGTGGGATATCATCCCCCCCCCCTCCTGAGTCCCAACTAGCTTTACACATATATTGTCTATTTCCTATACGAATATATTTCGTACGTATAATGCAAAAAGTGACCATTTTAGCCCCAAATTAAAGCCGTACATTTATTAAAATAGGAAATCAAATGCAAAATCATAAAATAGAGACCAACAGCGAGCTTATATATGAAGATGGAAGCATTAGATCGACTTTAATTTTTATCAAGATAATAGGCAGCGATACACTGTGTTTCCCATTACCACCGTCAGGGGTCCTTCCATCGGCTGGAGTAGCTTGCAGCAATCTCCTTTCACCCTTCTGCTGTCGTAGGGTTGCTGACCACTTCATCGCCATACTCATCCCGAATGGCCTGGAAGACGTCATGGCCTAAATTGAAGATGGTGTGGTAGATACATCAAATACTTGTAGTTGTCCCCCGTGGCGAGGTGCCGGAGTGTTATGGTCACCTTCAGTACAATCTCCAGCGATTCTCTGTACCATGTGTTTTCCTTGCAAAGTCTGGGCGTGAGTCGCTCCCCCTAGTCTAGGAACATCTAAGGCCTAGGCGAATAAAGTTGCGGAACGCCACCACATCCATGTTCCTCAAGAGCATCATGAGGTTTCCACACGCCCCTTGTTCTGGCCTAAGTGAGATCAAACGGCGAACCCACCACCTCCTTAGACGACGATGTGCCACCCAGAGGCGCAAGAGCTGTAAATAGATGATAGCTAGGTTCATGTTGGACTTGCCTAGTCTCAGCATGAGCAGTCTTTGTTCATTATTAATGGCTGTAAAACTGATAACTGATTTGATGCCAATACAATACAATAAACATTTAGTTCTTTAAACCTTCGAAGAATACTAAGTATACATGATTATCGAACGCAAGAGGTCGTAACAATACATATTTATCCATATTCGAAAGCAACTATTCGCAACTGTCCGCAACGATCTGCATTGGAACGCAAGCTCTCCCTGTGAAAACGCTTCTGAAAGTAACCGTCCGTAACAATTTGCTGTACGAGAAATTAACTTACTGTTACTAAAGGTAACGATCCGAATAAAACCGTATCAGTCCGCAAGTCTGGGTCGTTTGCGGAGTGATAGATTTTGATACGTTTAGTTACGGATGAGATGCGGATAAGATAGGTAAACTTACGTATGAATGCCTAGATTTACGCATTATTGCGTTTTGTTCATCCGCAGAACTTTTTTTTTATATTTTTTCAAAATTTGGGCGCGGATGGAACGGGTCTTGCGGATAAGATACGAACTGTTACGGACTCTGCCGGTGAGATACATATAGTTACGAATATTTACGGAATGCACGGATCAATGTGGATGGGCTTTACGTATCATCTGCAGAGTCCGTAGGTGTGTGTGTGACAGGGGCATTAGTCTCCTATATTCGGCCACATTAAATTGTTATAAGCAATAAATAGCGTATATCGCTATTTATTGCTTCTAGACTTTTGGCACATAATTATATTTCCTCAAAAATGCGAAATTGCACGTCCAACTACAGTCAAGGACCCAAAGTAATTCCGCAAAATTATTTTCCCATACAGACACAGTGATTCATCTTCATGTTTACAAGAATCTCTTTAACGTGTGATAACAAGACAAGATATCGATTATTTTGTAATTTTGTAAAGCTAAAATAATAGATGCATGATCTGTAAAATTATTTGAAGTTTCGTCTTTGCAGCTTTCAAACAAAACAGATTTAACTTTTACAACATTTTGTAAATGCCACTTTTCTATTCATATGATGCCAATAGTGAAGTTGTCCAAAATTTGTCTTAAACATTTTTTTTTCGAATCTCTGCAGCATGGATGAAATCAAATGAAATCATAAAAAAGTTTTACCTTATTCATTTAACTTTCAAAGGAGCTCTAGCGATAAGGCGTATATTTTCCCTAGTTGACATGATTACAAAACCTAAATTTTCAAATTGCCCTAATATTTTTTTTAAATTGGTCTGCTTCGGTAGTAAAATATGCATAGAAAGCATCAAAATAGGTTTCAAAGCGATTCATCAATTGAAAAGCCGTGAAAACTTGCGCCATCTACTCCCACCCCTCATTTTACGTCTTTAGACTGGGTGCCGTTTAGACGAGAGTTTAAGTAAATCCTTAGCAGGTTTTCAAAAAGTAAAAGTGCTAAAATATTTAGGATATAAGTGCCCTTCATTTCCAAAACTTTGCGGTATTCCTTCTACGCATGCGTACGAAATATACTTAAAATTGTAACGTTTTTCATTGAAAAGATGAAACTGGCGTCTTTCAGTTTGTTTTTAGATGCTTCCCCCCCTAGACCCAAGATGCCCTTTGGACAATTAAATGTCTTTATACACATATATAACATATGTAAAGGGCGTCTTGGGTCTAGGGGGGAAAGGGGTTGTCATTCAATAAGAAGTAGAGTTATTACATGCATTTAGGAAACCCCGTTTTAAATATACAAATTTGGGGGCAATGTTGCATCGACGGCTCGTCTATATATATTTGTTGAATGTGCCAAGTTCTCTAGTCGTTATTTCAACAAAATAAAACGAACGTCTCGTTTAGGGAGATTGCTCGCTTTATCGCTAGAAATTCTTACACCAATTTGGGCCTCGGCGGGCGAAAACCTCGGGGATTTGCGATCAACACAGGCGCAGACCAGCATGCGAATCATCGCAGACTGATCAGCGCCTTTGTTATTCGCTTTTTGGAAAGTATCATATGTAAACTTGCTACAGGTGACATTTCACCTTTTTAGCTAGTCTCTGTAGCTGAGGAGACTGGTTTGAAACTCACTTTGTTGGAAACCCAAAGACAGGTTTTGTCGCGACGAGGCCCATAATATTATGTTGGCAAGCTGTAGCGTAGTAAAAAATACACTGAAGTCTACGGGATTTCTGAGTGTAGAATTACATTTGTCCATGACTGTACATTAAAGCATCGTGGGTATTTCCTAACGTATGCAATGCATCATCACAGAGAAACAGTTAAAACAAATTAACATACTATGATGAAGCTAAGAAAAGTGCTCTCGAATCACAGACTGTCAGAGCTAAAGAAAACATCAATTTGAGTCAAGGTCCGCTTAGCCAAAGACCAGTATCATACCTGCCACTGAAAGTTTTCAGTTAGATTCCTCACTCAGTTTGAGGCCTGTCCCACAGTTAGGCAATTAAAGAGGAAACATGCATTCATAACTGTCGAACAATATACATATTATTATAGTATTATTATGACGTTGACAAGGTTAGCCTTTAAAAAAGCTTAGAACCATCGCATGACGTTTTACAGTTATTAAAGAAGAACTTTTATAGTGTTTTAATATTGCATTTTGCTGAAGCCACTCTTTTCAGTGTTGACCAGTTTTTCATGTGCTTCAAGCTTTGAGTATTTTTTGTTTTAGTTAACGATTTGTACATAGGTGATCCATAGGAAGCAAATAAAACACAGGAAATATGCATATTCCAGTAAAGCTCTGCTCATGAACACACTGAATAATGGTAGAGTTAACCCCCTCCCCAGCTGTATGTATAAGGTCATTCAACCGTATTCCTCAATCAAAGTCAATGCACACAATGCCTAGGGGGCATATTGAAACTGACCCATCTACATCTAGTTATTTCGTCACACTTAGTCTAGAATATCCGAAGGGTCCATGTTTGATCGGGATTCTAGCTCAGTTGTAAGGTCTCTAATAGGCATTTTTGCTTTTAGAAGCAATTTGGTATCCAAAGTATATCAATAGCGCTCACGCAATGGTGGAATTATGGAAGTAGCTTGGTCGACGGGGAGCTTGAGAAAGAACAATAAAAGACACTACTACTGGGGAGTTAACACCCGATCCATTTCCGCAACTTGCTAATGGAACAGGTCCGAATCGAACACGCGCCCAATGGAAGCTTCCGAACGTATATCACCATCGCGTCAGCGATGGTGAATTATCTTTTGAATTGATCGATAGAATTACTTTTGAATTTATAAATTTACATCACAGTAAGGTACTGACTTTATTATGCCAGAAGCCAATTAAATACCAATAGTAATAGGTACAATTTGTTAACATCAAAAACGTTTGGATCCAAATCTTAGAACTATATTGTCTAAAAGATTATGAAGTGCGTCACAAACCTTCTAACATTACCAAAAATCTTTTTCTGTACTTCAGAAGTGAAAAAGCACATTTCTCAGTACACACCAATACAAAGAGCCCTCTCTATTAAAAGTGTGTTCAATCAGTTCAGTGTACTTTTCTTTGATTGATTACGACGTTCAGTACTATAAAGAGTAGAATAATCATATGTAGAAAAAATAGATGCTAGAAAATCTTGTTCATGTTTGGTGTCATGGTTCATGGCACTATGATAGATTTTTCCTCTTTTTCTTGCTCTCCATATGGCTGTCTGCTCCTCTCTCTCTCTCTCTCTCTCTCTCTCTCTCTCTCTCTCTCTCTCTCTCTCGCTCTCTCTCTCTCTCTCTCTCTCTCTCTGATGAAAAATCTATACCTTTGTCATAAAGCTGGTAGCCCACTCATATCTCTCTCTCTCTCTCTCTCTCTCTCTCTCTCTCTCTCTCTCTCTCTCTCTGTAAGATATAACACTGTTATAGTCGGAGTAGACAGATGGTGCTATACCCGCCACGAATTGTTGTCAGAAATACATTGGCACTCTCTCTCTCTCTCTCTCTCTCTCTCTCTCTCTCTCTCTCTCTCTCTCTCTCTCTCTCTCTCTTCGATGTCTGTCAATTTGGATTCTAATACTTTAAAACCATTCTCTAATCGATTTAGCCGATCCGTGTTAGGAATCGTCTTAATGCATTTTTAGAAAAAGTATAATTAACGCTTCTATATATTGTAGCAAGTATATAAACAATAGATCTTGATATAGTTCTGCAATGTGTCCAAGATGACGACAGCTGTTGAGGATTTTAAGTCACTTGTGGTATGGAAGGCAATTATAGCGGAGTTCATAGGAACAGTTCTTCTTGTCCTTATTGGATGTGGATCTTGTGTTCAGGGTTGGGAAAATAGACCGAATAGTCTTGATGTAGTGCAGATATCCATGTCATTCGGATTAACAGTCGCCACTGTTATTTGGATTATTGGAAGCATAAGTGGTGGTCATATAAATCCAGCCGTTACATGCGCTATGCTCGTCACACGACGAGTAAGTATCCTTCGTGGAATCTTCTACATGTATGCTCAACTTGCTGGCGCAGTTGTTGGAAGTGCTCTATTGAAAGCGATGACTCCTTCACACGTGACTAAGTCTCTAGGGGCAACAACTCTTGGAAAGAATATGACAGGGGGCATGGGCTTTGGTGTGGAATTCTTCATTACATTTGGTTTGGTGTTGACAGTTTTCTCCTCTTGTGACAGCAAAAGAGCAGATTTGAAAGGATCCTTCCCACTAACGATTGGTCTCTCAGTGGCCATGGCACATATGTGGGCGGTAAGTACTCGTATTTGACATGTACGGATCCAGAGGGGGGCAAGGGGTCGTGACCCCCCCCACCCCCTAGAAAAATCACAAAAATATAGGGTTTCTTAGCAATACTGGTACGGTTCCCTGAAAAATTACAAAGCTACCAGGCTAGCATTTAAAGATGGGCCAACAACGGCACGCCAGTGAAACGCCATTTAAACGAATGGCCCGCTTATTGGACCCCCTCTGTCAAAACTGTCTGGATCCGCGCATGTTTAAGGTGCAATAAAATTCACTTTAATCGACATGTATTAGAACTTGGAAAAGCATGCATAATGTTGCAAGTTAGTAGGTTGCCATACTTGACCAAGTGGACGTTATTGAGGCTGGGTTTTTAAACTTTCATATTTTTAAGCTATATCTGAAATATAATCGTGATTTTTCGTAAACTGCAATGACATTATTTGAGAGGAGCAGCGAAGCCAATGAACCTAGTCAGTCTCACCTCAGCATTAACTGTACGTTCACACAAGGTAGTAACAGATGACAAATCAGGCCAGATAGTAGACCTCTAGCCAAACAAGATCGCTGTGCATGTATGTCTGACGAGTGTTTTAATTCTTTTCGATTTGAGCTAAATTCCTATAAAGTGATCAGTATATCAAACGCAATATATTCTCTTTAAATGGGTTTGCAGCTACCCAAAAAAGTAAGCGAGTATCATCAGGAAATACCACAATCACAAAATTACCAAATCCGTAATAACTATAATGTTTTTCTTATTATATGAGGTGACGATACGCGAAAAAAATTATTACTTTATTGCAAACATGAGTTTCGAAATCTAAAACATCCGTTTTGCCAAGAATTAAGGAACGGACTATGCCCTGTTATCAAAGAAGAAGACAAAGATCAGGAATCCATACAATCAAGTATAAAAAACACCTGACCCGGCACACCATATTGGAAAGTGACAAAAAGACAAGAAAACATCACAAACAAGAGTGACAATAGGTCAGCCTTTTCCGAGCTAGTAATCACAAGGCCGCAAGATACAGACAAGACAGTTTAACAAAGACAAAAACGAAACACAAAAATATAAAAAAACGATCCACAAAAGAAGCACTGCCTCAGAACGGTCAGTAAAAATACTTGAGGGGTTAAGCATGTTTAACGGTACCAGCTTCATCCATAATTCTGATGTGGATAAAATACATAGATGTTTGGTTTGCATGAAAGATTCTTAACTGATCGATACGCTTCTCCTAGCACATACTAATCAATATATAAAAAGGAAATAAAAAAGATACGGCATCAAAAGTACACACTGAATGCCTGGCAGTTAAACATTAGTGGACCAGACCAGACACAACATCAGGCCCTAATAATCTATAGATAAGTCCGAACCATCATAGAGTACGCGGTCCGACCCTCCGGCGTGCATTTAAAGAGGGAAGCAGAGCTCCCTGTCGTCATTGGGTTGGCAACCACGTATGCAGTTTGTCGCAATACATTAGTGTTATATCCAATCTTTTTATAATAAGGTCACTTTCGACGCACCAACACCAATTCAGTGGTGTTTCGCTTGTTGTCCGATGGTTGGCTCCTTTTATATACGTACCGGATAGGATACTGGTTATAGTAAGATGCCAAGAAAACATTTTATAGTGCAACCAACTAAATAGGGCTAGTGCTTACTGGAGATCATGATTAATAATTCTAAAATATGATACTTTAATCGAATAAGAAATGGTCTGTTTGTGAATAATACAGTTCTTTCGAGGCTTTATATATATATGCATGGGAGAGAAATTACCAGCACAACGGCGAATATGTACAGCAAGGGGCATTTGGCAATTCGATTGAAAACAGTGGTCAGCTTCGGCTTACTGTCAAATCCTGTACCACTATACATTTGTATATATTGTATTATGCTTGTAAATTCAGAAAAAGTGCATTGTACACAGATGATCAACATATGATAATCATGTGACCCCTCTTTGTTTGTGTATAGGTGAAGTACACAGGCTCGTCCATGAATCCAGCCAGAAGTTTTGGTCCAGCTGTTATCATGAACATATGGAAAGACCACTGGGTATGAACTAATTAATCATTTCATTCTGATGGAGTTTCCCATACAATGTACGTGGATTTGTCAGATTTGAATGTGAGCTGATCGTTTTTTTTTAATTAGCTCATGCTACTCAACACATTACTATGTCAATTTTTAGAATATTTGAACTTAAGTAATAGTTACACCATGGGATGTCCGCCTGTACGTGGAGATAATCCATGAGCTTTAGCGAGTGGAGTATCTAACGTACAGGTAGACAAACATAGTATACCTGTTTTATACCGCCCACATCAGTGTAGACCTTGCACATCACAATATATTTCGTGCTAAAGTTGGTAAGGGTGATACAATGATCGCTAAATCATTGATAAGCAAGGCAAGATTCTTGCCAGTCTCGAAGGCTGCGACCTTGACAAAAACCAATATAAATAGTATTTACCTTACATGACCCCATATATTACAATATGTTATTTCCTATCACTAACCTTGCTGATTATTTTATCATTTAACACTGAAAGGTATGTAGTTTATTGACACAATCAGGACTCTCTGGCGAATTTAACGGTACCGTTTAGATTAGATATATTTGTATCAAAATGTAACGATGCAGATTATGCATACAATACCATAACATTACTGTGGTGGGGATTTCCTTATCACTTCGGGTAGGCGGCAATCGAAAACGTTATTACTATCGGCGAACGTTGATCTAAAATAGTTAGAAACAGAGTTTTCAATTGCCATTTGTCGCCAGTCGGGCGACAAATGGCAATCGAAAACGCTGTTTCTAACGATTTTCAATCCGCATTCGTCGATTGTTAAGAGCGTTTTCGATTGCCGCCTACCCGGTGTGATGATGAAATAGTAAGTGAGTATGATCAGGAAATACCACAATCACAACTTGCGGACAAACCCATAGCAGAATGAGAAAGAGCCACACAACATTCACGAGACACCAGAAAGACAAATTAAGCAAAGCAACCAGCTCCTCTTCCCAATCAAGATGATTGCTAAACTGGAATTGACACAACGTAGCGCACAACAAGACCTAGAACAATTACAGAATCCCACCATGGGAGTAACAATCAACAACGAATCGACAACAGCAGAACCACCGTTTTAGAACGGACAGCAGCCTAAGCCACTGGGGGCTTAAAAGCATTTTACAGGTACCGTATTTTCGCCCTAGATTCTTCTGTTGTTGAAGCACAAAAATTTTAACCTCGCACGGAGGTTTCCTGACTATTGCAATGTATCATCGTAGAGAAACAATCTAATCAAGTTAACACACCATGATGAAACAAAGAAAATGAAAAGGCTCGCGACTCAGATAGTCAGAGAGAACCTCAAGTTGAGCCACGGTGATCCCAGCTACGAACAAGCATCAGGCACCAACCCACCGATTAAAGCTTTACGTCAGAGCCGTCATTGAGCCTGAGGCCTGACCCGCCGTCGTGCAATTAAAGAAAAAAAAACATAGCTATAGACCGTGATAGGGTTTACACCCAGGCATGCAGACTGTCGCATGGTATCCAAGTTATATTCAAACTTTTAATAACGTTTAACCTTTTTTTTTAATTGAACGTTAGAATTGCATCCTGCAAGTACTGATGAACATTTTGTCAATATCTTTTCTGTCTAGGGTACATGACCCGTCTGGCTATTTCGAGATGCAAAATGACTAGTCATAGCATTTCACGTTTTGAAGAAAATTAATAAAATGCCGGTCAGAACTTTTGCCTAGTATATACATAGTATACACATTTTCAGGTTTTAGTGTTAGTCACGTTTTTCTAATCTTTATCTATTTTGCTAGCAAAAATAAATTTACATCTGTAGCAAAGGAATTATTGCTAAAAAACGGGGTTCATCATGAAATCCACCTCCACTTTTTAGTACAAACTCTGTCTAAGGCATTTACATGGATGTACTATTCTCCCAAACTTTTAAAATTCAAAATGATGTATATCTCGATTGTTTTCAATATGAGATGAAACATCGATAAGTTAGGGATCTTTCCTGCGAACCAAACATATATTTGTCTCGATCCACATCTGAATTAAGGGTGAGGTTGGTACCATAAAACTAGTTTAAACCCTCCAGTAAAAATATTTTTACTGACCGTTCCTTTTGTGGATCACTTTTGTTATTTATGTTTCGTGTTCGCCATGCTTTCTTGTCAGTTCATTGCAGCCTTGTGGTCACCTGCGGGGAAAGGGCTGACCCCTTGGCTCGCTTGTATGTGATGTTTTCTTGTGTCTTTGTCTTTTTCCAATATGTGGTGTCCTGGGTCAGGTGTGGTACTTGATTGTATCGAGTCCTGATCTTTGCCTTCTTACTTACTTTACTTACAAAGGGCTCAGAGACTAATGTTTCTTCCACGTGGTGCCCAGGGTTGGTCTGTAATATTTCCTGTTCATGCTACTTTTGATGAAAGCTGAACCTACAGTGGTATAGGTGATACCTTTCAAATGGCTTAAAATCTGTGTTCAATTCGGTTTCGTTGCTACGAATAATAACTACCAAACAAAACAGGTGGACATCGTTTACCTCTGGAGAAATGTTGGTCTCAGGTTGTTTTATGTGGAAAGTAAATTTAGCACATGACGTCGCTTCTGTGAGTGATATAACGACATGCAATAATTTTCGATAAACTGCTAGTGGTTTATAGATTAGGTAGCGTTACGTAATGACGTCCATTATACCGTTGCGTAAAAGATGGCGATGTATTGCCTTTTTCACGCCAAAAATGCGATTTTATTGATCTTATTGAAAGAACCTTCAATAGAGAAGGCTCTCCTCACCTTTTTCTACTCTTTACACTACTTTACCTCATAATTTAATTAAAGATAAACTTATTGATTTTATTGAAAGAACCTTCCAGAGAGAAGGCTCTCCTTACCTTGCATATAACCACAGAAACGCATTTTTTTTTACTTCAAGAAAAGTTAAAATAATATCACGCATGGTCTTGTTAAAATGTATGTGATGCGCTGACCTTTTTGTTGGACACCATTTTTATTCGATTCGGCACCAGGTTGTTTGGACAAGTAGTTGGGATTCCTATGGGCACTAATTGTGTTCCCTTGGTTGCAGATTTATTCCTGTTTTGTTATGAAAGGGACATTATATCTCTTTCTGATGATAAGCAGGCTGATATTTTTGATGCTTTTAACACTACATCCAGATATTTGGACGATATTTTAAACATTGATAATATTTATTTTGACGATATGGTAAGTCAAATATTCACTCCAGAGCTCCAACTTAATAAAGCTAATACCTCTGATAGCAAAGCCGCGTTTTTAGACTTGCATTTGTCAGTTTCTAATGATATTGTTTCTACCAAAATTTATGGTAAACGTGACAACTTTGATTTTGAAATTGTCAATTTCCCATTTTCAGATGGTGATGTTTCTCGCTATACATCCTATGGAGTCTATATCTCTCAACTCATTCGTTTTGCTAGAGCATCTAGCCATGTTGCTGACTTCAACACTCGCAATAAATTGTTAACTCAGAAACTTCTTAAACAAGGCTATCGGTAACATAAACTTCGCAAAACCTTTTCTAAATTTATAGACGACACTATGATTTGATATCTAAATTCCAAATTGGACTGAAACCTGTCTTGCGCCAAGGACTTTCGATACTTGAATTCTATGGTGTCTTGGTGCATAAATTGAAGAAGATTGTTGGCTCTAATAATTTTTCAGCGCAGTTCATTAAAATTATTTATATTATAAAAAGATTGGCTATAACATTAATGGATTGCAGCAGACTGCATGCTTGGTGGTCAACCCAATCACGGTTGGCAACCTTGGTCTCCTCTTTAGTTGCACGCCTGTGGGTCGGACTTCAGACTCTTTGACGTTTCAGACTTAAAGACTTATTTATTGATGAGATGGTAGGGGCCTGATGTATTGGCTGTTGTCAGGCCCATCAGGGTTTACCTGTTGGATTTCTTTTGCTCCGGTATTCAATTTTATTTACCGTTGAGTCTTTGCTTTATCTCCTTTTTATATCTTGATTTATATGTTCTAGGAGATGATGCATTGATAAGTTAGGGGTCTTTCATGCAAACCAAATATCTATGTGTCTTGATCCACATCTGAACTACGGGTAGGGTTAGTGCGCCGTTGGGTCGGTTTAAGCCCTCCAGTGGAGTGTTTTTACTAGCCGTTCCAAGGCGGTGCGTCTTTTGTGGACAATTTTCTGTTATTACTGTCTTGTTTTGCTATGCTTTGAATGCCCGTCTGTTTGTTGATAACTTGAGGTCACCTGCTAGGAAAGGACTGACCTCTTGGGTCTCGTTTGTGATGTCTAACTGTGACGTTGTCACTTTCCCATTGGTATCCTAGGTCAGGTATAGTGCTTGATTGTATCGATTCCTGATATTTGCCCACTTTCTTACTGAAGTGGTTCTAATGTCCTGTGATAAATAAAATCTAACATGGGTGCTCTTGAATTATTGAATTTATTAAAATCATTGCAAAAAAAGTGCAAAAATGTTCGACAAACCTCGCATTTCATCGCTTTTCCTCAACTCGTTTTATAAATTCAATAAACAGGAGCACTCTTGTAAGATTCTCTATTTAAACTGAACACTAAAAGAGGTTGTAGCTCTTCTATCACCCATTATGGTGTCAACTAACAAGTATTATCTCAGTAGGCTCATCTTAGACTGGCTCCTGTCCTTAAAACTATTTTTCATCAATGTGTCATAGCATATACTTGTAGCTAGTCTAACTCTTATGGCTCTTAAAACACAGCCATCAGAGTTAGACTAGCTACAAGTATATGATATGACACATTGATGAAAAATAGTAAGTGAGTATGATCAGGAAGCACCACAACCACAAACTGCAGACAAACCCACGGTACCGCGAGGAAGAGCCACACAACAATCACGAGACACCAGAAAGACAAACTAAACAAAGCAACAAGCTCTCTCTACCCCATCAAGATGATTGCAAAACTAGAAGGGACATAAAGTAACGAACAACAAAGCATAGAACAATTACAGACTCCCACAATGGGAGTAACAATAAACAACAAGTCAACAACAACAGAACCACCGCCTTAGAAAAAATGTTTTAAGGACAGGAGCCAGTCTAGGCCCATCTCAGCTAAGATTTATATTCAATTACAATCAAATACACAGTTTAATGCACGTGTTTGATAATTTGTGTTTGACTTTTACAGGTATACTGGGTTGGTCCAATAGGTGGTGGAATCTGTGCTGGTCTTCTCTATGAAAGCCTGCTAGCTGAAAATGCTTCTGTAAAGAAAGCTGTTTTATTGTTTATGACGTCTGATTTGAAGGTTCCGTCAGCAACTCTTAAGGATATTGCCGACACCACGGAATTGGATGAGTCCAAAGAATATAAATTGGTTGCTTCAAAGGACATTGACGAATTTGAAGAAATGGAAACAGCAGATATCTGAGACAATGGAAACTTTTTCACCATGGGGTTGTCACACTCTACATTCCGCATTGAAGGACTAAACCCAAATAAACATATAGTCTGTTTTACGTGTGCAAACTATAAGATCAGACACCGAATCATACATAGGCAAACAGTGCAGGCCCCCAGATCAGGCATCTCATGATGTGGTGTCTTATGAGGATCTTCACCGTTTGCTTGTAAAATGATCTGTCAATTTTTTGGGAAAACAACACCCCTAAAGTTGGAAATGGGACCATTCAACTGATAACGGTAGGCAAGTACATTCGGCTTAAATAGTTTAACACGGACCAGCTTAACAAGTTTTATTAGATGAAAAGCTGTGCTTTCTAAACACATTAAAGGCGTGAAACTTTTCATTTGATGATATAATTTTCTACAGAATGTATGGAGTGGAAAAGTAAATTCAAGAGGGAGAATGCTAGCCGCTTAACGGCTATATAATTCTCCAATATACAAATGAAGATACAAATGAAGATGAAAAAAATAGACATGAGTGAATACGACCAGTGAATGTCACAATTACAGAGCACAATGCAGTCCGTGGATCTAAGAAATCTAAACACAGGAACACAAAACAACCCAAAAGTCACTTAGGTTAACAAGCAATGACAATCGTTCACTTCCTCGCGCGAGATGATTACCCGTACAGAAAGTACATAAAAGACTAAACCATAAATCCAGGCCCGAGCTTTTAAAACAGTATTTCATACTCAAATAAATGAGCATGGTATTTGTTCTTGTCAAAAAATAAAAAATGGTAAACAAGTGTAATATTTTATAATTTATGATCGGAACAACTGACATTGTTTGCAGTCATGAGCAAGACAGTTGCCTCATTTGTTTGAATTTTAATATTTATAAAGGTATCAAATTTCATGCTGAAACAAATTGAGCATGAGAAATAGTTTTAGAATCTCGAGTCTAGTGCTAAGTTAGATACCTTCACGTGTAAATGTAACTGGGGCATTAAGACGGGTGGGGTTATATTAATTATAACAACTTTCTCCTTAATATCACTGTGGACATAAAAGTTGTACTCTTCTCCCTCAACTATGCTGTTTTAATTTTGACTTGGTTCGTTAACTTTAAAACCAATATGTTTTATGATTTTTTACATAAATTGTTATGTATGTAGTAAGTAATCATCATATCGTGTGGTTGTTTAGTTTTGACATAAAGTTGTAGTTATCTCCCATGGGTTTTTCTCCCTCACCCATGCTGTTTTAATTTTGACTTCGTTTGTTAGCTTTAAAATCAATATGTATTATGCTTTATTACATAAATTGTTATGTATGTAGTAAGTAATCATCATATCATTTATTATAGCCATATAGCTAGCCCCGACATAAATGTACTTAAGCGTCTGGTCTTAAGTTTTGTATTTAAGTCTTATTCCTAATCCAAGATTCGGCTGCTGCTAAAACAGTCAAAAGGGGTACTTTTACAAACAGTGAATACCTAGATGAAATGCGGCATTTCATCAAGGACTGCACTTTTTGTAAAGGTAAAAAAGATCTTCAGCCAAAATAATACTATATTTCTTTTAATTTATACTTTGACACCTCTAGATATGAACAATGGATTATCTCAAGTTTATTGTATCAAACCAAAAGAAATAATACATTAGTACACAAAGGGTTAAAGGCCCTCTAATGCGCTCAGTATGTGTCAAAGAGGAACATTACAATATATCTAGATAAGTGTTAAAGCAAAGAAAAATTCACATAAAAAGTTTGTAAACATCAACAGATTTGAATTAATTATTACCTAAATAATATAGTTGCTGGCTACTTCTCAATCTGCTGTTTTCACATAATGTATTTTCTCCCTTTTACTAATGGCTACGTTTCCCCTGGGTAGATTGAGGCTGTAACAGCAGTCGTTGCACTGCAGAAAATTGATAGAATGTCCCCCCTTATCGATTTAGGGTCTATGATTTTGCATGCTCTGATCCCTCGGAAATACTAGGATCTGTCTGAAAGAAGATTGCACCTGGTACTACATGCATGTGTCATTATAGATTTTGATAAACAGACGCAATTAAACCAAATTTTGTAATTGTGTTGGACCTCCCCTTTCCAGATTATTATGATGACACAACAGATCTAGATGTCATTGTGTGTCGTGAAGTTAGCAGAGTTGCATTCCATACATCGATAAAATGTTCCTATTTTTAATACCCTGGTCGGTTCTGCCTAAAGAGAATACTTCTAAATGAGATTTTACGTGCTTTCTTTTTACTCAATAAAAAGAGACTGTTTTTGTTGTGTTTTATTTGGGTTTTCTCTCTATTTATTCAGGTTTTGTTTTCCCAAGTTACATTGCTTTATTCGTCCTGAATGACTTTTGTCGATTGTAAGTTCAACATACATACATTTACATGTATACTGAAATTAAAGTATGCAATTACCATGCTTATAACTTGTATTTCTAAAACATTAAGACGCAATTAAATAAATAATAAATCACTTTATTCAATAGGTAAGTATCCTGACTGTGTTCGGCTATGACTGTATGCATCAATATGCAGTGTCGTTGTTACATATAGATTATATAACGAATTATGATTATCATCCTGTTAAAAGTTTGTAGAATAAGATATTCTCAGTTCACATGGGAAAAGAAATTTCCAACACATGCGTTTCATTTTGTGATAGTATCTTTAAGCTGGTCAATGTAGCAGTAGAATTAATGTAGTACTGGTAAGATTATAAATGTTAGTGATAGCATACAACAAACTAAAACTTTGCTATCTGAAAAGCAATCTGAGTATGACAAGGAAATGCCACCATTAAAAATCAAAAACCAAACCATGGCACCGTAAAGAAAAGAAAATAAAACACAGACAAAGAAGAACACACATGAAGGTAAAAATTTAACCAACTCTGGAGGGAGGCTTCCTACATTTTGGTTTCAAAGCAAAAGAAAACCAAGACAAAGTTCCTACGTTGTACTGGTTACATAAACTCCATAAAACATATAAAGCAAGATTTATTGCTAATTCTAGTTCTTGTACGACAACCGAACTTTCTAAATTGTTGACCTCGTGTCTTACAGCTATTAAAAACATGTTATCAAGTACTGTGAAAAGGTATATGAGAGATCCAGAAAAATCTATTTTGGTCAATAAAAAATTCAGGTGAAATTTTAGATAAACTTAAAGCTGGAGATTTCAATGCGACCAGTTCGTCTATTTATGAATTTTCTACTCTAATATACTCCTCAAAATAATTAAAGGACCAAGATTTTAGAACGTGAGTATAATTAGCTCAAACAATTAAATTCTGTAATACTTGGCCCAATTTTTTCTATTCTTTATGCCCATAAATCAAGAATCATTATTAATGATTCCCTTTCCTAATTCTGCCATAACTGTGCCTCAAATGCACATACCCTCAATAACACACTTTCAAAATGCAGTGGGGGGGTTAAGAAATTCTTCTGTGGTCATTCGAGTAGAATGAAAGTGACATCAAATTAAACTTTGTTTTAAACAGTTCAGCTTACATGCAAAAAAATTCTTCAAACAGTTTCAATATACTGGGAAGCAAGCATTTTCATCTCTGACAATGGAGTTTTGACATTGTTTTGTTTTCTGAAAATAATGTGTGTACTTGACCATCAAGAATCAGATTTTCAATCGTCATTCTAGGCCGTTGTGTGTTAGAAAGATGTCCCGACGAATCGTTTAAAGATTGTCACAGACAAACGTCAAAACCAGTTGTCTGTACCCATTGTATGGCCATTAATCCACTGCCAAGAGGAACAATTTTCTCTCACAGGAAGAGGTGGATGGTATTGACGAGATTTTAACACCATAAAATCATGCAAAACCCGAGATTACAGCATCTAAAAGCACTTTTCATTCATTTCATGCAGTTCTGTGGTCCATGGATCACACGCAAAAAATGACATTCCAATACATTTAGGTCAAATTTTAAAATGACAAAAAATCCTTGTTAGAAACATTTTCTACCATTTTCTTTTTGCTGTTTCACTTGGCAATGGGGCGTCAAAGATGTCCGAAAAATTTAGGCTAGGTCGTAGAATTGGTTTTCAAAATACGTTTTACACAAAATGCATCAATGTTTTAATTGATAGTATTGGTCCTTCAATTATTTTGAGGAGTATATAAGTTTATCTTTAATTAAATCATGAGGTAAAGTAGTGTTACTTCTTTAGCTCATAATTTAATTAAAGATAAACCTATTGATCTTATTGAAAGAAGGCTCTCTTTACCTTGCATGTAACGACAGAAACGCATTTTTTACTTCGGAAAACCCTAAAAATATCATGCATGGTCGTATCAAATGTATGTGATGCGCTGACCTTTTTGTTGGACAACATTTTTATTCGATTTGGCACCAAACTGTATAGCAGTAGTTGGGATTCCTCTGGGCACTAATTGTGCTCCCCTGGTTGCAGATTTATTCCTATTTTGTTATGAGAGGGACTTGATAATTTTTTTTCTTTCTGATGATAAGCAGGCTGATTTTATGATGCTTTCAACACTTCATACAGATATTTGGTCAATTTAAACATTAATAATGTTTATTTTGACACTATGGTAAGTCAAATATATCCGTCAGAGCTTCAACTTAATAAAGCCAATACCTCTGATACCGAAGCCTCATTTTTTGATTTACATTTGTCAATTTCTAATGATAGTGTTTGAAAACTTATTATAAACGTGACGACTTTGATTTTTAAATTGTCAATTCCCCATTTTTAGATGGTGATGTTCTTCGCTCTAAATCCTATGGAGTCTATATTTCTCAACTCATTCCTTTTGCTAGAGCATCCAGCTATGTTACTGACTTCAACACTCGCAATAAATTGTTAACTTAGTAATTTCTTAAACAGGGCTATCTGTATCATAAACTTCGCAAAACCTTTTCTTAATTTTATAGGCGATCCTATAAGTTGATATCTAAATATCTAAATTCCAAATTGGACTTAAATCTCTCTTACGCCAAGGACTTTCGGAACCTGAATTCTATGGTGACTTGGTGTACTAGAAAAGCAGATAGATTGTTGGATCTAATATTTTTTCAGCGCAGTTCATTAAAATTATTTCCCATCATAAAAAGATTGGCTATAACATTAATGTATTGCAACAGACTGCATGCTTGGCGGTCAACTCAATAACAGTTGGCAACTTTGCTTTCCTCTTTAATTGCACGCTGGTGGGTCGGACTTCAGACTCTATGACGGTTCCGACTTAAAAACTTATCTATTGATGTGATGGTAGGGGCCTGATGTTTTGGTTGTTTGTCAGGCCAACCGGGTTTTATCTGATGGATTTGTTTTGCTGCTATTCAGTTTATTTACTATTGAGTCCTTATATTTGCTTTATCTCCTTTTTCTATCTTGATTTAAATGTTCTAGGAGATGATGCATAGATAAGAATGGGGTCTTTCATGCAAACCAAATATCTATGTTTCTTGAACCACATTTGTATTGAGGGTGAGGTTGGCGCCGTAAAACCGGTTTAAGCCCTCCAGTAAAATACTTTTAATGACCGTTCCAAGGCGGCACTTCTTTTATTGATCATTTAGCTTTTTTCTGTCTTGTGTCTGTTATGCCTTTGTGCGCGTCTGTTTATTTGTGCCTTGTGGTCACCTGCTTGGAAAGGACTGACCTTTTGGCTCTCGTTTGCGGTGTCTTAATGTGAGTTTGTCACTTTCCCATTGGTATCCTGTGTCAGGTGTGGTACTTGATTGTATCGATTCCTGATCTTTGCACCCTTACTTACTTTCCTAACTTATTCAAATTATAGCATTGGATAACAATCACATCAAATTTACTAGTTGTGATGAAACATAGCCAATGGTTTTTACTCACAAAGAGACAGAGCTAAACAAATCACAAGCTGAGGCATGGTAGGCCCAGCCAAAGAAAGGCATTTGGCTCCTGCCCGCCGCTGATATTTTGATATCAGCGTCTTCACTAAATTTAATGCCAGAACCGCCGTCGTGCAACCAAAGAATGTAAACCTTAATTTGGTTTATAACTGGTCATGCAGACTGGCACAATATCCATGTTATATCCCACTCTTTTATAACGTTTGATTGTCTGTTTGAATTGATCAGGTAAAGAGGTCTTTCCAAGGATTCACTGAGGGGATAATTGGGAGGCAATTAAAAGCGACGTTACGTAAGACGTCGAGTTTGCGACAGTATATCGCAGGATATACTGTGACAGTATATCGCAGGATATACTGTCGCAAATTTATGACGTTATCCAATTAGACCTCGCGTTACATTTGCAAGTGTATAACAATATGTTTTATGACCTAAAATACTGTTATCTCTGGCTCTCATTCGCCATGCTGTAGAACAGTTCTCAAACCAACATTATATTCAACAATCAGCACTGGGTGTCTGTTATAGAATTTAGAACATGTTTCACAAAGTTAATGGTTTCGATAGCTCATTCATTTCTACTGTTAAATTTTCTTACATTAGAATCTCGCAGAAAAATTAGTTGATCATAAAATGTGATAAAAAATTATGGTAATTATATATGCACGGTTTGAAGAAAACAAATAGGATATATTGAAATTCGTCCCATCCGTTTGTACATCCATCTATCTGTCAGTTCGGCTCGTAACGCGAACTCCTCCTTCACTTTTTGACTGTGTTTATATTTAGCACAATAATTGCCTAGGGCGTGTATATTACTATGAAGGTTTAAGATCACTAGTATGACATTTTTATACTGCTCGTATCACGAACTCCACTGAGGCTGTCCATATTTTACTCAATGGTTGCCTATGGTGTGTAGATTACAACAACAGTTTCAGACTACCTGAATGACCTGTGAGTCAAAGGTGAAAGACACAAATATTTTATACTGCCTTACAGCTCGTATCGCGAACACCTCTTTCATTTTTTGACTGAGGCTGTCCATATTTTGTTCAATGATTGTCTATGGTGTGTAGACTACAACAACGGTTTCAGATTACCTGATTGACCTGAGAGTCAAGGAACAAGTTCAGATATAATTAAAATCAGTCTTACAAACTCCTCTTCCATTATTTGATGAAGAGTGTTCATAGTTATCACAATGCCTTCTTATGTTGTGAAGATGACAGCAGATGGTTTAGACCAACGTTATGACATTGGAGTTAAAGGTCACGGACAAATTACCTTAAACTTTGTCTTAGAACTCGAAACGTATACTCCTCTTTCATTGGGGACGGATGCTTGCATCCGGACTCAATTTTAACACTTACAGTTTTTCAGTCACGTCGATTTTTCACCCTTGCCAGGCCATACATTAAATATATGCTACACTCCTTGCAAATTTTCAGACATATTAGTTGCATGGTTTCAATATTAACAATTTAATTAGATGCATGATAAAGAGTCGTAAAGATCCTAACTAGTTTGTTCATGAGAAGCCAACTGATCCGGATCTACAATGTTTTCCAGAACAGGGTATATCCGGATTCCGCAGGATAAAGGCTTAATGCAAACCGAACAACTTTCTGGAAAATATTACGCGTAAAAAGTAGTTCTTTTTTCGTTGTTTTTTTATTGGTTGTTTTGCTTTGCAGTTTAGAAACTTCAGTTTGGGTATCGAAGCAATGATTTATTGCCAATTGCTAATTCAAATACAAATATATTCAAAAAATAATACCTTGCGCAGTAATATAATAATGATAGGCATATCGTAAAAGACATAGTGGACTTGCCATTGTAGTCTGCTTTCATTGACAACAAACAAACAAGTCGGCGTGTTTTTACGCGGCTATGTATGTAAATAATATAACATTCATATAAATCAAGAATTATCTCAGCTGACCCCAAAAAGTCGCTTAAATATTGGGGATTAAATAATCTTACTTGTATGATTTCATTCGAAGTTTCACTTTATGCCTATCCCGCCAAAACGGTCATGTGATATACACACTACATGTATATGTAAATTATTTATACACAGCCAATCGCAACGCGATTTAGTACGTTCTATTTATATATATACAATCGGTCAGGCATTGATCAATTTTATGTTTTCGACAACGCTTAGAAAGTTGAAAATATAAGAACAAATCTAAGTTTTCCTTTTAATTCAACAAAGGAAACGATGATTAATTGTAAAAGAATAAATAACAGCTCAGACCCAGTAATATAACAGGCAGTTCATTGTTTCCTATCGATGACGGATGTAGGTCATGATTAATAAGTATTGGCTTTTACTAAAGGAAGTGTGTATCAGTAAGCTAGAAGTACAGTAGCATAATCATTATTCGGGTTGCTATATTGATATCAAGAGACGTTTACAAACAGTTTGCAATGTTCCATTGATGCCAGAAAATATAAAATTGCATTGATTAGGCAGGCTACTGCGTTTGTGTTACATGTTGTGCAATTTTCGACACAAAATGGGCCTCAACGCGACAAAAACCTGTCTTTGGGGCTTCTGAAAAAGCGAGTCTAAAAGCAGTCTCCTCATCTACAGAGGCTAGTTAGAAAATTGAAATTTCACTTGTAGCAATTCTAGAAATGATACTTCCCAAAAAGCAAATGAAAAAGGCGCTGATCAGTCTACGCTAATGCGCAGGCTAGTCTGCGCATTTGTTTTTCGCACCCCCAAAGACAGGCTTTCACGTTCCGAGGCCCAAATATTTTTTTAATCTCAATGTCAGTTTATAGGGTGTCGTGTGTGCCAAAAACATAAGCATAGAGCATTATGTTTCATACGACGAAAACAATAAATTTAAATTATCCTATTGTCTTTGATCCCTATTACCTACAGATCAAAAAGGTCTTTTAACTATCGGTCTTTATAATAGATAAATCAAACAAAAAGTAATTACTGATCATTACTCTTTCATTCTACAATTTGACTCAATTTCACAAAAGTTTCAGTTTATATTGTCAGAATGGTTCATATTTGTCACATTGGACCGTACATTTGAACACTTAAGTGCATTTGAATATGCCATTGAGCGCTACCAAAACTATGCCCGGTTGTCCACTGTCGACCCGCCAACCAAATGCCATAATGGAGTTTTGGTGACGGGCCGATGGTGGCCCACTTTTATATGTTTTCTGAGAATGTAGATTACGTACTGTTGTATAGAGACCATAGAACAGAAGCCAAAGCTCCTACGCATAATGAAAAGAAAGCTGGACAAACTGTTAACGTACTACGACATCTCTTTCAGCTGTACACATGATAGCAAATAGGCACTATGTTTAGAGAACAGATCTACCTACTCAAGAGGTGCAACTCATGACTTTAGATCAGTCTGCACATCGCCATAATGACATCCAGACCACCAGATACTTTCAGGGGTGTTTAATAATAATAATAATAAAACATTTCTTCTAAATCCAGAAATACATAGTAGGTATTCAAAAAGAATCACCTCAATGCCATTGAGACGGTTCTTTTGAGCACCAACCCTCAACCCTAGCTGCTGCACTTGAATTACATATTGCACCATCCTCATGTATCAGTCCATTAAAAAGATATCTACTGCTCTATCATAAACTCGGTAAAACCATTAATGAGCCACTTAATCCGCCCCAGTATAACATGATATTTCATGCTATAGTTTTTCTTGTTAATATGGTTTTTAGCAGCGGCTACTGTTTTTTGTTGTTGATTTTTTTTCAATTTTAAATAGTCTGATTTTTTCTTGCTCGCTCCGCTCGCAAACGTATATATAGAGATCTAAATTCAAAGGTTCCAGATCGGCGGCGCCCTGCTAAAATCCTGTCATTTTATTGTAGCCTACCATATCTTTCGGTTCCTTTTTCTGAATGACGTCTACTGGAGTCATCTGAGCACTGTGTTAATGCTCACAACAATTTCCAATTTTATCATACGGTCAAGCATTGTGGCACCGGATCAGAGCAGTCTGAAGCCTGATACACACGATGAAACTTTTGTCTGCAACTTATGTATGCAACTTTTGTGTGTACCATACACTACTGTACAGAGGATGCAACTTCACATTACCTGTTGCTCTTTCCCGCTGAAATTGTGCATACTTTTTCAACATGGTGCTTACTGAGCATGCTGAGGAGGACGAAATTGCTGTCCCATTGTGTCTGATGATCATTGCACTTGCAACGCAACATTTAAATGGACCGCGAATAATACGAAGTTTGGATTCAACGAAGAAATGTATATAGGGCTCACTATATTGTACCTAGCTAAAAGACCCCTTTCTTAATTGTGTATGCACATTTGTAGAAATTACAGGTAAACTGCCGAGCTGTGATTAGCTAATTGTCTGGAAAAATATGAGACAAGTTTCAGAAAATATAGCAATGTCCTATTCGATGAAACTGTTTCATGAAACTCCAAAAATCTCTTGAAACATGTTTCTCGGACGTACACACGATGAAAATTTTGTCTGCAAATAATTATGTTCTTCGCATTTTCACAAAACAGTTTTTTTTTCCAATTGCGCATGATATAGTCTACAAGTTCGTTTAGAAAACCATTTGAAAGTTGAAGAAATGACATCGAAGTTCATTTTACCCATTCATTTCAAAATTTTATGACTTAGCCTGTTGAAAAAATGAAGCTTTCTGATAAAGAATTAAACTGCATGAAAATGTGCCAGAAGGCACCAAAGTGCGCAGATTTTTCAATAAATCCTGGGGAAGCATGCCCCAGACCCCCTTACCCGCGATTGGCACCTACAGAACTCGCATTCATGCATTCTGTGAATCAAAACACTCACATTAACTCTCAAACTCGTTGCTACGATCCTGAGTATAGGTTGGAATTATTTCGGTGTGTGAAAGTGTGCCAAGTTCATAACGACCCCCCCCCCCCACGCCCTAGCATGGCTTCGCGTCTTCTGCGCTGTTTTAAATATTGCACCCCCCCCCCCCCCCCCCCCCCCCCAACATGGAATCCTGGATGCGCCCCTGCGGTTCTATCGCTACAGTGTCAAACATTTGGGATCCAGATCAGGCTCGACGTTTTGTTTGGTCTGATCGGGGTCCAACCTGTTAGCAAAGATTATTATTTTGCGGGCTTCAACACCGGTACCATACCGAATTCTTGGCCGCGGATATTGTTCGACTAGTCTTTTCGCCTGAAATTGAAGGTAGGGGCTCTCATTTGAAATAGTTAAAACTTATTTACGAACACTTGTCAGGCGCGATTAAAGGCATATACATATTCTTGAATAGTCACTCTAACATCACATCATGGCTAAGACATTACAGTACTTAACCCTTAAGCGCCAAGAAAAAATGCATCTGAAAATGTCGTCTGCTGAAGTCGTCTGCTTCATATAATTGCCTAACATTACTGACGAATCAAGTATAAAAGCAAACAGCGTTGACCCAGAACAGACTGCTCCTATAGGAGCAGTCTGGTCTGGGTCCACACTTTCTGCCAAAGATGCTTCTTAAACATTTCGGCAGACGAGATAAGCAGACGACTTTTGTTGCGATTGGCGCTTTAAGGGTTTAATATGCGAGAAAAAAATGCAAATAGATCATGAACGACTCCTTGAAATCGGGACACTTTGGGATTGATTGACAATTACACATTTTTACAGCAATGGTTTCTATATTTTTGCGTTTTTGGTGAAACGACATTTACTTGTTTTTACCTGTATGTTAATGATTTGGCTTAAATAAGCGTTGATTGTTTATGAGAACGGGATTTCTGCCCCTACCCCTTCGTCGTTTACAGGCCATCATTGAGAAGTGATAATGTATAAACATTACTTTGCATTTGTCTTGTTCTATGCATGATATTTATTCCCAGACCTTCTTGTATTTCGTTTTGACAAGATGGCTCCTGGGTCTTTGTACGAAGCCTGTGTGTATAAAAACTGATGCTGATGGTCCTCTTGTTTCCATGAATAAGAGCCATTCGC
Organism: Loripinus fragilis; assembly: GCA_964019695.1. Lineage (NCBI taxonomy): Eukaryota > Metazoa > Mollusca > Bivalvia > Lucinida > Lucinidae > Loripinus > Loripinus fragilis. The sequence continues at coordinate 93,821,950 of OZ026523.1, forward strand.
TGCAGCTTTATTGTACAGCATATATGCGAAGCAATTGAAATTACTTGCTGCTTTGGTTTAACAGTGTTTTGGCCCTCAGGGCGCCTGCTTATTTGAACTTAAGGGTGCTGTGTGCTTGAGTCGTCTGCCACATGTGTGTTTTTACTATAAGTAGTGTTAATGTAATTGTAATAGATGCAAACAGTGTGGGCCTGGACTAGGCTGCTCCTATAAGAGCAGTCTGATATGGGTCCATCCTGTTTTTGAAACAGCATAATGTGTCAAAAGTGTCATAAATCATTTCAACGGACTACAGGGCAGACTACTTTTTTTATTTTTGTTGAGATTAATGGTTTAGGGGTTACGTCATGTCTAATAGCCCCTTAACAATACAAAGGGAGCATTTTATGAAAAAAATAATTATTCGGTATACTTATCTGAATGAAGTCGTGAGAGGGCCTACTTGCGTTATATGGGACAAAAAACGTGTGGTCCAACATGTGCACTAGCACTGATTCGCCCGCACGTTTTTTGTCGATTTGAAGAGTATATTAGCTAATCCTTGTAATTCCATGGTCATCTAAAGGATGTTTTGTAGTGGTGGGTTCGCAAGATTCGTAAGATAGGCTTTCTCGCGAGGTGACTCATATTGCGAAGTCCAGTATATAACTGTCCATATAGTCATGTGACATTGCTTATTGGTTGAAAGTGCATTCTCAACATCGTTGAACAATTGTTCTTAAATATTTTGAGTTCAAGAAATGCGTTCACCTTTTCTACTGTTATACTTTGTACACAATCACAGTGAGGTGACGACGAACCAGACTTACAGTTAAAAGTCATATATTTGTCCAATCGGGTACATGCATCAGCAAAATGTCTAACTCTGATCGTGTGCAAAGTAAAAAGATACACTTTAAAATTCGAATTTTCATTTTTTTTATATCTTTTTGCAATGTTATTAGTCATAACATATAACATATAATGACGTTTTTTTCGTCCTATATAATTGTCAGCTTTATATAATAGTTTTTGCTTTTTTATTTACCAATCTGTAGGGTCCAGCTGAGCTACCATACAGAACTGAGTCAGCACCATATCTGCACGAAAGGGACGCCACAGGCACTTTTTGTGTTGGTGGGAGCTGACTGGGTGATGGAATTGGGCTCAGCCTCCAGTTATTGAAATGGATGATGGAACTGATTTGATTTGAAATTATCAAAAAGTCTAACATTTGAATAAGTCATAGCATACGCCTAAACCCATGACTGCCGCAGTTTCATTGGCATATATGGGCTAAGCCAAGATCGTTAGATAAGCACTACAACCTGATTTAAGTGTTTTAAAAGTATTTGTGACCTTGATATGTAAATTATTATAATTGTATTTGATTGACTAGAAACTGTAAAGTTTACGTCAAATAAATAATCTGTTCTGTTCTGTTCTGTTCCCTTCAAAGGTTGCAAGTCTAAACCATGGAGGTGCGTGGAAAAACACTATAGCGTCCGCGGGGTTTTGTTATCTGGCCGCGGGGCAGGGCTTTTTAGAACCGTTTTCCACATATTAATAAAAGTGGCAAGAACTAATAATGGGCTCAAAGGCACTTACATTTTGAAAGCCTGTAGTTTCTACCAGCAGGGACAGCTGATACTGGTTCTATTGCGAGTTTGATGCAAATCTGAACCTCGGGTTGAGAGCATGCTCCTAATCTAACCGCGGATGTGACCATTGTTGGCGTTGTTCATGGCCGCGGGGTTCTGCAATATGCTTTCTTGTCCACGGAAATCCTAAAAATCAAAACGTCAGAATCATCTATGACAAAAGATAGGTAGCTGGTGTGCTGAAACGACTGGATCAAAACCCTGTTAGATCAGAATGAAGCCATTCGGTTTTCGGGGTTTTTTTTATTTTTCTGTATGCTGATTTAGCACAATTATCTAGTTTCTACGGTAGTAGGATCGCCTGACCAAAGTGCTGAAGGTTGTGAGCAGCAAAATCTAGCTGTTTGTCTGTCTGTCCGTTAATCCGTCTGTCCGTCTGTCGGTCTGCATTGGTTCTTCCTTCTTTTACTTATATGCTCGTTTAGCCTGCTTACATGTGTCTAGTAGCTCAGGTGGTTGGAGCGCCTGTCCAATGTTCTGAAGGCTGTGAGCAGCATAATCTAGCCATTTCTCTGTCTGTCCACTTTCCAATGGCTGTCTGTCTTGCTTTTCCTGTCTGTTTCGTTCTTTGCTCTTTCGACTTTTTGTATGCCTGTTTTGCTAGATTATCTAGTATCTCAGGTGGTAAGTGTGCCTGACCATATTTTGGATACTTTCAAGTTTTCTAAATACCTAGGCTTGGCATTGGATCCAGCATCTACTCTTTACCCCCAAAATATAAGGAATATCAGGCAAACCCAAAACATATTCGAACTTTAGCGACCCCAAAAACATTTTTCAAATCTGAACATTGACCTTAAAAAGCCCCAAATTGATAGAAATGACCCCCCAAAACGTAAAAAATAAATAAATCATAATTTCATCATATCTCCAAACATATTTATTTTTTCTGATCTCCTGCCCCCTCCCCCCAACAATAAATGTAATTCAAAATTTTGAATCTCCAAAAATGGACAGAACCTACTTATATATGATAGTATCAGTGTGCCACACCCCCCTCCCGCCAAAAAGCTGAGCAGTGTTTTAGAGCAGTATGCAGCAAAATATAGCTGTCTGTCTGCTTGCTTTCACAGTCAGTCAATCAATCAGTCAGTCAGCCAGCCTGCCCAATCAACCGCTTCAATTTCTTAGTGTAGACAGAGCCTCTTTGTAAAAGTGTATTCTTGTCACAGAAGAGTATTTGCGTGTCCCAGGGGGCTTGGGAGGGGTGGGTAACTCTTTTTTTCTTCATACGAAGGGTCTGGCCAAGCTTCTACCATTCACCCCCAAGAAATATCAGGAATTTCAAGGACCTCAAAAATATTTGAAATTTTAGCAACCCCAAAAAAATCCTTGACGTAAAGAAAAGATCCTAAAATGCATAGAAATTACACCTAAATATAGTCCAAATTCGTGGTGAACCCCCCCCCCCCCCTCCAAAAAAAAATATCCATATATCTTCATATCCCCAAAATATTCATTTCTCTGAGGCTAGAGGTCAAAATCTAGGACCCTTTCCTTTTTAGAATCATTTGGGTTTGAACAACAGTGGCGAGTTCAACAATGTGAGCGTTTGCGGGCACACTTTAATGATGGTACCTACGAGGGATGTTCGAAATGAATTGCTTATTGTCCTATATCTCAATATCCACGTGGGACACGATAAAAACCAATATATACCTATATAGGTTTATTTAAGGTCTACACAACGGTGTATAAATGTACACGTTAGACTTAATGTAAGACACAAAATTTGCCATATTAATACACGCAGTCATTGCCCACTGTAATAAAAATAGTTGGTACATGTAGAAGAGTCAACCAGAAAGATGAAATAAGGGGTTACATCAAAGCTCGCTCAAAACTTGTCTGTTCTTTGAAGCAGCTGATGATTGAACTTTCTACTACTTATGGACCTTCTTGTGTGTCTTATGACACAGTTAGGCGCTGGAAAAATAAAATTTAATCTGGCTTAGAGTCCATCAAAAATGCACCAAAATCAGGAGGGCGAAAGTTCGCAGCTTGTAAAGAAATCGTTTCAAAAATGAAGAAAATTATTGAAGGAGATGCCAGATTTACAGTTTGTGATATTGCATGAAAAGTAGGCATGTCACTATCAACGGTTCACTTTATTTTGAAGAAACATTTAAAAGTCCGAAATTTTTTGCTAGATGGGTGCCACATCTGTTGACTGATGAGCAAAACAGACAACGGGCTTTAGTGGCCAAAAAGCTGCTTAAAATGTTTCAAACTTATGACAAAAAGCAGTTTGCCAATGTCGTCCCAGGTGATGAAAACCGGGTCTATTAATTTGAGCTGGTCAGAAAGGTTAGCAATAAAATCTTGGCCACTAAACATAGCAGACGCCCAATAATTGTCAAACGGTCTTTAAGTGCAAGGAAGGTTTGGTATGCAATTTTCTTCTCTGGTGAAGGAGTCGCAATAAAAGTGCTGGTGGAAAAGGGCAAAAACATCACTGGAAAGGACTACAAAGACATATAGTACTGGAGAAGCCTAAAACATATCAGAAACGACGCCCTGTCACTGTTTTTAAACATATCTGTCTTCTACATGGCAATGGCCCTGCTCATGCCTCTGAAATAGTTACAGTGTTTTTGAAGAAAGAAAAAGTAACTATTTTGCCTCACCTCCTGCATTCCCTAGATCTTGCCCCATGTGATTTCTTTATGTTTCCGAAATAGAAATAATTCCTTGCTGGGCGGAAATACCAGTTATTTTATAGAACCATTTGTATTTGAAGAACATGTACTATTTCATTTTCTTGCTTTCTGTGACTTTAGGCCTTCAGGTTCGTGACCAGATGTTCCACTCTTTTGAACAAAATGACTGCCAGAGCTCTAGCTAAGAAACTTCTTTTAACAGAATTTCCTCCTGAATAACTGGCCCAAAAGCAAATTAATTTCACAAAACTGTCCCCTATGGTGTCTTCTACCAATTTTGCACAAATGGTTCAACTCCACTGAACAATGGATCCGCAAAAGCTCCAGATAAGAAATGCCTTTGAATGATTTCTCCTCCTGAACCAATGATCCAAAATGTACAATAATTTCACAAACTTGGCCCTAATGATGCACTCTACCAAAATTATACAATTGGTTTGGCTCTGCCATTAAGAGACTTCATTCAAGCTTGCACATAATGTCTATGGTGGCGATTAAGTAAAAGTAGGAAAAACATATACAAAAGTGGACAGAACTTTATCAAATCAGTTCTTGATTATCATTGATTTCTTTGAAAAAGTGGGTGGATTTGTATTAGGTAAGATACTAGGAAACACTTTCCCTCATCCTCATAAGATCTTTAACCAACAGAAACCAAATGGAAATCTGAAGGAGACAAAAAACATGCCACGGTATTAGGAAACAAATTACAACTGTTTTGTTTTGGTTGTGTCAAACAAAGTTAAGAGAAAATTGTTTACCGCTTACCTGCCTGAAGAGCTTTCACAAACATTTATTGAGGGATCATTTTAACACTCTATAATAAAAGCGTTTGAAAATAAAAATTGATTATTCACTTCTTAAGTTAGCAATTATCATCTGGTTTCTTGCATTGTTCAACAATGGATTACATTTGATAAACTCTCCCCAAAAAGGCTGTTTTTGTCCAATGAACAAATGCCAATGTCGTCAGAAAGATTGCTTTCCCATTTCACTTAGTGGCAATATGTTTGACCCTATATCAGAGACGGGACTTCCAGTTTCCATTTGCAGGTTATAGAAAAGATATCTAACTAACAACCTCCCTATTTGAACGCTTCAATGCAGCCGTCCCCACCAGTACTCTCAGTGCTTTGATTTTTTGATGGTTAGCACAATGATTGCTTATTGTAGTAGATGACAACAAAGGTTTCAGAAAACCACTATATGCTCGTATACTTGGAGTCAAAAAAACTTAAAGCTGTCTTACGTTTAACTTAACTCCTCTTACATTTTTGTTGAGTGCGTTCATATTCAACACAATGATTGTTTGTGGTGTGTACATAAAAACGAAGGTTTCATGGTACAAATATGACCTTGGAGTCAAAGTTAAGTAAGACTAAAATACCCAGGGAGAAAAAATATAAACTTTGCCTTACCCTTAACTGTCTTCCTTATGACATCATCCCTTTCAATTAAGCATGTCTACAGATCGAAAAAAGTACTGTTTTTGACTTGCAAACGACACTATAACAACGACGATAGTGGTTTCCGAGGCTTAACTTTTGCTTCAAAGACTAAATTGAGATGATCTTTTTTCAGAATGGCTGATTCGACCTTACTGGAAAACAAGAGACTTTAATACAGATATTGTATCGATTTTGTATTGCAAATAATGCTTATGAAACAGGTTTTGACCACTTCCTTGCGACGCAGTAGAAATCAAAGTAAACACCCATTGCTTTTATTAACATTAACATTTTATTACTTTAGATCATTTGCTCAAACATAAAATTAATCTTTATTTATCCCTTCTTTTGTTAAGCAGTATATATCCATGTATTTTCTAAGTACATGTACCAGTTTATCTTGTCAGCCGATGAAGTTTTGCAACGTTTAGCATACTGGACCAGCAAATGCTCAGACGAATCTTCAATCCCGTTGAATCTCAGCAGTGTCTTTTGTTTTCGCACATATAAAGTGTGGACGTAAAGAATGGTTCATATAAATAAAACTTGTCCTCTGGTCAATGTGGATATCTGGGCATACATATTAGACGATCGACTGCCCGTAAAAATAGCGCTGGCTCTGTTGTTGTAGATTCATTGTTTACTTCTGCTTCCATTTCTGTGGGGTTTTTTTTGTGAATGGGCCTGGTTTTGCTTGCGCGGTATTACTTAATATTGATAATCCTTATTTTGCACAAATGGTAGGTCAGATATATCCCACTGAACTTCAGTTAAATAAGGCGAATTCTTCTAATACTGAAGCTCCGTTTTTGGACTTGAACTTGTCAATAACAAATGGCATAGTTTCTTCTAAAATTTATTATAAAAGGGATGTTTTTAATTTTGAAATAGTAAATTTCCCATTTCTTGATGGAGATGTTCCTCGCACTCCTTCCTATGGTGTATATATTTCTCAGCTTTTTCGTTTTGCTAGAGTGTGTTCTTATGTTGAGGACTTCAACAACAGAAACTTATTTTTAACTGCTAAGTTATTAAAACAATGTTATAGATATCATGCAATTCGAAAAGCATTTTCTAAATTCTACCACAGACACTCAGAGTTAATTGTTAAATACAACATTGGGTTAAAAACTCTCCTGCAACAATTAAGGCATATCAGAACCTATATTTTATGGTGATTTAGTTTATAAATTCAAACAAATTGTTGGAAAACCTAATTTTAGTGATCAATTCAAAAAGATAGTAAAACGTTATACGCGGGTTGGATATAGCTTGGATATCATGCGAAAGTCTGCATGCCTGGTTTTAAACCAAATCACGGTTTATAACTATGGTTTCCTCTTTAATTGCACGACGGTGGGTCATGCCTCAGACTCTATGACGGCTCTGACGCAAAGCTTTAATCGGTGGGTTGGTGCCTGATGCTTATCTGTAGCTGGACCCACCGTGGCTCAACTTGAGGTTTTCTTTAGCTCTGACTATCTGTGAGTCATAAGCCCTTTTCTTTGTTTCATCATGGTGTGTTAATTTGATTAGAGTGTTTCTCCATGATGATACATTGCATTAGTTAGATGGCCTCCATACGAGCTGAACATTTCTTGTACTTCAACAACAGCAGAATCTAGGGCGAAGATTTGGTACCAGTAAAATGCATTTAAGCCCCCCGGTGGCTTAGTCTGCTGTCCGTTCTAAGGCGGTGGTTCTGTTGTTGTTGACTTTTTGTTTATTGTTACTCCCATTGTGGGAGTCTGTAATTGTTCTATGTTTTGTTGTACGTTACTTTATGTCCATTCTAGTATTGCAATCATCTTAGGGGGAAGAGAGAAATGGTTGCTTTGCTTAATTTGTCTTCCTGCTGTCTCGCGATGGTTGAGCGGCTATTCTTCGCGGTGCCACGGTGTTGTCTGCGGTTTGAGATTGTGGTATTTCCTGATCATACTCACTTACTATTTTAGAATAGTGTCATTTCTTAGCTTTACAAACATCTTGCTAGGCTTAAGGTAGTCGGTTGCTCTTAGTTTTGCAATCATCTTGCTAGGCTTGAGGCAGTCGGTTTCTTTACTACTTTTATTGTCTTTGATGTCATTTGACTGTTAGTATTCTGAGTCTCTTCCTCACGGTGCCGTGTGTTGGTCTGCCATGTGTGATTGCGGCAATTCCTGGTCATACTCACTTTGACTACGAGCGCGTTAAACATTGAGCAAACACAAATTTGATATTCGAATTGACTTAAAGTGCATAATGCAGGTGCCGTGTAAGGTCACACATATAACACAAGGCCAATATGTCTGTCGTTGAGGGGTTTGTTGAAAAGTATTTAATTTGACACATGTATACTTTGTGAAACAAAACTATCAAGCTACTACTGAAATTATCAGTGGCACGCCGTCCAGCGAATTTAAATAGACTTGTTAATCCCAGGTTTATAACTCTTACATGTCTATCTATTTGATAAGGATTAATACTATCTGAAATGTAGGGTGGTTAATGAGCTGACCTAGGGGCACTCGGCCAAGGTGATTGGAGCTGGTTGCAGTAATCGCCCTTGTTTTTGAACAAGCGCTCAATGCAGCCAGCTCAGTTTGTGAAACTACCCGGACTGTATGACTCTGAAGGTAAGGCGTAACCTTTAGTATACTGGTTTTGTTGTTTGTTTGATTTGATTCTTTACGTCCCATCAACAATCTTTTAATTATAAAGTGACGGGTCTTCCTAGGTTGAACCAATACTAAGCAAGGACACAACGCAGTGACGCCGGTGAGGCTCGAACCCGCGCAATCTGATTAAAACCCGATCTAGGCTTACTATGTCCGTTGGTAGACATCTGCTGGACCCCAAGAATGATGTTGAAACCCGAACCAGAAAGGTTAGGATTTTAACAGCCCCGAGGGGTCTAGCAGATGTTAGCGTAACAGAAAACCATGTTTGATCGTTATTATTGCATAAAGTCATTTTGTCAATTAAAAACTTTGGAAAAACGCTTCGAAAAGTTCATTTTTGTATGACTAAAATGGCGCGCAAAAGCATGAGGATTTCGTAGGTTTGGAAAACGCCTGTTCCAGAGCAACGACTTACGTTATAGATAACGTCACTAAATAACGTTCATTTCTATGCTTGTTACTGTTGATGACGTCAATTTTTGTTACGGCCTAGAATGTGTATATGTAAAGTACAAAGACCGTGCATCAACAGCACATGAATTGCCTGATTGATACATGGGTTTTGCCGGTTAAAACATGGCTGTTAATAGCCTGCGACACGGCTTTTTAAGCAATAATATAGGGATCACACATGTTTTTTATGCATTTACGTTTGTCGAGTCCCGAGGAAGCTGTTTGATCACGAGGCCGTTAGGCCGAGTATTCAAACATCTGCTGAGAGACCCGGCAATTGTTAATGCAATGAAAAAAACTTGTGTGATCGTTATTCATGCATATATTATCTGATTCTATCCAAAAGTCCACTGGTAACACCGCTAAAACCTAAAAATATCCATTTTCTTACACTGGATTTCTCTAAACAAAATGGCGTCAGCGTCAAACTTTCGAACGTCATAACGTCGCAGCAACACCATAGACGTTTGCAACGTTTTCGCGAACAAAAGCATCGGCGAAATGATCAGTCAAGGCCGCAACGTTTTCCCAGATGGGCTTTATCAAGCTAAAAGCCATGTTCAAACAGTACGTGAATCTCTTGATTTGAACATGGCTTCTAACAGCTTCCTATGCAAGAATATAGGGATCACACATGTTTTATAATGCGTTAACATTTGCCGGGTCCCGAGGAAGCTGTTTGAACACGAGGCCGTTAGGTTGAGTGTTCAAACATCATCCGAGGGACCCGTCAAGTGTTAACGCAATGAAACAAACATGTGTGATCGTTATTCTTGCATATTTTACCTGATATCAGCATAAACCGCGCTGAAAACGTCTTATAAACATTAAATATCCATTTATTCACACTTGATTTCTCAAAATTGCGTCAGCGTCAAACTTTCGTACGACATTAGTCGCCACAACGTCATATACGCGCGTGCAAAAAACATCGGCGAAATGATCAGTCACGGCCGCAACGCTTTCCCGTAACGTTATGCATTCAAATCGGGGCCCAGTTTAGGCCTTTTCAAGTAAAAGCCATGTTCAAACAGCACGTGAATCTCATGATTTGAACATGGGTTTTGCGGCTTCAAACAATTTCGTGTAACGAATTCCCATGCAAGAAAAGCGGTTTACAGATTTTCTGTAAACGTTATGACGTCCATAACAACATTGCGTACGTGAACAGATTCCAAAATTATGACGTTTTTACGCCAGAAATGAGACTTCAAAGTAATCTTAATGTTATATGATAAATAGAATCTAACATTCGTGCTACTGAACTATTTTTAATTTATTAAACTCGTTGCAAAAAAAAAAAAAGAGAAAAAATGCAAGGCAAGCCTCGCATTTTATCTCTTTTACCCAACTAGTTTAATAAAATCAATAAAACATGATCACTGATGTAAGATCCTCTATTCATGTATCAAATCAGATTAAAGAACCTATTAGTATACACAGGGTTAACCATGTTTTGTACAATTAAAGAGACTTAGTCTGCAACTGTTAACATTTTTCGAAAAAAAATCTTTTCTTTTTAAATCATTTGTTAAAGCAGAATTAAGTTAAGTTTCACAATAAATCTGTTCACTATAGCTGAAAACTGCATGGAAAAGTGAATTATGTTATAAAAACAGGCATTTTTTCTCTTGTTTGTAATTATTTGCGTCCCTCCAATAATTATAGACAGTCAATTTAAATGCTGTTGTTTTGATACTGATAATTTGTAAAGATTTATGAAATTGGTAAAAACTATACCTGATTTTTAGTTTTTTTACTGTGATTATTTTAAAAATTAAAAGATCAAAAATTACAGACTATGCAGCTTTAAAATACTTCTGTTTTGCAAGTCTCGCGAAGCGAAATTTACGTGCCATATAGACACATTTCAATTATTTATGAACGTGCGATACGTAACATTATAAGTATCAAACGCTCGTGAACTAGCTCACATATGATAATATTATAATTATATTACAGCTTTAAATATAACTATTCAAATAATTTTAAACCCGCTATCTACCTCTTAGAATGCATTGTAAGCAACCTCAGTAATAAATATCTACTCAATTTTGTCTATACGCTTTGCGTCTGCTTGAAATTAGCAGTACGAGTTGCCTTTCTTTGATAGTGCAATGTTTATTGCGCTCACGATCGCGAACGAAGCTGTTTCGTGAGCAAAGCTAACTTGAAGCCCTTTGGACTTCACTTAATTTACACACACACACACACACACACACACACACACACACACACACAATCGACGTTATCCTGGAAATTCTCCATTTTCCGACCACAGACATGTAGCAAATTGCATTGGCACTATTAGGGAAGACCGGGACAAGATGATCCACTTTTTTTAAATGTTTTTTTCCCTGCTTTTATGACTGGCTATATCTTATTGCTTTTAGATGTATAATACACTGTCAAGCATTGGCTACAACTTGGGAGAAAGAAATACAAGCATAAAGTGGCATTAGTGCTTGAAACAAACCATTCAAAATGTGTGGTCAGCTGTATCATTTTGCTCCGTGCACAGGTCAAAATGATACAGTACAAGGGGCAAAATGATATAATAAGACTTTTCTCATCTCAGATTCATATAGTCAAGACATAGCACAGAAATAACTATAAACACAATTTAACAATTTACAATGCTATATATCGCCGCGGAAATATGATTGAACACGAACAGTTTTGTGAATTTTCTGAGTCACATTTGTTACCCTTCATGTTTCATGGTTTGCCACGGGGCAAAATGATACAGTTGACCACACATTTTTAACATTCTAAAAAACGAAATGGTAATTTTCTGACATACCAGTATCATTTAATGGTCTTGTGATAGGAATAGACAGTTACGATAAAAATATCTTGAAAATACTATAAAACAGAGTCAAATTAGATTAATTCAGACTGTATCATTTTGCCCCGACCACGCTGTATCATTTTGCCCCAGTGACCTCTTGTTTACTGTTTTCGTAACAATTCAAAAAATACCACCCAAATTAGTTCTGATTATTTGGAGACATAAGGGTATCTATATAGTTCAATTAAAACGATTTGATTAAGATAATATATTTCTACCACATTTTTCACCTTCATATAAAAACTGATACCTTCGAAATTTACTTAGGGTGCCTCAAAATGCAATTGTTTATATAACAAGCTCAACTTTGCTCTGTTTTTGGCTGAGCGTTTCTTATAATATGGCGGATTTCAAAATGCGCATACATTTTGAGTAAGAAACGTCATATATGGCATCATCGTTTGAAAAATCACGCTGTATCCTTTTGCCCCGTGTACCATTTTGCCCGGTCTCCCCTACATGTAGGGTAGTTCTCACATAGAATTAATTTGCTGTTGTTGTTTTCTAATCCTCATATTGGTATTCTTAGTTTATATGTTTCTTCCATCAGGCCAAACACGTGCTTTTTCGAAGAAGTGAAAGTTTTGAAAGTCAAAAGTGGTTCCCTATGTCGAAGGACGGAAGAGAAACCTACTCATCAGAGTCAAAGAACCAAACTTCCGAAAATTCAAGATCACGTGGTTGGTGCTACAAATTCAGAATGCAGACAAGCATTGATGATATCCGTTCTTCAGCATTTTGGAGAGCACTGCTAGCCGAGTTTATCGGAACATTCCTGCTTGTGTTATACGCCACTGGGTCGACAGTCCAGGGCTGGAACAATGATCCAAAGAATGACCCTCTCGACATTGTACAGATCGCTCTTTCATTTGGATTAAGTGTTGCTACTTCTGTATGGATTATAGGACACATTAGTGGAGGCCACATTAACCCAGCTGTGACATGCGCAATGTTTGTGGCACGGCGGATAAGTCTCGTGAGAGCTGCACTATATATCATTTCTCAGTGCCTTGGAGCTATATCTGCCAGTGCTCTACTACGGGTTATGACCCCTTCTGAACAGGTTGGAGGACTGGGGGCTACAAGTCTCAATACTGGAGTAACATCGGGAATGGGTTTCGGTATAGAGTTCTTTATAACATTTGGACTAATTGCCACAGTGTTTGCAGCGTGTGACAGCAAAAGGACCGATTTAGGAGGTTCATTTCCTTTATCAATAGGATTCGCTGTCTCAGTGGGACATCTTTGGGCGGTAAGTAAATCATTGAGAATACTCCCTCTGTAGCTGCATTGTAAGATTCGAACCTTGGGCGTTCAGTTTAAGGTCAACTACTCATACAAGCCAAAGAGTGGATTCCTTGTATCAGATTTTTTCTTTGGATTAAATATAATAGTGTAGGTGAGTATTACCAGGCACGCTATAGTAAAGGGCCTCTGACCAATCCATGTCACCATGATGAAGCGATCATACTATAACCGTGACAAAACACACAAAGCAAATAAACGAAGCCTTCCTTATGCTTCTTACTTCTTAACATCAAGGGAAACAACCAGGTTAATATTTGTGATGGCTCATAACAGCTAAACAAACTAACGGAAGAGAAACCGCCTCTCTCTTCCTCAGTTAAGGAGCACAGAGGCTCAGTGGTAGAGTGGTAGATTTTGAATCGATGGTTACTTGGACGAGACTCACCGGAGGTACTGTGATCTGTCCATGAGAAAGACATTTTATCATCTACTTTGAACTTTACTTGTTCAACCCAGGAAGACACGAAACTGACATGACTGAACAATTGTTGACTGGAACATAGAGCATCAAAACAAACAAACTTCCACGGTGATGTGATCGCCAAACCAGACAAGCACAGAGCACTACATACACATCACAACACAAAACCCCACAAACTTGTAATGGGGCCAACAAAAGCAAATAGCTAGTCACTATAGATTTAATGCTTTAGAACGGACAACAGCCGCAGCAACTAATGTCTAAAACATATTTTTTTCTGGGAAAACCTTTATGTTAGAGGTCTTTTCCAGCTGCATTTTTTCTGACGCTTTGGGGCATATAAGCAATGAAAACAACTCTTTCGTAAACATTCTAGACATATGGCTTCTTAAAACTTGTTGCCATCTATTTATTATTGGGAAATCGATCCACTTTGAATCATTTTGCTGCCACCGAATTCATTGAAAATGACATTGTATTGTATGTTATATGTAATTTAAGCTGAGAGTAATTAAGTCAGAAATTACTTGTTAGGTCCACTAGTGTATTACCAAATATATCATATTTTCACCAGCAAACATAGTAGACCCTGGTCAGGCAGCTCTTACAATAGCTGTCTGATCTGGGTCTGCTATGTTTGCAAACGCGTTAATAGGCGTCTCTATGTGGTAAAAGGTTAAGCACAAAGACGGACCCTTCCATATATGCTTCGTATCATCATGGTATATTTGTAATGGCACATAACAGCTAAACAAAAAGGTGGACACATCCAAAGACAGAACCAAAGAAAAATAAGCATTCCAAATCGGGAGCTCCAAACAAAAACAGCAAACATGATATGGACCTCTTCGCGTAAACCCCTGTTATTTCCATTCTCGCGAGCCTGGCGATACTTCACCTAGATCTCATGCATTTCGCGATTTGAATTGTGGGTAGCTAACAATATCACGCCAGTCCCGTTCAATTCTCGCGCCCTGTAGTGACAGAATTTGTTGTTAAAAATCACAAAAAGTCAAATTTTTGAAAGTTTACTATTTCTCTATTAGTCAATATTTTCTGGATGTAAAGCCCTGAATCTTGCAAGCAGTGATCGCATAAAATATTTTAATAAAATGGCGGGTGAAAGGCGGTTCAATCCCAGTGGGCACCGAGTGAAAGGCGACAGGTTAGTTCGTGCTATAGTGCTCCCTGTCTGCCACAATGCCTGTCTTTCGACTCGGTAATGTACCATCCAGCCTGCTTAGTTAAAGAGACTAGCTAGAATATTCAAGTTTCGAATTAAGCAAATTGAGCTATTAAGCTTTTCTGAGATCGAATGGCAAAGGCGCTGACCAGACTGCCGGATGCGCAGGCCGGTCTGTGTTTCTGTTTTGTTTTTCGCAAGCACCAAAACCAGGGTCCCTCATGACGAGCCCATATTTGAAAAAAAAAATAAAAGGGCGATAAAAGCTGCCGATCCCGGCACAGGTACACTGTATAATAGTGAGTATAGCATTAATTGTTGTCCTCAACAGGTGGAATTCACGGGTTCTAGCATGAACCCAGCTAGAAGTTTCGGACCTGCTGTGGTGATGGGAAAATGGGAAGACCATTGGGTAAGATACTATTGTAATCATTACGAACATTTGAGCCACGACATGTGATTTCCAACAATGTGGCATTTTGACAAGTGTAGACTCAGACGAGCCTGTGCAACCCCCTTTTAAGCTTAGAAACTCCAAATGGTGTTCAGTTAGTAGCTGAACAGTCATAGAATATTCAAGCGACTAGCAAAGGCTCTGATCAGACTGCGCGTTTGCGCAGGCTGATCTGAGGCTTTGCTGGTCGCACATACCACATTGTTGGAAATCTCATGTTACGGCTCATTTGTCTGTGCAAACACAGTATACATTTTGAGATCTTGATATTTCCAGTTCCTTTAAAAATATATGTGGTTACCCATTAAGAATATGTTTATTAGTGATATAATAACTGTACATGTAGGATGTATGTACAGAAGTGTTTCTTTAGGGCCCAGACCTGTAATTATTTTTCCATAGACCTCCATTATAGCTTTTAAGTAGGCTGTGGTCCTCACAACTCTTCAATCACTATAAGGCTGCCATAGACTTACAGATTGAACCTAGTTCAATCAATAAACAAGAATGAGATACCCCGGTGACCACCATGTTTTACCACTTTTTTGGCCTCTGAAGGTGGGCACCCTACATGAGAGGAAAATTCTACTGAAAAAAATACTAGAATGCAAGGTCCTTTTTTCTAAGCCACACCAGTAAACTTAATCAACAAAAGCAATGAGATGTTGTTTCAAAAAGCACAGCAAAGATATACCCGTCTAATAAATACAGTAGATTTCCTAGTTTTATTATTGACCAATCATAAAACACCTTACAACTTAAAAATATTGTGCTGAGCTTCCACCCAGCTTTTGAGCCAATCACTGCTCCTTTTACAATATAGGTCTGTGACCTGTTATGAGGTTCCAGCCAGGTAGGCCTACAAACAATACCAGTTGGGCCCGGTCTACAAAAGTGAATACAGTGAAACCTGCCTTAAGCGGCCACAGGTCTTAAAGACAAGTGGTAGCTTAGTGCAGGTCAAAATTATTCCAGGAGAATTCTGCAATACTTATAACCTGTATTAAGCGGTGGAGCATTCTGCAATACTTTTGACCTGCATCTGGCGATTAAGCGATTATCGGTCTCGAAAACATATTTTGGGTTCTTTTGCGTAAGGGGCCGCTTAAGACAGGTTGTATAACCAAGAAATATCATAACCAACCCATAACACCTTGTAAATAGAACACAAACAAAGCCAACAAAGCAACCGGCTCTCTCATTCTCAGCGAGATGATCACCTAAACATACAATGGCATGCACATCTAAACCAGATCCAAACGCATTTATAACGGAAGCAACAACAAAACGATAATTTACAACAACAGAATCATTGCCCCAGAACGGACAGTAGCAGGAACCACAGATGGTCTAAAATTATCCTATCGGCCAACTCTAGCTTCATGAATACTCATGCTAAGCTCCATCCACTATGAATATTTATATCACAGGAGGCTATTGCATAAATTGGACTGTTATGGGAAAAGAGGATCCACCCACAAGTGGATTAACTCATGGCTTCCTGGGCGCACTCAACAAGTAGTTTTAATTGGTCAAGCCTCACTTCCAGTCCCAGTGTTATCCGGTGTACCCCAGGGGTCGGTTGTAGAACAGATCCTTTTCCTTAATTTCATAAATGACTTGCCGGATAACATCAGGTCTTCTGTTCGCCTGTTCGCGGACGAATGTGTCCTGTTCAATTCAGGACTGTTTGACCCTGCAATCAGATCTCACTAGCTTAGGGCAATGGGAAGCCGATTGGCAAATGAAATTCAGTGTGAGCAAATGTCACTCTACGAGAGTGACTCGGTATCAGCATCACAAACAAATACTCTTTGACTATTCTCTTCACAACCAAACTTTGGAAAACGTTCGGTCAGCAAAATACCTTGGTATAACTACCTCTGATGATATTGATTGGGGTCAACACATTTCAGAAATTTCTTCCAAAGCAACTAAGACACTTTAGTGTAGGCCGCTGTGTAATTCCGTGTGCAGTTTTTGGTAAAAGTGTAAAACATACATTTTCTTGTAGAAAAATGTATCTTGTTTAAGAAAAAAGATGTTTACAATTTTTCTTTGGCGTTTTAACGTCACAGTGACATCACAAAGTGACGTACCCATCTTTAGCTTATTTAAGGCTTGAAAGTTGAGTGTTATGAATTTCAGCAGGCATAAACATGAACTGTTCAATCAGTTGTGGTAATTTTACTGGCGACAAGTTGAATTCGGATCATAGACCCTGACTCTGGATTTTAAAGAGGTTGCATTAACTTCAAAATGATGTCTGTACATGGAAAAGTGACGCCAGTACCAAAATGAAAATTCTGCGATAGTGAAAGCTCAAATAGCTAGACCCTCCTCTCCACACAGCAGGGAAAATATTGTTCACTATAATTTTCTGAAACAATATACTATAAGATGCAAAATGGCATACGTTAGCTCTCTGACCTATATTTTGGCAGGCATGTTAACTACGTTACCCTATTATAGTTTCAAATCCTATTTTTCAAATACCAAGTTATACCGAACTATTATTTATCGACATGATGTTTGCCTTAAAACAGTTTTAAATGAAGGGAACAGCCGGTATGCATTTAAACAATACACCACCATGATATTACAGTTATATATGTTACTTTAAATGTATACCTTTTAATTGTAAACAGATGACTAGCAATATGATGTTATCAAAGTAGAAGGATCTGTTATTACTGTGACTTTTACGTCACTTTCTTTTAAACACATTTTTAAATTACAAAGTAACACTATTTAAGTTTACACTGCTACTAGGACATGCATTGCCATTAAACTGCCATTAATTTTCATTAAAGGAAAATACCAACAATGCATGGATGAATAAAAGAATAAAATTTGAACTTTATTCACATAAAACGATTTTTTAATGTCTGTGCGATTTATTTAATATGTAAACAGTATTTTATTTTCTCAAAGTTTTATTAAATGGTATGCTTTATCTCACTGACGCTGACATATTTGCCTCTTTTATACGTGAAATGATATATAAAAGACACATATAAAGTCATTAGACCTATCAGAAAAAATGCTAGATGCTCCTCAGGAAAATTATTGTTGCTGTTTCACTACATTAATATGTTAACTTATTGTGTAGTTTATAAACAGTGTTATGTTATATTGTATCGTATTTTAGATACCACAATAATATTAAGCATGGAATAGCTTAGTAAGATTTATCAATATTGTTTAAGCCAGCTATTGATTACAACTACTATGCTGATACCATTAAGGAATAAAACCCTTTTCAGAATTTATGATTGTAGGTCAATTCAAGCATATATCAAAATCAGGAATTGAGAATTTTAAACAGTCCTTTATCCGTGTCTTTTGAAAAAAATGAACTGAAATGATTTAAAAACTTAACGATTTTTGCCCGAAGGTATGATCCCTATGGTTAAAACTGCTTTATATCAGAACGATATCCAGTTTGGCGACAAAAGAATACCATTTAAGATGGTAACTTCCATAACAAGAAAATTTTAAGGACATATTGCACTTATCATTTGTTCTGTCTGGTTCTAAACTATTGTGAAGCATTCAAACAGAACAATATTTGTTCTAATGGTTCATTTTAGTAATACGTTTGAAAGATATATGTTTAGCATGCGCAGATCCAGTTATGCATGGATAATTAATCAGAGGGGGTCCAACTTTGACAAGTTTTTTTTTAGTTGATGAGCGAAGGGAGACCAAGTACCACTATAAGCGGGCCATCATCGACCCGCCAGCAAACGTCATTGAATGGGCGCTTCGCTGGCATGCCGATGATGGCCCAATATTGAATGCTGGCTAGGTAGCTGCGATTTTTCAGGGGATCCGGACCTGTATTGCTAAGAAACCCTATATTTTTGTGGTTTTCCAAAGGGGGTCCGGACCCCCTGTCGCCCCTCTGGATCCACACATGTGTTAAGCACTTAGAAAAGCCCCCAGGTATTGTTAGTATTAATGTATATCGTAGCCATTGCTAAAATAGCTAACTCATGACAAATTATTGCTTTTAATAAACTATTTGTTTTGCATTATTCTATCAATCTTACAGTGGAATTTTGATATCCTGTACATTTAAATGAAATGATTTCTTTTAGAGAAAACTGAATAAAAGTATACATGGCAAATTATCATGTTTGCGAGGTTCCTGTACTGTTTTGCCAACGTTCTGTTTAGTGCAAATTATCATCAGATATAAACATTTATTGCTCAAACTAAATCAGATCTAATCTCTTGACTACATTTTTTTTAATATTTCACATTTCTATCCAGCATTCTAAAAGCATTGTAAAATCTATTTTACAATAACTTGAATGTCACCTGTTAAAATTTGGCCAGAAACAATTTTAGCTGAAAAGTCTTTATTGAAATGGTATCGTTGTAACAGCTGACCTATTTCCTTGCATATGACCATATGGCCTTAAAGTAAAACTCACCACTATAACCAACTTTCTCTATTTCCAGGGAAATGCATGTTTCTCACCATTAAGCAGTTCTTTAGGCAAAGTGTTCCAAGGTACTAACTTAATGTGATGGACAGTTTTGTTGATCGCACAACGAAAGCTATAGTGTATATAAACTAAAATTAATTTCAAAGCTTCTGTAATGCGTTACCATATGCATACACAGCTAAAAGTCAGGATACAAATTGATTTCGAGACAGTCACTTTAAACAATAACTTATTACAGACACTTTAAATAACTGAATAGAAGTAGCTCAATTAAACTTAGAATTCTTCAGAAAACTATTACAAAACTCTAAACTTAACATAATATATTAGCTTTTCTGGCTCAATTATATATCGTCTTTGTTAACATTTTGGATAAACATATGGCAATATAATATATTTTGTACAGTAATATTATGTTATTTTAACAATTTGACAGAAAATTGAAATAGATCCTTCTAAGTGCTATTACTTGAGGGCTATTATTTCCATTGTTTATGAATTTTAAAATCTATAACTTTGGGCAATTCATTTCTTTGTAGATGTATAAAGTTCAAATATATACCATTTTGCAAATGAAAATGGGCATGGAAAATTAGTAGGAACTTAAATGTAAACTGATAAATCCTTTTTTCAGACAGACTGGTATCTTGATATCTATTTAACAAGTACAGTCAGTTTTGAGATAAAATAAAGTATCTTATGACGTACAATATACAGAATTAAGCAATAAATATGCAGTCTTGAAAGTTGTAATATACGTTACATGATCCCGTACAAACAAAAACAAAACTAATATTTTACACTGGAAACAAAGTTAAACATGGCTTTTCACTCTTGCTTATCAACAGAATGTTCATATTTGGTGTTTAAAGATTTTCCAATTGAATTTCATGCTGAATTAAATAAAAAACTTTTTGTTCAGGATCATCATATTTAACAGTTTATAACTCTTTAAGTATTTGTGATACAAACAAACTGTTTCCAGCTATATAATGGTCCATTACTTGTCTTTTGGAAGGTGTTTTTAAAAGCAGAAAGTTAACTGGGAAGCTTAACAAGGAAAATTATTTAACAGAATTACAGTGATTTTAAATGGAGTAGCTTAAAATGTAACATAAATAACATTATAATGGGCCCATATAACTTTTATAAATATGAATATATGTAAGGAATAAAATGTTCTTGTATGATACGGGAATGTTTGTTCAATTTAACTAATTCAAGTACTACCTTAACAACCTTGATTACATTTATTTTGTTTAAAAAAATGTAAGGTAACGTAGTTAACACGCTGTAGCAGCTGAACGCCTCAACCATCAGAGAGCTAACTTATTTCAAAAAGCTAAGCTAGGAACATACAGTCATGCTAAGATCTGATTTTAGTCGCAAGGCACGCGCGAATTTCCAGAATTATTTTTCTTTGTACGCAATGTGTTTTTCCAGCACATTGACGTCAAATCGACGTCAATTTCATATAAAATTGAAGTCCATATTGAATCAAATTTTCATTTTAGTATTTCTATAGACGTTTTTAACCATTTCAATGCAGCAAACATAAAAAAGAATATTATTTTGGGTGTGTAAATAACCCCACCACATATAAGATCTTTGATGCAAGTGAAAAGACGGTACCACATTTTGTGAAGTCACTGTGACGTTAATACTGCAAGAAAAAATGTAAACATCTTTTTCCTAACACTTCATGTATTTCTCTAGTTGAAAATCGATAAGAATCATTTTTACCAAAAAATGCACACGGGAGCCCAAATTTCGACACAGGGGCCTACACTACTTGGTTTCCTTCGCAGGAACTTGGCTTTTGCACCTAAGAGTGCTAAGGAAATTGCATACAAAAACTTTGGTTCGGCCTAAATTAGAGTATGCAGCATCCATTTGGAGTCCTTGATCAAAACTTCAGATTAATTAGGTAGAGAAAGTTCAGAGGACAGCAGCTCTCTGGACCAGCAGGAGATGGCCAAACACAAGTTGTGTCGGTGAGATGCTTGATGAGCTCGAGTGGCCATCTCTTAAGGCCCGTAAGGATCGGTCCTCCCTGCTTCTCTTCCATAAAATACATTCTGGTGCTGTGTCTATAGAACAAGACAAGTACCTGACCCTGCTCACAGTTTGAAATCTACCAGGTCATCACACAGTGCCCAATATTGTAGATACCAGACATACAGTGATGCCCTGAAGAACCCCCCACACCAAATATTCCACAGTGGAATAGTCTTTCTCCTTCGGTGGTCGATTCCCAGCCTACTGATGAGTTTAGGGCACTCCTCATTTAGTCAAAAACACAGCCGAAAGATTTTTTTGTTTTGTTTTGTTTTTGTTTTTCACATTTCCAAATTCTCACTTCCTGACGTAATGATCGAATTCGATCGTGCCAGTATCACGGGATAGATACGTTCAAGTTTGTACATAGAACAAAGAAATTACTTGCCAGGGCCACTTGTGTAGGATTATATATATCCTGTTCCTTTAAGCAAACAGAGCAGATTCAGATCAGATATATCTTATCGGGGTCTACTCTGTTTGCAAAAGCGGTAAAAGGCGTCTCTATGAGGTAAAGAGTAACATGTAAGCACCAAATCACATTTAAAAAAGCATTAAATCAAACATGACCATACTATTTTTCAGGTCTATTGGATTGGACCGATAGCGGGTGGTGTCGTCGCAGCACTGTTGTACGACCATCTGTTCGCTTCTAATGCATCAAGAGAGAAAGCTCGTGACTTCTTAATGACGTCAGATTTCGATGATGGAAGCTATCCCGCCAGAAAAGTGAAAGTTAAAGTTCTAGATGATGACGGTGAGGGTGGATTCTAGACACAGGAAGAGAGGGAGAGAAAAAAGTTTATATGTAATCAGGAGATTTAACCAAAGTAAATAGGAGCACGCATTTGTGGTCATATGCGTTTAAATGCGCGCGTTATAAAGCATTATTTGAGCCAGTGCATGAGATTTCTAGCAATGTGGTATGTGCGACCAGCAAAGCCTCAAATCAGCCTGCGCATACGCGCAGTCGATCAGAGCCTTTGCTTGTCGCTTGAATATTCTATGACTGTTAAGCTACTGACTCCTTTTGGAGTTTTTAAGCTTCAAAAGAGGCTGCACAGGCTCATCTGAGTCTACACTTGTCAAAATGCCACATTGTTGGAAATATCATGTCGTGGCTCAATTAAGAAGCAAATCGCAGCTCAACAGGTGTTATGCATCGATATGATCACAAATCTATATAGCACATGCAATGTCAAGAGATAGATAAGTGTAAGTTAACACCAAAAGAGGTGGCAGCTTAGCCATCACCACTTTTGTTGTAAAATAACACTTGAATTTCTATTAAAACAACTTGAGGCAAACCTAACGCCTGTGATAGATGTTAAAACATGTCCATCTGTTCTTGCTGTAGCTGTTTCCAGATCAATACAATTAAACAGAACAGATGAAAAATCCCTGCAAAGTTGCAAAGCAGCAAACTACTGAGTCTTAACAAACAAAATGTGGTTCTGTAAAGTATCCACAATAACGGTAAGACATTTCCTTTTTATAGTGAACGATGAGAACTTAGAATCGGATTCAAATACGAGGGGATTTCAGAACTTTTCGCGAGGGTTTTATTTTCGCAGCAGAAGCCACAGAAACCCCTAGAAATGGAGAAATCACTCCGCCGCAGTGACGGATCCAGAGGGGGGTCAGGGGGTTCACTCGAACCCCCCCCCCCCCCCCCCGTTTTTAAATATCCTATCCTAAGAAAATGAAATAATTTGGTCTCAGTGAGACCAAACAAATTATTTTATTGTCATGGGATATTTAAGAAAGATGAGATAAAATCAGCATAGCGAACCCCCCACACCTTTATACATATGAACACCCTTCCTTGAAATCCTGGATCCGCCCCTGCGCCGTTTACTGATGTAGATTTATCATGCACAAGTCGCGAATTTTTTTTACACCACAATTGTGTATTTTAACGTTATTCGCGAAAATAAAACTCTCGCGAAAATTTCTGAATCTACAGTATTACTGTACCTATCTCTAGTTAATGTACTGTGCAACATAGAATGTGTAAGCTTGGGGTCACGTTTGAATGGCGGTGTTCCCCATAACAGTAAAGTTTGAAGGTGGTTGCGGCTGGTGTGCTGGTTAAATTGGTCTGTTATTGTTCTACATTGAATGTGCAAGCTTGGGGATGTAAGTGAAGTTTGAAGGGGTTTGCGGCTGATGTACGTGTTATTGTGCTGTGAAAGAGTTTGCTGAATCGTTCCGTCGTAAAACGGCAAAGTAGTGTCTAGTTCGGTTCAAACAATATTATACATATTCTCTATATAAGTATGAATTTATCATTTTGGGTTGTTCGTGTAAGATAGAATTTTTTTTGTAGGTGTTTGCCGTTTGGTCACCTATTTGTAAATGATGAAAAGGGCAGTAATTTGCTCAAAAAATACATTTTAAAGTGGTCCTTGATTGTTCAATAATCACGAACTAAAGTATATCATGTTTATTAAACGTACTGCAATTTATAACATTTTTCTGCTGTTGTGGGTGTGGCTAAAATATTTAATTTTTAATGTCTCTCCTTCTTTTTTTCTTTTCTTTTCTTCAGTATTTTCCTCCTGTTGTTTCAGAAGCACCGCCCGTTAAGGTGTAAAAGTTGGATAAAAGTCCATATCTGATGGTGTTCACCCTTAGCCAAACTGCTAACAATGACGGTCTCCAAAGTAATGCATAGTCATAATAGCTATTCAAGTTTAGTTGTACAATTTAAACTAACGTGTTGGCTGAAGAGGCCAGCTCATGGTGACATTAATGAAGCAAAGGGATTTTACATACACCTGATTTTTGAAAGATATAAAGAGAAGTTAGTGTTGCGTTTTTAAAGTCCGCCAGTATATATGGTAGCTTCTACAGAACCATACATCATATGATTTATTTCAATGGATAAATAAAATAAGAAGACCTTTCAGATCGGATGACAAACAACATGTATATTTGTAGCTCTATGTAGGCGTATTTCCTCATTTATGACTATAAGTATTTTAGGTGCAAACCTTTTTAGCTCGGGGATATTTTTGTGAATTCGCGCATTTTCGATCGATTGAAGGTCTAGTTAAGATACATGTATACTCTGTAAAAATACGTGTAACGTAACACTAAAAGGACTGCCACCCATTTATGCTGTAAACAAAAACAACTTGAGGCTACCATGTCTCCAGCGATAAATGTTACCTGTTGTTATGATAGTTATTATACGGATCAGTATATTCGAAAAGAAGATAGCTTTTGAAGTAGATGAACGTTTTTACCAAGATCAATGGCAGTTCAGCTGCCACAAAAGTTGGTGTAAAGTTTCACTTATTTATTACAGCTAAGATTCTAGGTATCGAGAGGCACTTGGGTTAAGTCAGGTAACGTCGGACATCAGGTAAATTCGGACAGCGACCCTGTTTGCTTCATATTTTAATTACTGGAATGAAAAAGATAAATTAACGAAGCAAACAATGAAAAGTCTGATGAGACGGCTCATAAGGAGCCGTCTCATGTGGATTTTCACTGTTTGCAAACGTATGTCCGAATTTACCTGATGTCCGAAGTTACTCGACTTTTACCCTAATTCAAATATATTCAAATGAGGATGAATTCATACATGCATGTATAACGCCCATTCAGAAATATCCGTGCACTGTTACAACACGTTTTAAAATAATGTAATAATTATTTCATTTTTATTTTTTTATTTTATTTTGCGTTGTCAATGTCGACACAATAAAATAATCTGTATTTTTATATCTTTTTGCGTCAATTTCATGTGATCGGTTCAAAATGAAATAATTATTTCATTTTCGGCTGACAGTAGGCATACTTTATTTTATTTCATTTTGCGTAGATGGCGTGAGGTCTGTTCTAAATGATACACATTTTTTTCATGCTATGATAGATGACAATTGTTTTGATTTTTGATAAACATGGTTAAATTTAGAAATTTCAGGGAGGTTTTTCAAAATCAATACTGACTTTCGATTTCGCCTGTTTATCAATTATGTAGGGTAGTATTTTCGTGATTACAACGAAAACCGTGATATTTAGAAATAAGGAAAAAAGCTGATAAGTACCAGATTTTGAGAAATCCTGCCCGAGTACATGTATATACATAAATGTAGTCAAACCAAAGATCCAGATCAGTCGGCGCATCTTTTCCATAATTGCCCTCGTGACTATTTGAACTCTGGCCTTAAGGCCCTCCGGCAAATACGGAGATACCAGACCAATATACCTGGTAATGTGGTGGTGGCCGTGTATTAACCTCTAAATTTTGTTTTTAAACGTTCATAGGCTTAAATGAGAGCATTAGAACAAAATGTCAATAAAGGGCTATAACTTTCCAACTCCAAGAAAAGAAGAAAAATATGTCTTTCAATTTTCACTCTTATTCTATGTCAAGATTCTATTTCTAATTTTATTTGAACGAGTGAAGAAAGCTAGCTTCTTGCAACATTATTTCATTTTGTGTTGATATACACAATATCGACGCAAAATGAACTAAGTCTGTTATTACATCTTTGCTTCATTTTGTGTCGACATTGACAACGCAAA
This sequence comes from Loripinus fragilis, assembly GCA_964019695.1. Taxonomy (NCBI): domain Eukaryota; kingdom Metazoa; phylum Mollusca; class Bivalvia; order Lucinida; family Lucinidae; genus Loripinus; species Loripinus fragilis. The sequence goes on from OZ026523.1 coordinate 93,848,082, forward strand.
ATGAAAGAAAAACATCAAAAAGAAATAAATTATTACATTATTTCAAAACGTGTTGCAACAATGCACAACTCATAGATGTATCAGCGAACTTTGTATAATGAATTTCGTACTAAATATTCGGATAGCTATAACCGTTTTGCAAGGAGCAGATCCAAATCAGACTGCTCACGACCAGGCTACTCTGTTTGACATTCAGTATTTTTTTCCGGCGTTTTCAGGTATTCAATTACCTTTTCTGTTTTTTATTTAAAAAAGGGAAAAAGAGACAAGGTGTCAGATATATTTGATAAAATATGAAGGTGCTTCTATTTAGAGTGGCCTAGGGTAAAACCACGTGTTCATTTTGCCAACCATGATTTTCCATCACTTCCTGGTTTTGGTTAAGTTTTAGTCTCTATTTGTCATTTCTTAACCTTAACTACCTGACTTATTATCGTCTTAATGAGAAAACTGGAAATAAAATTGACATGAAAAGTGAAATTTATTTGTGTTCGGAGGTCACTTTTAAATATTTCACGTAGCTGTATAAAGTGCATTTTCGTGTACAATGTTACCGTTAAGCAATGCAGTAGCGGATCCAGAGGGGGTTCAGAGGGTTCACTCGAACCCTCGTCCCCGTCACCTCGTTTTAAATATCCTATGAAAATGAAATAATTTGGTCTCAGTGAGACCAAATTATTTTATTTTCAAGGAATATTTAGGAAATATCAGAAAAAATCAGCGAAGCGAACAGCCCACACCTTTATATATAAGACCCCCCTTCCCAGAAATCCTGGATCCGCCGCTACAATGGAGAATAAACTGTTAAGATGCTTATCTAACATTAAATCATAACATTTAACGAACGTTCTTTTGACTTTGATAAATCGTCACATATCTCGGCATGGAAATTTAAGGAATGGATTCCAAAATATCAATTCCATCTGTGGTTAAATGCTAATAAATGAACTAGCACGCGAACGCTCACACAAGCTAAGTGAGGATGCCGAGTTGGTTTTGGAATATGAGAAATAGTTTAAAGACATATGCGGCTATTTCCAATGCGCACCTTTCCCGCGTCTGGAAACGGGTAAAGTTGTCTGGGTCCTGTCTTTCGACCATTAACGGATTCGGATCAACACAGCTTTCCGATATTCTTATATCATATCGGTATTCCTACATTTTCTTGACAAAATAAAGTAATTAAAGTGTGTTCGAAATATCTATTGACATCTTATCAAAACTGATCGTCTCAGCACTAAAGACAGATGAATGTAGCTGAGTCGAAATAAATCGACGTACACAATTGGTTACGAATACGATAGTGGCCGAGTCTCTACAATTTGTACGGTTGCTTAGAGCGGCGCACGACCTAAACTCGTGGTCTAGTGGTTAGCGTGTCTGGCTGCGAAGCCACAGGACCAGGATCGATTCCCGGGTGCGCACATAATTTCAGGGTGTTTTTTCTTTCTTTTTTAACATTTTAATGCTAAATTGCTTCTTATAATAGTAAAATGGAATCATCAAAACGACCTAAACGGTCATTCCTGAACTTTTTATATTGAATAAAATTAAAACCTATGGGGTGGGGTTAAATTTGGCCACATCTGGTCCTGATAATATATATAACTATGTTCTTAAATCTTGCTCTTATGTGCTTTCTTATCATTTGTCAACACTCTTTAATTTATCACTCTCCTCAAGCAAAGTACCTCAGGCATGGAAAGAAGCAAATGTCACTCCAGTATTTAAAAAGGACGACCCTTCTGACTGTATAATTACAGGCCTATCTCATTGCTTAGTACACTAGGAAAAGTATTGGAGAAAATCGTACATAAACATGTCTTTAACTTCTTGAATGTAAATAGTGTAATAACATCCCTACAGTCAGGTTTTGTGCCAGGTGAGTCCACTGTCAATCAGCTGGTAGATATCTACAACACATTTTCTAAAGCTTTGAATGATGGTTTGGAAGTGAAAGCAATTTTTGTGATATAAGTAAGGCGTTCGATCGTGTCTGGCACAAGGGCTTGTTATTGAAATTAAAATCTGTAGGCCTTACTGGCCCTCTTTTAGAATGGTTCCAAAACTACTTGTGTGGTCGTAAACAAAGGGTTGTCTTACCAGGGGGGGGGGGGGGGGCATCTGACTGGGTTAACATAGCCGCTGGAGTGCCACAGGGCTCTATATTGGGACCACTTTTATTTCTCATTTATATAAATGACATTGTAAAAGACATCCAGTCCACTATACGCCTCTTTGCTGACGATACTAGCCTGTATATTATTGTTGATTCCCCGGATAATGCATCAAACACCCTCAACCAAGACCTGGCGAAAATATCCTCATGGGCAGACAGATGGCTGGTTTTATTTAATCCTAAAAAGACTGAATCTATATTCTTTTCGCGTAAAGTTAATAAACCTGTCCACCCACCCCTAAACATGAATAATGAAACACTTACCAATGTTGAAAGTCATAAACATTTCGGGATCACATTTGAAAGTAGTGGCAGCTGGCATAAACATATACAGTTGATTACATCAAAAGCATGGCAGCGGATTCATATTATGCGAAAACTCAAATTTCATCTGGACAGGAAGTCATTAGATATAATATACACATCCTTTATCAGGCCTATTTTAGAGTATGCAGATGTTGTCTGGTGTAACTTAACAAAATATCAGGAAGATGAACTGGAAAATACAAATTGAAGCTTCCAGGATAGTTACTAGGGCCACTAAGCTAGTCTCCCATGACAATCTATACACGGAAACCTGCTGCAAGGCGGAAACAACACAAATTAACATTGTATTACAAAATGATAAATTTTTAACCCCTCCTTACCTGAGTTCATTGCCCCCCCCCCCCCCTCGTGTAGGTGATATGTCAAGTTACTCCTTCGACTACAATTCGTTTCTACCCTCAGCCGTCCGTGAATGAAATGCGCTAGATAGTGAATCCCAGTCATGTCCATCAGTTCCGTCATTCAAAGGGAGTATTTCAAACAAACAAGTTGCCCCAAACTATTATTTTACTGGAAGCAGAATTGAACAAATACTACATGCTAGACTAAGGACAAATTGTAGCTGCTTAAACTATACTCTGTTTAGCTAGAATATAGTTCAGAATAAGCTCTGTGACTGCGGCAAAATCGAAGACACACAACATTTTCTCTTCCATTGTGCTAGATACACTGCTCAAAGACAAATCATGATTGAAGAGGTACAAAGACATTGCGTCCCAACCTTGGATATCCTCCTTTTTGGCGACATGAATCTAAATAGCCACACTAATTGCACCATCTTCGAAGCTGTTCAGAAGTTTATTACCCACTCTTAAAGATTTGAGAATTAACTATTAAAATATTGTTTTACTCTAATCTGATTAGATGATACCGTGGAATATACTCTCCCTATTTCTCTATCTACCTCTTTCTTTCTTCTCTTGAACACACACACACGAATATAAAAGAAATGTAATCACGCTTTATACATTATGAAACATCACTTATAAATCAATTGCTATTCACATATATTGTATTGTTTAGATGACTTGTTCGGGAAACAGATTTAAACAAGTCTGGGACTTATTTCTGTATCCCTTTCAAATGTAATGTCTTGTGTATATAAATTGTTTGTATCATGATGTACTTATATTTGAATAAAATACTGTTTACACTAAATTTTTCCCTCTTGAAAGAGAATTAGTTCGGTGACCCCAGATTTTTATGATTTTTTCTGAAAGGTATTATAATACTCCATGAATTAAAATTATTTTTTTAAGATTTTCAACATCAGATTTTTTAATAAATGATTTATTCTAAAAACAAATTCCAATTTTCGACAAATTGCCAAAATATATCATGCAGTATCTTGTCACAGCATGGGATAACAAATAAACTAGCCCATTTTCTAAAAAGTTTGAGGTCATGGGCAATAATTTAAGTTAAAAGAAAGAAGCTGGCTGAAGATTACAACCGTTTTAGCTCTATATTTAGGACTAGGGTTATTGTTTTATATTTTTAGAAAATTGGTCAAATGCTGAAAACTTCAATATAAGATTCTGAAAAAATAAGCACGGTGACATATCCTTTTTATTTCATAATTTGATAGACCATGCATAAAACAAACTGAATGCAAAGTATTGAACATATTTCAACATGGGAAGTATTTAGTAGCATATGTCCTTAAGTAGGCCTAGTGTGAGAACAGCAAATATGCAGACCAGCGGCTATATATCCACGCTGTCCGGTCAGCGTCATTGTCATGTGCTTCTTAGATAATAAATATAAGTTTTGTAATTTTCTAGTTAATCCTTGCCACTGGGCAAACCAGTCAGTCTCTCATGGTCACAAATCCCAAAGGCGGAATTTCTCGCAACTGTAGTTACATGACAACAGTACATAATATCATATACAGTCGACCAGCGAAGGCTCAGGCATGTCGGTATATCCCTGCACTTTTTGCTAAATAATGTTTGTAAATAAAGATGACGGCTGACCAAAGCACACTTGGCTTTTAAATAGGGCGACACATGAGCTAAGAGAGTATGCTAGTAGCAAAGGCTCTGGCAAGATATGCACATTCTTGCCAGAGTCATCACCTCTCACATACACAAAGTATGAAGATGATGAATGTGGATATATGCTTTTACTATATACCTACAAAAATACCCCTAGATACCACATATTTTTGCGACACGCAAATGCGAAGTACCGGCGTTCTAGATACTACCTATATCACGATACTGTACTGGCGTTTTAGCGTATCACCTACCGGTATAAAATCCAGTACCGGACCGGAATCTGAATAGAATATACATGTATCTCCCTTTTTTCACTGTTCTTGATAGAAACTGTTCAATTTATCGTTAAAACTGCCCTTGTTGTTGTTTATTTTTTGTAGGTATAAAATAAATACATCATTAGTTTAGTAACTTGATCTGAATGGTCGGATCACGTCTCGTGGCTGAGCCAGGAACGACCGGATCAAGATCAAGTCACTAAAGTAAGAATGTGTAAATCTTTCAACTACAGCCCACTAGGTAGCTACATATTTTCGTTTAAAGAGTTAATTCACGGATATGTGACCCGTACCATTTTCTGGTGGGTCGGAATAAGTATTCACATAACTCCACAACTAGGTAAAAATAAGCGACACTCTAATCAGAGGGCACGATTAATGGTTCCAACCTAGAGGGCACACACTGGGGGTCGGTAACGAATAATCGCTGACGGTGTGTGCCAGAGGACAATTGACTTCTCCTCAATAGGAAATGAATACAAAAACAGCATTACAGGAATATATTTCATTTATTTGCAATATAGGCGGCATAAACTAATGAGCCAGCCTATGAGACGTCTGGTACTTTAACCCATAAAGCACAACCTATAATTTGCAACAGACGACAATTTCAAAAGTTGTTTTTACAAAAATAACAAATAAGGCATGCTATTTTATGAGAATCGTCTATTCTCATTAAATATCATACCTGATTTTTTCGAAAATTAGGAAAGGTGTCGCAAAATATGTCGTCTGCTGCAGTCGTGATTGGCGCTTTAATTGTTAACGCATAAGCCAAGACTCCATTTACGACGGTGCATCCACATAGTGCCATCTAAGCCTGCACTGCTCGCAAACACACACAGTATGGGAGTAGACAGAGGTAACAAAGTATCAAGTCCAACTGGATAGCTGTAAATGTCCTTTCAAGAAGGAATTCACGCAGGTGCGACATGTACACTAATGATGCTTGGTACTTATCGCACACGCGATCAGCGAGGGCTCAGATG